>VWYE01000445.1:22905-108515 GCA_013398995.1 Alaudala cheleensis | reverse complement strand
CCTCCCAGTTCATTAAAACATGCTGGGAGCTGTGATGGCAGGCAGATTAAACCTCATGCATGATTTAAAACCAGCTGTGAAAACCATCACAAGACCCCAGGTTAACTTAGGGAAGTGCAGAACTGCTCAGATTTGAGCTTCTCTTTCAGTGAGGCTGAGCCCATGGCCCCTCTTAGATCCAAAGAGGGCCCAACAGAGCTTTTTTTGTCCCAAACTCTGCACCTCCCTCAGCCTGCAGCCACTCTGGCCCACGAGGGATGCAAGAATATGTAGAGGGGATTGGAAACAAGTGCAACTGCATTCTTCTGGGACTGAGCTTTATTCCCTTTTCCTGTTGTGGGGCTGTTTCCATTGCTTTAGGGTGAGCACTGGGACTGGATCTAAGGGCTTCCCATTGAAGCAGCTCTGCCACCACCCAAGCTGACAGCTGCCTGCTTTGGCTGGGAGCGTGGCATCCAGTAGTAGGAGAAACTTCTTGTTCCAGCTGGCACTTTCTTATCTAACAGTCAGAGCTTTGTAAGTGTGGACAGCTGCAGTTTCAGAAATTGGCTCTATCTGTATCAATTGGATTTGTGAAGTCAGTGAAAGGGCATGAGGCAGATTCATGGGATTTCCTGTTGGTATTAGCAAATGGAATCCACTGCAGAATTCTGAAAGAATGGGAGGCTCAGTGGTGCTCACTGTGGTTAGGGGAAGGCTACCAAGGAAAAAAAAACCCCGCTGGTCAGCGAATGTGATTTTCCAGAAATCCCAAATCCTCTTGAGACCAAGGCAGGGGCTGGCTGCAGTGTCTGTCCGTGCACGCAGGACAGACAGACAGACGGAGGAGGGCTGATTAGGAAGCAGGTGGTGCCTGGGCTTGGACTGGTCAGCCCGTGATGCAGCAGCAGCATTTCACGTTTGGGAGAAGAACGCGCCAGGAATGGCAGGAATGCGGAGCCTCCTCGGGGCTCTGCCGGGACCTGCAGCTTCTCCTCCCACCTCTGCCATTGGTTTGCTGCCCAGCCCTGAGCCAGGCACATACCNACTTGGCTGGGACTGAGCTGCTGTAAAGCCAGTACTGCAACACCAGGTATTACTCATACCAGCACAGGTATTTTCCTGGGGAAAAAAGGGGAGGATGACCAGCTTTTGCATTTTGCTATTTATGTGTCTGTCTGTGAGTAAGAAAGTTCTTTCAGCCCCTTCAGATATTTTGCACCAAAGAGCAAAAAAAAGAGAGGTGTACCTACAAAATCCTGTGTTAATCCTGTGTTTAAAATGCCTGTTTTTCTGCCCTTTCCATGATTCCTAAACCATGGCAGAGGTTCATCATCCCTGTCCAGGACAGCACATCAGGGGTGCACCTGCACACACCAGCAGCAATTTGGGCAAAGGTGCCTGGCTGTGATGGGCAGTGGCTGAAATGCTGGGGGAGGTTAAATTCTCCTGGGAACATGGCACAGGTGGAACAGGGTCCTGGAACTCTGGAGCCAGGCTTCTTTTAGTAGCTGTCATCTCTCAGAGTCCTTTCTTCTTACATGTGAGGTGAGGACAATCATTTGAAGGAAGGAAGAGACCAGCCCTGATCCCATGGCTCCTTCTGAGTTTTACCCCCTGCTTCTGCCCTTTTTTTTTTGTTTTAATTTGAAGCTCCTGAATGTTGGTGAGGCCAAAAGCCTCTTGCAGCTGCAAGCCTGCTGCCAACAGCAATTGCAGAGGGATTTGAAACGTGCCTGATGTAATTCTGCTTCTCTCTGCCCATTGTTCGATCCATTTAACAATTTTGGCACTTCTGCTGAAACCACATTATAGAGAATGGGATCCTGCCTTGTTACTTCCTGACAAGATGACACAACTGCTTCTCCAGGAAGTCTCAGCTGTCTCTGTGTCACCTGAGCAGCACTGCTGGGCTTCTTCCTAAATGCAATGGTGTGATTTTTATTTTTAATGCATTGATATCATAAAAGCCATCAATGGCACAGAGCTGAAAGGCAAGTTGGCCTTTTGCTCTTCACACAGCAACAGGGATGGTGCTTTTAAATCACATGATTAAACAGTGCTGAGAGCTTTAAAGAACATCAATCAGCTAAGAGGAAGTTCTATTATCATATGCTTTTAAGAACTGGATAGTTTCAGAGGACTGTGTGTTCCCCTTGTGTGTGCAGCTTTAGGGCCAGCTTAGAAAAACTGCTGTACAACATTCCCAGGGCTGTCAAACCTGTGGGGCATGGAAGCCTCAGCCTCTGCTGTCTGCATGGTTGGGATTCTTTTCCTGAAGGATATGAGCCTTTCCTTCCAAAACCTGCAGTGAAGGTGTCAGCACATCCCTTTGAGCTGGACTGAAACCTTTCAGTCATCAGCTGAAGCACAAAATCTTATCAATATCAGCTGGACTTTCTCCACATGGGAGGCCCCTGGCACGTTTATATTTAGCCCTGGTGACATCCATGTGATCACCATTTGCATTGCATTTCTTGAGATAATCTAATCATATATATGGGATTTTGCTGACCAACACCATTGTGTGCACACCACCTTTTTTCCTCTTCCAAACTTGCTTTGGCACGATACCAAGTGGGAGGTTTCCCACTGTTTTGCCTTTCTGGGTTGTGTTGGGAAGAGGTGAATGTGCTTTTCTTGCAGCACAGTGGTGGCAGTGGGAAGGTTCACTGAAAAGAGCAGCCACTTGCTGTCAGAGAGATTTTTATTTTGGAATCATTGAGGCCAGAAGGAGCCAAAGTAGAGGAAAAGGTAATTCATGGTCCTTGTGTCCTCCACCTCTGTGCCTTGAAATAAAAATGACAGCTGCTTGTGTGGATATTAGAAATTTAAATATGCAGCATATGGAAAAGAAAATAAGTGTTTTGTGGCTACATCCACGATGGACAGGTGGCCAGGAAGGGTTGCTTTGTGTATCACATGTGCTACACACAGCTCAGCACTGCAAATCTTCATGCTAAAGTTTGGGGCAGGTTCTTTACCTGCTTACATTTCTTTGCTTGAAGGTAATTATGTGGTAATTAACATTTAAAACATCCTGACCATACAGCTTCTGATCAGCAGGGCCCTCAGCACTCCTGGTTCCAGTCAGACTCAAGAGTTATATTATTCATGATTAAATTTATATAAATAAATAGAATAGAATAGAATAGAATAGAATAGAATAGAATAGAATAGAATAGAATATAAATAGATAAATAAATAAAATATAATAAAAATATAAATAAATAAATAGATAAATAAATAAATAAATAAATAAATAAATAAATAAATAAATAAATAAAAATAGTTATATTATTCATGATTAAAGTTTAGATCAATGGAATAACTCATAAACTTGAATTTCAGAGCATGTGCAGTTGCTCTGCCTGGGCCAGCTCCTGAGCACCCACTGAAACTTCCTAAAAACTCAGGATCCCATTGCTTTCTGTGGGAAAGCACTGGCTCTCAGGATGTTCCAGGACCAGCCCAAAACTGCTCCTTCAATCCCAGGAGGCAGCTCAGAGGATTGCATGGAATTCATCCTTGCACACAATAATAATTCTTGTGCTCAGAGCTTGCCCTTTAATGGATGGGTTTTCTTCTTTATCTTGTTTGTAATTTACCAAAAATAAGGGGTGGCCTGGATTTGTTTGGGGGTAAATACAGGGACAATCTCAGCATTCAGGTTTGCAACTTTGTCTTCTGAAAAAAAAAAGCGTGGCTGAAATTTTGCTTGTAACAAAATTCAGAGCATAAGGGTTTTAATATTTTGGGAACCAACATCTTGCACAGATCTAACCCCAAATCTTAGGTGCTGCTCTGACAGAGCTTGTGCTATTTATTTCTACACATTTTATAACACTGACAGTGGTGCTGGGGGCCTGCCTGGCACACAGCCAAGAACATCTGATATTCTTTTATCCATTAATGGGTGTTTTGGGGAGTTGTTTGCNATTTTATAACACTGACAGTGGTGCTGGGGGTCTGCCTGGCACACAGCCAAGTGACAGTGAAACATCTGATATTCTTTTATCTATTAATGGGCGTTTTGGGGAGTTGTTTGGCTTTTTCCTTATTTTATTTTCATTTTTCAAAAAAAATATGAATAGGGAAGCTCCTCTGTGCTGCTTGCTTCCTCTGCCTGAGTGCAGCCCTTGGCTGCCTCCTGAGCTAAAATCTGCAGCTCACCAGACTTTTTTTTTTTTTTTTTCATGTTGAATAGCATGTCTCAACGTTTTCCTCTCAACCCTCATGTAGGTCTGGTTGCATTGTTGATTCCCATTACATGTCTGCTGGTATGTAAATTATTTCAATTCCCCCCACACCCCGCCCTTCTGTTCTTGTACTTTCAAGGAGTTTAATCCGTGAAGGGGGACTACTTCAAAGCTCTCCCAAGAAAACTAATTTCTTGATGGATAGAAGGGCCAATAAAATGAAATTAGAGTTTTATCTCATTGTCTCTATAGGAATGAGGTATAATAATTATTTCAGGCAAATACATGTTGGAGACAATAATTAAGATCGCTATCGTGTCTTTAAGGACAAGCAGATTCTAAAATAAGCATTAGTAATGGGATTAAACAGCATTGCAGTGCCCTGGATCTCAGCCCTGCCAAAGTGCCTAGCACATCTGAGTGGATGAAGCTTGCTCTCTGAGAGAAAAAAGAATAAAATTCTGCATTTTACGGGACTTTTTTTTTTTTGGCTTGTGTGCTATTTAAGAGCTGAGGCTCCAATCTGGGGGGAAAAAAAAATAAAATCTTGTGTGCCTGAAGGAAATGGAAAAGGGGGTGGGATTTGGTATCTGTGTCATCCAGAAAGTCTGCTGGCTGATGGGGCAGGTGTCAGCATTTTTACAGCGAAGTTCCCAGGGGAATGCTGCTCTGGAGCAGAGCTGCCAGCTTCCCAGTAGGGCCAGGAGTTCTGCCACCTCCTCTGGGATGCAGGAATTGGGTGTCACTCTCTGTCAGTCTCAGCCACAGCAGCAGACCAGGTTAAACATCAGTGTAAAACGTAAATAATGTAAATAAATAAACATGCAAAACATTTATCCCAACCATCTGGACCAAGAGCTGACCCTTGGTGCAGCAGCTTCCCCAGCAAACTTTGGACATGGACTGTTTCTCTTCCCCAAAGATTTGTTTTCTTTCTTCTTTCTTTGCCTTTAACCTGCCTGTGGCAGTTGTCTGTGTGGGCTCTTTTCTGTTCTGCTCCCTCCTGCAATTTCCTCCTGCCTGTTCTCAGTGCCATTGCTGCTCTAGGCAGGCAGGGGTTTTGACCTGTTTCTGTACACATTCAAATTTATTTTTTTTTCCCCCTGTGTGTGTAAAAATGTTCAGGTTGGGCCGAATTAATTTTAGGCTAATTAGCTGCTCAAGACTGAGAACCCTCCCATGGAAAGACAACAGGCTGTTGTGCTCTGTTAGTGCCTAACACTGAATTTGAACCATCTGGCTCATGGCATCAGCTTTGATTTATGGAAATTTATCTTCACCATGCCCAATATCTGGGATTTTAATGTGAAATAAGGGAGGCTTCCTCAGGCTTGTTTTCCAGCTCTTACTGCAATTTTCTTCCTTTCTAATGGAATTCAGTCACAGCTCTGAGAGCAGGTACCACCTGTCACCTTAAAAATCTGGCTCTGATTTTAGTTCAGTGTTGTTTTATTTGGATTTTTTATGTGAAATAAGAAATTTCCTTGATCATCAACAAACTGCAGACAGCTTTTCTGGCATGCTGTAAAATATAAAACTCCTGGGGCTGAATTAGTTTCTAAATTTCTTGGGACAAATGAAGAGAAAATGTAACTTGGTTGCCCAGATCAGCCAATTGATCCCTGCTGTGGGTTTCTTTTTCAGCCAGATCTTCTCCCAGCACAGAAATGAAGATGTGCTGCTTACCAGCCTGACCTGCTGTCCAAAAACACTCAGTGAATTCTTTTCAAAACTGTGTAAAACAAACACAAGCAGCAAGCAAAGCCCCAATTTCAACACTCCCATCAGTCAGCAGAGCCTGGTACCATGTCTAATACCTGGCTTGGTTAAGAGACAGGTAGGGCCTAGGGGAAAAACACAGGCTGGACTGACTCATTACAAAACATAACATTTCACTCAGTCCTGTGCAGATCCTTGGAATTAAATGTTAAAAAAGGAGGGAAGTTAATTTGGCAGGTCAGAGAAGTCAGTGCCCAGCTGGAGCAGCCCTGCAAAGCCACCAAGCTGCACCTCTCTGGCTTCATGTCCTTGAATTTCCCACTCCTTTCTTAGGCTCTGTTGTCTCTCCAAGGTGGTTCTTGTTTTGGTTCCTCCTTTTGGTGCTCCTTTCATACCAGCCTGAGGATAATCAGGGTTTAGACTTTCAACAGCCCAATTCGTTGCCAAGCAGGGCTCCCTGGGACTTGGGTGGAAGAGCAATAAGAACAGAAATATTTAGCACCTGCAGCAGGTAACTCTGCCCTCCTTCAAAGTGTGCTGCAAAAAGGTGAGGTGTGCCAAATGTGTTGTTTCATCAGGATCATTCTCCAGAGGGGATTCTTCCATTTCTGTACCTAAGGGATAAAGTGGAATGAAAACAGCCTGGTATTGTTTTCCTCCTAACTTAAATAAGAAAAAAACTTGAGTCAAGCTGTGTGAGAGCTGCAGGTCAAAGTTTTCCTGGGACAACTTTTGATAATATCAAATTATACCCCCATAAGATACAAGAACCCTATAAAGAGTCACCCTTTTACATCCTATAAAAACCCACACAGCTTAAAAAAAACACTTTCTGGATAATCTGAAAATCTGTTCTCAAGAGAAGCACAGAAATACCCTTTTGTTTGTTGGATGATTATTCATAAAGTTGTGATAACTTCTGTTTGGCAGCTTTTTAAACTGGCCTGGAGGTTGTATCAGCAAGAGGACTGGTGTGTTCAGCAATTTGAGAGGACAAGCTGCAAGCAGAGGCTGAGATGAAGCACTTTGAGCTTCACAGCTCAGGAGCTCAGAGCCAGCACCCTGCAGGACTTTATCTGCTGTGATTTACAGGCTGCTAATCCTGACTCCTGCTCCCTTTGAGTGCACGGATGGGGGAGGACTGGCAGAGCCCGGGGGGCTTGATGTGCTCGTGAATAGGGGCAGGAAAAGATCCCTTCGCACAGGAGTGACACTCAAATCCCCTCTGCCACCAGTGCAAGAGTGTGAGATGGGGCAGAGAGTGTCAGCTCAGTTCCTGACCAGCAGCTGAAACCCACAGCCACTGATCCTCTCCTGTTTTGAGAGCCAGTGGCTGAATCAGAAGGGGAAAATGAACCCCCTTTTCCCCTTAGGTAGGAAGTGATGCTAAACAAATCAATTCATCATATCTGGCACAATGGGATGGTTTTTGAAGGGGTGTCTGAAGGTGGGTAAAATAATTATAATATAGATAAAGAAAGCAGATCATCTAGTTTGAGCTTATATAAAAAAATAGCACTGAGTGAAGTATCACTAATCACTAAGTCCTCAAGGATAATTGAAGCACATCTTCTGAACAAATATTTTATCTTGACCTGACGATGACAACATAAGAAATAAGAAAATTTCCTTGATGATCAACAAACTGCAGTCAACTTTTCTGGCATGCTGGAAAATATAAAACTCCCGGGGCTGAATTAGTTTCTAAATTTCTTGGGACAAATGAAGAGAAAATGTAACTTGGTTGCCCAGATCAGCCAATTGATCCCTGCTGTGGGTTTGCTTTGGAAGCCTTTTCCTTAGTTTAAAAAGGAAAAACATAACTAATTTTTGCTTTTGCTCTATCTGGATATAATTTTCAGGTACTCTGAAGAGCCTCTTTAATGGCTGATTGATTTCCATGTAGATGTAATTATGCTGTATAATCAAAGCCTCTGTGGTATTTCTGTGACACAGGACCATGCAGAGTGAACTCCTTAACCCCCCTCTCACCAAGGGACTTTTTCTACAGCTTACTGGAGTTTTAGGGACTTCCCACTAATATCAGTGAGTTTTGGGCTAGCAAATGGCCCAAACAGGGCTAGATGTGAGTGAAGTCTGCAGAGTCTGATAAAAGCAGCTGGCATCCCAATCTCCCGGTTTGGTATCAGATCTAAGGGAGCTGTTTCATCAATACACGCTGACGAGACCTGAAAAGATTTGGTCGTGCCTTTGAACATACTGAGGATTTTGAGAGGAGAAAGTAGAGGGAAAATAGGGACAGCTGGAATTTGTTTTGTTGGTTTTTAAAATTTTTTTAAATACAATTTAAGGTTTTTGTTTATTTTTTTTTAATAGCCTGAATGTAACGCTCGTGAAAACGCTCGCTGTACACCGAAATCTTCTATGAATCAACAAAACATGTACCAGCAGCACAAACTTCACCTTGCCCAAACAATGTACGTCTCAATTCCGACTTGAAAAGACCACCTGTAGGGGAAAAATGTTAGTTCGGTATCCAGGGGCCATTCATCCCTTTGCCACTTCGCTGAGGCTGCCAATTAGTGCCAACTTGTGGTGGCAGATTTTGTGATGTGGACACATGTTCTCTGCAGAGTGGGCTGAGATATTCCACTCATTTCACGTCGAGGGCACAAAGAATTATTTGCTCTGTGCCATACAAATGGGAATTGTGCGAAGCTTTCCTCTGTGTTAGCCTCTGTACGCTCGCTGAGTGTAAATACAGGGGAAATTGGTGTTATTGCAGGGACAAATTAGCACCAGAACTGAGCTGTATTTTTTTTAAAATGTGCTGCTAATTGTGCCCAATTTGTGCTGGAGCACTCACTCAAATGCAAAAGCACAAAACCAACCGAACACATTTGAGGGTGCCAAAGAGAGCTCGCACTTTTCTCTGAGCAAATTATCCTTCCAGTTTCACACTGCAGCGAGCGCCAATTGGTGCCGCTAAAACCTTTATCTCGGGTAATCAAATTAGCTCTGCATGTTAGCAAATTAGGTTGCATTTACAAAGGTTTATATTTTGCTGCAGGTTTGGGCACTAAAAGAAAGCGTTTTCTAAGTTTCTGCTTTAAAATTTCTTATATGACATTAATTCTGTGACATTTAAAAAAGGAGGGAGCTGCTGAAATGGAAGAAATGAGGCGAAATTGTTCTTTGTGTTTTCGCTGCCAGAGAGATGTGAATTAGGAATTGCAGAAGTTTCTAAACTTTAAGATAGAACGGAGAAAGCTGGAATTGTTTGCCCAGGGAGTAGGTTCATTCTTGGATAGACAGAGGGCCAAAAGATGCCACTGGTTGTACCCAGGGAATTACAGCTGCTGTGGAGGGCAGTGCAGCATCAGGCACATCGCAGAGTTTGCCAAAAGGTGTGACAGGGTGGGAACTGCAAAACCCTCCCAGCATTGCCAAAGGGAGAGACGAGAAAAAAATTGCAGGCTGAATTTCTCCCTGGCAAACATCCACAGGAGTCATCAGAGTTTTATTTGGGCTGAATTTCATCCGCCGAGATTAATTATTTAATGTTTGTATTATAGGAAGATTAACAGTGTAATTGTTAAGTGCTATTGAGGGTGCTGCTTCCAATATTGTCTTGTTTGAAGTTGGTGAAACTTGCCCAAAGCTGGATTATTCCTTTTTTATTCTTTTTATTCATTTTTTTACGAGTTGATTGTGAGAAGGCAGAGAAGGGTAACGTGTCAGTGCATCTGACATTAGGAACTATCACCCTCCTGCTTTCACCGGATTGCAGGGGATGGCTTTAGGAAATCCTGTGGCAAAAGGAGGCAGAGGAGTTCCCCAAGTTAAAAACGAGGTTATTCCAGAGCCACCAATGTGCTGGGGATACAATGAATAAATTATATATACACACAGTGACCCGAGTCATTACATTTCATTGCTGGCAGGTGCAAGAATCTATTTGGGCTGAAAATTCTGTCCAGGACCTGCCCAGTCCAGTAGAGAGGGCAGAGCCTGAGTTTTGCCCCTAATTTTTGAGGTCTTGCCCCAGATCGCTCTGTGCCTTAAGAAATTGGTGCATTTGTGATTTCTGGCCAGCGCTGTAAAAGGATAAATCACTTGTAATGGGTTTCTGCAAACAGCTTTGTAACAATCGGGCTGTTGATCTGCTCTTCGCTGATCGATATCTCTGGAAAATGCTGCTTTATTGCCTCAGATGCCAATCCGGGATTCGAGGAAGGAGCTGGAGGTGGCGAGAAGGGCAGGACCAAAGAGAACCAAATGAGCATCAATCACAGCCTCCTTATCAGCAGCACAAAGCCATGAAAGAGCCATCGAGCGCAGTAATCCAGAGCAATCCTGAGTCAGGAAGTCTCTGCAGCGGTAATTTCCAGAAACGGAGAGGAAACCAGGGGCCAAATAAAAAAATACCACTTTCTCCATGGTGGTTTTGGTGTTCCTTGGTCAAGCATCCTCTACTGACAGCCGGATGTGGGGCTGCTTTTGGTTTTTGTCTGACACAGAGTGGTGTTTGTGTTCTTAAAAGATGTGTCACCATCCTCCTCTGATCACACCCACAGGAACAAAATCATAGACATGAAAATATATCCTACAAGTGTCCACGAGCTTTGAGGAACAAAACAGTTTGCTCAGCTAGGTTGGGAATTTAAAAAACCCTTTATTTTTTCAAACAGTCTCTGAAGTTAAGCCCCCTCCCTGAAGTTCATTGCATGAGCCAAGAGAGGGAGACCATTCTTTCTAACAATGCCCTTTCAGCTACTTTGATGCTAAAAATAAAAAATGTTTGATAGCTATCCAAGCAAAGAAGGTGAAAACAGTAATTTCCAGCTTTTCTAAAGCTCTTTGGCTATATACATTTGATAAAAGCCCAGCAGATGAAGTCAGATTGGGGTGGTTTTTTTGCTGTTTTTTATCCCTATAAACTCCCTTTCACTCCTCTGAAGCCTGGACAGTCAGGATTGAAAATGTCTGCTCATTAACAGACTCGCAGAGCAACAGTACATTTTCAGCAGAGATAATGCATATTCCTGGTACTTACTGGAGTTTATGGTTAGGCTGAATTTATTTTGTAGCTGCCAGAAGAGTGCCTGCCTGAGGACAATAGCTAGAATTCTTTTCTCAGTGTTGCCAGTCACACGTTACCCGTTTGAGATAAGGCTGGGGAATAAATCTCATGGAAGAGCATTTTGCCATTGATTTATGAAGGTGTTTCTCCCTGGGATCTGCTTTTGCAGGGTTGAAATTGAACTTGCAACTCCCCCAAGCTGGTGAAGCAACTAAATCAAAGTGATTTTTTTTTTTGTTGTTGTTGGAATTGTTTCTTTTGTTAGGCTTTGGGAAAAGGAATTATTTCAAAGAGAAATGCGTTTTCAGTTCTGTGGAAGGATGGAATTCTGAAAACAGAAGTATTGGGAGCCCTGCATTAAAACACTTTAAATGCTGTAAAAGAGTCAGAGGTTCTGCTGAGCCTCACCTCATTGTCCCCTTAGGGGTGACACTGCCCAGGAGGTGCCATTTCCAAGGACACACAGTGATCATTGGATCCCTGCATCCCCTTCCCAGGCCAGGCATGGAGATCACAGTGTGAGAAGATCTGTCCCAGATCTCTGCTCCAAGGACTATTTCCACAGTTTTCCTTTGTGAGTAAAAACTTTTATTTCTATTGCTTTCTGTAATGGACATAAAAAACAAATCCTTCCTGTTTTCCAGGCAACTCTATTTTGATAATTCCAGCTTCTACCTGTTCCATCTCCTTTTATTAAGGATCAATGGCACTGATGCTCTGCAGAAGAGGCCATGCTGGTGTGAGAGGCAGGGTTTGGGATTCTCCTGCTGACAGGCAAAGCCTCCAGTCCCTCCTGGCTTTTCCTGCCCAGAGGAGTGCTGGGTGGTGATAAATAACTTGTGCTGACTGGGATGGAGGCTCTCCCATTTGGTTTTCCTTGTTGTTGAGGAAGAATTTGAACCCAAGTCTGTGTATTGACTCTGTTACCAAGATCTCCTCGAAATCCGCTGTCAGTAGCAGGAGGTGCAGCCAGCACTGATTTGTGCTGATTTGTGAGCACATTTCTCATCTCCAAGAGATTATGGAGGCTCTCTGTAGATAATAGACTGCACCTTAGAATGAACACTGACATGGAAAAGTGTTGCAGCATTCCAGAAATGTCTAATCATTGCTGATAAATTTTATTTGCGGGTTGTGTGCGTTATTATGACAAATTCCTCCTCAAAGCTGAGGACAGTCAAACTCTACACAGGCCAAACTCAAAGGCTTCAGGGTTTTGGTTCACACTTTTGCTACTGGATGTGAAAGTCTTAGAGGGGATGCTCAAACATTAAAGAGGAGAAGCAAAGTGTCAATAAAAGGGATACTTTGCTAATTGATGAGGAGGGTTGGGGTGATTTAGTGAGAATTTTTAGGAGGTTTAGGTTTTAAAGTGGGAGATAAGTAGTTTTCAAAAATACAGAAGAGAAATGGTCTTTTGATCACCTCACCAAGGGAAAAGTCATCCTCTCTCCATGGACTCTAAAGGAAATATGGAAAGAGGAATGGGGTGGTGTTAGACACAGGTGAGCTCCTCCCTGCTGGCATCTGCAGTTCCTATTTCAGTCTGAGAAGTTCCATTTTCACACTGCTCCCTTCACTTACAGCCTCTGAAAATGAAATGCAGATGCCCAAGTTATTCATCTGTCTAAGTGATTCTTTGTCTTCTCTACCTTGTCCTAGCTTGTTTTCTTCTGGAGACTCTTTGGAAGGCTGGGGAACTGGTGGGATTAAAACAAGCCGTGGCATTAGGGAGGTGAAATCCCATTAAGAAATTACCTGTGATTCTCTAATCCCTCCCTGTGAGTCTTGCTCTGAGCCAGAGCTTGGGCTGAATGAAGCAATGAGTAGACCACAGACTCAAATCCAGGAGTTTGAACACTTCAGTGGTTTTGTGGTTTAGTCTCCAAGGAAAACAAGTAACTTTGGATGTTCAGGTGGGAAGTGTGGAGTCACACCCTCACACAGATGAGGGACTTGAATATGTGCTGGCCACCTGCTGAATGAATAACACCTCCTCTGAGGGTCATCCAGGTCACCTCCAAAACATTTTATCATGCATGGGCACTCGAGGGAAGAGTAAAAATGTGTTACTTTTATTTTCAGTTTTAAGTTTGTATATGGGTGGGGAGATCCTTTCTCATTTCAATGGCAGGAACGGGAAGAAAGTGAGATTTAGATCAAGTTGATTGTTGACTTTTTTTCCCCCCCCCTTCAAATTTCGCTGCCAAAAAAGCCCAAATCACATGAAGAAAAGTTTTTTTTCCCAGTCTTGCATGTGAAAAGTTAGAAGGGTTCACTTTATTGTGATTGGCATCAGTGGAACCTACTGATGTAGCATTATCTTTGTGAGGTTAGTTTTAACAAAAATAAAACCAACCAGAACCAGCAACAACAACAACAACAAGCTGTTCTGAGCCTGATTTGAAGGCACATATTAAACTATCCCTCATAACAGGGAAATTAAATGGATGGAGAAGTTCTCCAGAGCTCCTGTGCCAGCTCAGGTCTGTTGGGGAGGCCTTGGAGCAGTCTGAGTGTGCACTCTCAGTCTGTGATAACAAACAGATCTCACAGAGAAAAGCTTAAAAAAATATCACTCTTTGATGAGAAATGCAGAATCTTGTTGGTTTGGGAGTAAGCATGAGACTTTTGAGAATGTTCAGGATAAGAATATCACATTATAATCCAGTTTATATTGTGTTGAAACAGAGAGCAAGATTGGACTGTTTCCATGATCAGCTCCAAGCACTGTCACAGATCATGACAGGATAGATCCCCTGATCTCCATTTTCATCATGGCAGCATCCTCAGTTTATATTAAACAACAAAATTTGCCAATCTGCTCATATTTTGCAGCTGCTTTGTGAAATCCTGATAGCAGATCTGCTCTCAGTCTCCTGCCCCCCTAACCCAGCCTGCTCTGCTCATTCAGGAAATGATCTCCAAAGCTTGAAGACTATTTACATTATCAAGATTTACTTATATTTTCTTTTTTTTTTCCATTGAAACACTAAGCAGCTCTTACATCAATGTAGGTGTGTTTGAGAATTATGAGAGCCTTCAATTCTCATACCAAACTACACCCACACAAGTCAATTCCAGTTCCAATGACTAAAGGTCATGTGAATGGCAAAAAGTAACAGGTAAGAACCTAATTTTGCCTATTAAGAGTAACTGAATTTGCAGTTATGGTTTATTAGTGGAGGAATTAATGCCATGAGGAGTAAATCCTCTCCCTGCCTTTTGCTGGTGTTTGTTCCCACTATTCCTGCTTTTATTTTTAGCTTAAGCTCCAATGGAAAAAATAGGTTTGTGATGTGTGAGAACACAGATTTTGCCTTTTGACACAGCAGTGAGAGAGAGAGAGAGAGACAGTGGTGGGCCAGCTCCTTGCCAAGAGGTGGGTAACATTCACCACCCAGCTCCTTCTGCAAAAGCAGAAGTTGGAGGGCTGGGAATTGCTGGCTCCCCTGAGGCTGATGGCCCCTGTTTGTGCATGATGCCTTTCCCAGGGAGACATACCCATATCTCTGAGCCATGACTGAATTCTCACATTCATTTCGTGGTTCTGGTTCTTAGCATGGCCCTTTGTTTGCTCTCAGCCAGATCCTGCCTGGAATAGTGGTCTCTTTGATTTGTTCTTCCCTTCCACCATACCTGGTTTTGATCTGTGCTGCCCACCCTGAGCCAGTTGTTCATCTGCAGGCTCTGGAGACCAAAGTGGTGAAGACACAGCAGTGACTCCTCTCAGCTTTACCTTCTGTCAGGGTGCAAAAAGGTGGGGGCAGCATGAGAATATCCCCCAGGAATTCAGGGGCAAACCCAGTGTTTGTGGGGACTGTGTGTTGAGGGACCTTGGCTGCTCTTGCAAATTAATTCTGGCAGAGTGAGTTTGGAGAATAGGAAGAAAATCCCATGTGTGGACACACTTCTGTAATAAGACCCTCTCCTCTCCCTGGAATCACCTCTTGACAAAGCAGAACCTCTGATTCAGATCATGAAAGACCTGTAAACACTTGAGAATATCAACAGCTTTACTTTCTTTGGTCTTTCTCTCTCTTTCTTCTGCTTTTGGCTGTGCACTGAAGGGAAGAATCAGTGGCATTTGAAATGTTGGGATTGATATTGTCTCTTNCTTCTGCTTTTGGCTGTGCACTGAAGGGAAGAACCAGTGGCATTTGGAATGTTGGGGTTGATAACTGTTCCTGTATTTCCAGAAAAGTGATCTCTGCAACTCCCAGCCAGTGGCTGCTCCATTTCTCTTTGAGTTACAGCCACCAAACTTCAATTTTCCTTTCTAAATTCTTCCTTTCTAGAAGAAGGTAGGACTTGATGTGAAGAGGAACACATGTAATTATCTGGACAAAATGAAGTTATTCTGTGGCTCACCCTTGTTATTTGTGGCTGCTACAAAGCTCAGAGGTCAGGGCTGGGGTTTTTTTTGTTTGTTTGTTTTTTATTTTCCTGTCACAAACTCCCAGCAGGTCAAGCTGGGTATTTAGGGTAATTGTGAGCAGGTCAGTGCTACCCAGGCTTTGTTTGACAAAGCATGTGGTTTTCTCAGTTGTTTCCTGCTCTATTTGTCCATCCCTTTCACTTTGTGTTGTTGAGACATGTTTAAGTGTATTGACATTTTGAGTTTATTTAATGCTGTCACAAAAACTGGTGTGATTTTTGCCTAAATCCATTTCTGATTGTATTAAATGCAAAAGGTTTTCATGACATCCATCACAGAGATGTCATAACCTTTCAGACTGGCAGCATCAGGGATGTCAGGACAACCAGGGATGGCAGAGAGAAACTGGGAAGGAAGGACAGGGAATGGGAAAGAATTCTTCTACCATTGATTTGGCTGGAGCAGATTTGATAGTGCAGTGGTGGTTTTAACAAAGGAGCAAACCAAAAATAAGTGCAAGGTTATAAAAAACCTTATGAGCTCTCAGTGGGATCTGAAGTTACCCTCACATCTGAATTTGTACCTGGTTTATTTGTAAGGATCTACGAGATCTCTCTCTGTGTTTAATGGATTTTGTTCTCCTTCAGCAGCAGAAATCCTTCAGGTCCCCTTTTGCAACCATTGCCACGACTATTTTCTGTGTCCAACTCTGTCTTGTTGTGCCTAAACAACATCTTACTTGGAACACTTGGATGCAAAGCTCCCAGCACAGTCCTCAGCCTCCTGCCATGTTTATCTACACTTCCTTGGTGGTCTGGTGTGTGCTGGAGGCAGGGAAGCTGATAGCTCCCAAAGGGCTGCCAAATCCACTGCCCTGAGCTCCTCTGGTGTGGTGCTACCAGTAATGACAGCTCTGTCCTGAGGCCCCCAGTGCTCCAGTGACACCAAGGTGAAGCTGCTGTTTTGAAAGAAAATAAATCTGGCTGGATTTTTTGGTTGGTGCTGGCACACAAAGCTGCCCTCAGTCAGCTGGTCAGAAGCATTAGTAAATAATAATATGATTTCTACTTCCACAAGGGCTGATTTATGCTTTCCTAGGGGAAAAACAATTCTTTACACTTCAAAACTAAGCGGGTTAAAGTCCACAATTTTTTCTTATGTAGGACATCAGGATGAAGGATCACCCTTCTTGTGTCTCAGCACTTTAGCCTTGACTGGTTATGGAGCTGATGCTTTCAGAATTTGTGAGGGTCAGGATGTGTGTGGCAAATGGAACTCCAGGAACACCATGGCTGACAATTTTTTGTCCATGTCCTGGCAATAAAAAATGGAGTGCCAGGACACCAACTGCAGCTGAGGATCTGTGTGATCACTGTCCTAGGAATTTCCCTTCAATGCTCACTAAATTTCTAGATTTTTAACTCCCCTGATGCCTTCCAGCCATCAGTCCAGAAAGTCCAGAAGTGAGCAGGTCGCCTTTCCTGGGACTCTTGTGGTGTCTGAAGGAATGCAGTGATTCAGAAATTCTGTTTGCTTAATAATTTAGAAGACCTCTTACTTTTTCCTGTTAGCCTTTAAACAGTGGGGAGAACCATAGCAAAATAATTAAGATTACAAAAAGGCATGGTTTCCTCTTCAGATGAAAGTAGAATTCACTTTGAAATGCTCCGTGGTGGCTTTGATTCATGCCTTGGATGGATCTTTGTCTGCTACCTTTGCACAGCTCCAGAGAAACTGCTGGAATACACCGTGGGGCCAAGGAAGAGAGGAGAGAGTTCAGCTGTGCACCAAAGGAGAGTGATAAATGCAAAATAAATCCACTGATCCAGGCAGGCTTCCATTTCAATGCTGTTTGCTGGTGTCATTTTTCAGAGCTGCAGTTAAATGCAAAACAAATCACAGATATGTTAAAAGTTTTGCTGTGTGGTTGTTTCCAATGAGCAGTGGTAAAGCCCCTGCTGTGGTTTCAGCATGGTTAAAAGTCTTATTTTTGCTGTTCACAGCGATTAGAAAAATAGCACGTTTGATACCCTTTCCAGTGGTGTGAATGCTCCTGGTTTGAATCATGAATGAGAAAATTGTTAACAATAGGTTAATTTTTTTTCTGTTTGCTGCTCAGATGGGATGTTTTAGCCCCTAAAATTAAACGCCAGTGTAAATCACAGCGTCTCCGCAGCGTGGCTGAGTTTGCTTTCAGATGGATTTATGGAAAAGGTTTGATTTTTTCCTTTCCTTTAATCTTATATTGGCTTATAATGGAGCCCACACCAGAGAACCAGGCAAATATAGCTGTCTCCTAGCTCATGCCTCAGCAGCTGCGAGGCACTGGCACACAGCAGAGGAGCTTTGTGTCCCGCGTTTTCGGATTTCATTCAGTCCCTTCCACTTTGCATATTTATTCATGGTAAAGCACCATTAGCTCAAGACTAATAATTGGGATGGCGTGAAGAAAAAAGTGCATAAAGAGATGCAGGCCACTTGGCTCTCCTGAGGCCTGGCTGGGTTTGACTGATTCTTTACGTCAGGAGCTCTGTGAAGCCTCTGAATAACATATTAATGCACGTCGCTGCTTTTCTCATCCTTTCATTTTGCATTTTTTTTCAGTTCAGCAGGGTGTTTCTTGAATTGTACTCGTGGAGCTTAAAACTCAGCCCACAAACTAGGTAGGGAGCCAGTTATCTTTTTTAAAAAAAATAACTAGGAAAAAAAAAATTACCATTTCTAAATGCTAGTAAAGAGCAAATTGAGTCTTCATCAGTGCCAAGGATTTAAGCTGGCAGTTTTATACCTGCATTATATTCATTTGTAAATGAAAATTGAGCACACAGCATAAATATGTTTCATTTTACATACAGCTCCATTCTTTGAGCTGGTAGGAGCCTCTTTTCTTCAGAGATGAATCACTACAAGAGCTGGTCCTTCAGAGTTCCTTGTTGAAACAGCCTCACCTGTCTGTCTTCCTACCCAGCCCCTTGGGCTCTCGGGATGGAGAACGTGCTGTGACAGGAATCTCACAGAGAAAGGAAAAGAAAATGGTTCAGGGTTTGTTTTTATTTTAGTTTGTTAGTGATTCTGGCACCTGGAAAACATGGCTGTATCAGAAGCTTGGTTGGATTAAGAGGGTCATAACTGAAATGTCCCAGCAAGGGCCAACATTGTAATGCCATGAGTGAATTATCCCTGATTCTGGGGGGACATCAAGACGTGGATGTCTTTTTTAACACTTTTTTTTGTTCATTTTTTTACAGAATTTGCATCTGGACACCCAATTTTAGGCCTTGATTCTTTGAACCTCTATTTGAATGGCAAAAAGCAACAGCAAAAGAAGCAATCCCAGGAGCCAGCTTTGTTCCAGGGGGATTCAGGAAGGGGCACAAAGTGTTTTAAGGATGTGGCTTGTATTCCCTGCCTGTTTTAAGGATTGTTGCTTGTATTCCCTGCCTGTTTTAAGGATTGTAGCTTGTATTCCCTGCCTGTTTTAAGGATGTAGCTTGTATTCCCTGCCTGTTTTAAGGATGTAGCTTGTATTCCCTGCCTGCTGAAGCTCAGAATCCTGGGGATTTTCTCATGTGCTGTGAGGGCAGAGACCCGTTTATGGAACAACCCTGGAACCACTGCAGGTCAGAAGATGAAAGAAATGCTGTGAGAGCCACTGCCTGATGAAGCAGTCTGTCATCAAGAATGGATTTTGAGGAAGTGGGACAGTAAATATGTCTGGGAGAAGGAAAAATTAAGTCAGAACTGAACTCGTATTTCAGGGTGAGGTACAGTCATAAAGCAAAGAATACTCTGCTGTACTTCTGGTGTTTTAATTTATGTGTGCAGATAGGAAGAAGTTGCTTCTATTTCCACTTGGAAAATGGACATTAGACTCTTAATGCACTTTCTGAGCTGAAGTCAAATAAGTGAAGAGTGCCAAGCTAGCAAACAGACCTCTATTACGTCAATTAAGTTGTGGCTATTTATTTTAGAGCTCATTTTGGCTTGCACATTGTGCTCAATATATTGCATTATGGAACAGTTTGACTGTGCTTTAGATTATTGCTCTGGAGTGTGTGGGGAAGCTATTAATACATAAATATATTAATGTATTAGAAGTGTAAACCCAGGAAGGTTCTACACTGCAGAATTCTATGAAATGCCAAATGGGTCTGCAAAACCTTCTGTCCCACGCTCAGCTCTCACAGTGGAAGTGAATTTTATGCTATTGGAAACCACTTTTGAGTGGTGTGGCTTTACATCAGGTCTGTCAGTGAAATCAGCCACTCCAGCAAATATAGTTTTGTGTTGTTTTGTGTGAGCATAACCCTATTTTTGTCCTAGTGGAGGAACTACACTAAAAAAATGACACCACAAAATGATCAGCACTGTAACAGCAAAGGCTGCTACAGTTAACCTGGTCTCAACCAAATCTTCAGTGATGCTAAAAATCACAGGGGAATGGACCTGGGGGTACCTTTCAGCGTTTTGCTGGCTTGAGAGGTAAGTGGAGCAGAAGATTTCCCACCCAGCCTCATTTAAAGCATGTGGGATATCAGTATCCATATGGAATGCTTCATGATTAATCATCCTGGAGATTTGTCTCTGTGGAAGATGTTTCCTTCAGCCCAGGACTGAAAAACAAAGGATATGTTGCTGCCACACTAATGAAAAACATGGACAATCTGCTGTTCATATGTGCCAATTGTTGCTGCAGCCTTCACATAAATGCACTTAAAGATGAGAAAAATCATTGCAGGCAACCATTCTGCAGAAAGCTCTTGGGAATATGGGCTCTCTGGGGGGACACTTTCAAGTGCATGAAAAGCCTTTCACAAACTTAATTCTTGTTACTGAGTTCCTCTTTGTGCTTGCTGCTGGTCAGTCCATCAGAATACAACACCTCAATCAAAAAAGCACCAAGCAGGAAACTAAATTATAGTCAGGGGATGAGAATGGTCAAGGGAAATTTCAAATTTTTGGTGGCACAAGCACAAAACCTCACCTGAAGTCCAGAGAACCTTCTAAGGGTGACCACAACAGGTACAACTGTGCACATATCCAGAATCCAGTCAGCTTTTGAACACATATTTAAGTAACAAAAAAGTGTAAGCACTGCCACTGCAAAATATTTATACAGAAATGGTCACATTCTGTGGCCTGAATAAAATGTTGCCTGTGGGTAGATGATACCTTTGAACAGATCTGGTTTTGTTCACCAAGTTCCAAAAGGTGTTTTGTAACATTATTAGTAAATTTTCAGGCTGTTGCCCAGCTGAGGTTCAGATCCTTGCAGGGTGAATAAATAGATATTTCTGTAGCCACAATTATCATAAGAATTGCACTGTTCCCTTTCTCCTGCAGCTTCTAGAGGCTTCTCCTCACTTGTTGTCCCAAGCTGTGTGGGCTGCAGCCCTGGAGTGTTGGAGGGTTGCCATCATTCTGCAAGCCCATACTCCACCCACGTGCAGTGCTGGCCCCTCTATTGCCAGAGAAACAAACCCCAAAACTACAAAATACCCTGGAAAGGGCAGAAAGAATGACCAAAGGTCTGAGCCAGGAGTGACTGGAGCTCCTGGGATGCTCCAGAAAATGAGGGAGCAAGGTGGGGTCTGAAGGAAGTCTACAAACCACTGGTGGTGTGGGTGGCTGGATGCTGATTGCCATCTCTTAGATTGCAAGAAATAAGGGCTGTCAAATGATCTTGGCAGGAATCACCTTCAAAACAAAGGAGAATAACTTCTAGAAGCAGACTTCCTGCCCACAGATGCTTTGGGTTAAAAAGGAGGCTCTGAGGGGAGACGAGGCAAAGACCTGCAAGGGACCAGCTCAGCTGGATGTCCCCAAGTGGCCACAGCAAACTCAGGAAACATTTGAGCTTAAAATAATCCCAAGACTGGGAAAGTGCTCAGAGCAAAGTGTCCTATACATTTGCCCCTGTTCTTAACTTAGACATGAGGTTTGCTTATGGCCATTGTTGAGGACAGGATGCTGGGCCAGATGGTGCTGCAGCTCCTATATCTGCTATAGATAAGGGTTTGCCAAGATATTTTAATCCTTGGTGTCTAAGATGGATTGGGGTGTTTTTTTTCTTACTTGGTCAGTCTTTCAGGTCCCAGATTCAGTCCAAACATCAATTCAGATCATCTTCCTCGTGGTATCTGGAGAATCAAGGCAGTGGATTTTGGTATGATGGGAACAAGAGTTTTGAAACAAAAGTTCAGAGGGCTTCAGTCTATTTTCCACCCTCCAAGTGCTATTGTGGAAATGACTGCATCTTCCTTTGTTCCATCTGTTGTTTCAGTAAGTTCCCAAATAATGCTGTAAGGAACTGTGGACTTGATGTATTGGCTATAATCCATACATTGCTCTGCTACTCATCCCCAAAAATATCTCTTAAACTATCTTTCCCTGAATTTACAAGCCTCAGTTTCCAAACCAAATTTCATTTAGTTATTCTATCACAAGGACTAACCACCAGTTTTGGTTGTTGGTTTTTTCTGGGATGTTTCAGGCCTTCCTCAAAAGCCAGAGAACACCATCATTGGGACCCTTCCTGGCAAACTTTTGATCCATGATATGTGTGGTACAAAAACAGTACAAAGTCTCTCATCTTTGTCTTTGGTAGAGTGCAAGGCAAGCACATAAAATACTTCCTTATTATAATGCTTAGTAGTACGTGTTGCTATTAAGTCATCAGCTAATTTCTGATGCTGTGAAAGAAACATGTTGTTTTGGGCAGAAATTTTCCAGGCCTAGGTTTGTTACAAAGTAAATTGTTTGCTGAATAAAAAGCTTTTAAGCAGACAGACAGCTGAAAGGCCTGAAATTCAACAGTTGCAGTTTGCATGGAAATTGTCTTTATTGTGGAGTTGTCTATAGGTTTTTTGTTTTTGCCTTCATTTTCAGTTGTCTCCTTTGCTTTGCCACAGCCATCTTGTTTAGTCTTTGCCATTAGAAAACAATCAGGAAAGCAGTGTTGCCAAGTACAAATGCATCTCATTTTTGAAGTTCAGCTGGGTTTTTTTTTCCCTTATATGATGAATTTTACACAGAGGCTGCTGCATGACACCTTTCAAATATGGCCAAATCTAGCAAAAGCAGCTTTTTTGGCCAGACATTACTGTTGCTGCCATTGTGAGTTCCACCATTGCCAGACCTTCTGGGCTAAAAACAGCACAATTTTCTGCCTTCATATATGAGGGGATGACTGGCATCAAAGAGAAACCTTGCATTTGTTTTGGTGCACAGCAGAAAGAAGCAGGTGCACGTACAACAATGCAGAGACTCAGTGTAGGAGAGGTGCAGCATGATCTGGGATTTTCAATATTGTCTAAAAAAACCCTCCAAGCAGAGCTGCAAAATAGCTGCAAACCAGATTGTGATAAGGAGTGGAAGAGATTTAGCAGATAATCTGATGCAAAAAAGGAGAAGTCAACTCCGTGTGAAAAAGCTCAGCAGGGCTGAGCAGCCAGAGGAAGGTGGAGGTGAGTGCAGAGGTGTAAAGACCTGATCAAGAAGGTGTCATTGTCACCTTGAAGGCAGGCCACAGATTTGGCATGTGAATTATTAGTAGCATTTTTAGGTATTCTAATTCCCTGTCAAGACTTGATGCTGGGGCTCAGTCGAACAAGCTTAGCTGAAATAACTCCTGTTTTAAGCCAACCTATAAAACAGCCTTCTGGAAGGGCTTCTGAAGTTGATTAACTTTGTTCTCCCACCTAGTTTGCTTTTCATGAATGCTCTGGTTTCACTCAGGGCTGGAAATGAGACTTGTCAGGAAGGCAATGAGAGTTTTGTGGCGCACGAGGAAACTCAAGATCTCGCCAGTGGAAACCTTTGTCTGGTGAGATTTTGTCCAAAGAAGCGTGTCCATGCAAATTGGAGTGATGGGCTGGGCAAGCCAAGCTCCTCATTGATTTTTTTGTGGCACACTGGTGACAGGAAAACCTGGGCATGACACAGGGTGAGATTGCAATCCAACAATGCATTGTCACGAGCTGGCTGTGGGACAAGCAGCACTTGCAACCTTTGTGTCCCTGTGGAGCTTTCAGTTGGCAAGGCAGATCAAAATATGGCAGAGCACATTTTTAACTCTGTGTCTGCTTTTTGGGGAGCTCCATTGTCTTTTCCTGCCTCCTGAAGGCCACAGCAGTATTTGTGTTGCCAACACTTTTTTTCTTTATTGCCAAACTGGTGAAATGCCTTCCAAGGGAACAGATATGGGGGGGTTTTACTTTGGTTCCCAAAGCTTTTGCTAATATTATTTTTTCCCTTCTCTACCCATCTTTAGCACTCACAAACAAAACAGTTGGACTCAAAAGAAAATGTGCTCAGAAGTCAGAGCCTTTTTTGCAGCATTTATGAGTGAAAGTGCAATCCAGCTGCTGGCAAACCAGAAGCTCATTGTTTTGGCAACGCTGTTTCATTTACTTTTTACTTTTTTTTTTCCTGTTACACTAACTTGTTTGCTCAGGTATTGGAATTCAGAGTTTTTCCTTCTTTTTAGAAATTCACACCCTTTCTGGCAAGGCCTGAGCTGTTTTTTTATTGCTTACAATTATACCTACAGGTAAAATAAATACTTTCCCACGGATGCCCTGGAATCCGGGATGGTTATGAGCTGATGGAGCTGGAAGAGCTGAGTTGTACAACGAGTATTTCTGCTGCTCTGTCTTTTCCTTCTGACACTTCTTAAAGACACAGGGCTTGAATTTGTTCTTGCTCCTGAGCTACTGGAGCAGCTCTTTGTAAAGGCTGCAGGGTCCCCTCCATGAGATGCTGGTGTGGATGGGGACAGAGAAAATACCTGTGAGGGAAACCTAAGGTGGCTTTGCAACCCAAATATTCCTGTGGCCTTCAGAGCATGACTGAACAGAGCTGTGCACACAAAAAAATGGCATTGGAGGGACATTTTGATGTCACAAAAAAAAAAAAAGCCCAGCAAAGTTAGGAAATGTCCTAATTAAAGCTGCCTGTGCAATTCATTATGATTCATTTTTTAATTATCTGATCACACACTATTTTTTCCGCAGACGCCTCTCACCTCTGTGCACAGGATGTTCAGAGGCCTCTTTAATGAGCAGCTATTCAGCAGTTTGTTTCATCTTCATTGTTCCATGTGTGGCCCAAGGCCTTATTTACTGCGTGCCATTAAATCCTGTTTTGAGGGCTAAATCCATAAAAAAAGGGCTTTGGCCTGGTGACCTCGTGTGCTGGAGGATCTGACTTCTCCAGCCCCCTGCTGCCTGGTGTTGAGAGGGAGAGTTTATGGCCCAGGTGTGCTGCTGCAGCTGTGGCAGAGCAGGGCCAGCTCCCCAGCCTGGTGCCATTCTGAGCCATCCCTACCTCAGGTGACACCAGGAAAACACCTCCAGTCCTGTGGCTGCTACCTGCTGCCACCCAAACTCCAAATAATCATCTCCTTTCCTTGCAGAGTTAAATGGGAGTCTAGGATTTGTGACTCATGCATCCTGTTTTCAGCAATGCTGAAAAAGCCCTGGAAAAGTGTTTCACCAAAGTGGTGACCCAATTTTCCTCCCCATAGAAAGGGAATGGTGGCATGGGCCAAACTCTGTCTCACAGAGGTGTTCTCTGGCTCCAGTGTTTACAAGTCCTTTGGAGTCTCAGTCATGGGAAAGACAATGTATTGCTTCTTCATCCAAAACTGAAGGTCAAAGTTGTGGATATATCCCCTTGTCTCACTGCCTGAATTAGATTTACAGAACTCTTGGTGATTCATTTTTTTTTTTTACACAAGAAACGTGAGTTACTTCCAATGTTCTTCAAACTTGGATCTTCCAGATCACCCCAGAAATCCCACCAATGTGTTCTGGGGAAGTCCTGAGGGATTTATGGAGACATAGTGAAGTGGGCAGTTTTCTTCTCAACTCAGACTGCTGGGATTGTGTCTGCAGCAGAGCACAGTGAGCCAGGGATGGTTCTTTGGGCTGCAGATCAAAGAGCATGGCATGAGTCAGTCAGTGGCTGAGCTCACCCTCCTCCCCTCCCAAAGAGCCAGGACACCTTGGCCAGTGCTGCCTGGTGGAAACAATCGACCTTTGCTATCTCTCAGATGATGCTGGAGCAAACCTGAGAGAGGGGAGAAGCTGGTGAAGAGCCAAACCCACGTTTGTGAGCAGGTTAAGGGTGGTGTGGGCAGCACTGGCCAGGTTTGTGCTCTGGTGCTCATCATTTCTCAGTGCAGATAAATACAGGGCCAGTGCAGGGTGTTTGGCTTTCCCTGGGAACTCATCACAGGGAATGTGGGGGAGCCTTTAGGATCTGGTGCCTTCCATTGTTCTACCTCTGGGTGGTTTAGGAGGGTCTGGATGATGCACACCCAGAGCTAACCAGGAATCCTGTGATGTCATGGCAGCTTAACCCAACAGTCCTGGGTGGAGCTGTGGGAATGTTCCCATTCTGATGCTTTATCCAGGAGAAAATTTGCAGCACAGGACTTTTGTAGGTAAATAATTCTCTTTCTGGAATACTGCTGGGCTTTATATTTCAGAGAGGGAGGGTCAGGAAGTGGCCACTTGAACCAGAATCTCTTGCAGTTTAGGATAACACCCAACCTTGGAATCACTTGCTGGATGGTTATTTTTTGTTGTTTTCTGTTGTTTGGAGGTAGATGTGACAGAGGTGGTGATTTTCTCTTCCTGGGAAAAAAAGCATCAAGGTATTGCTGGAGTTTTTTTTCCTTAATGGGGTTTTGATGATGTTTTCAAGGGCAGAGAAACAATTTGCTGCTTATTTCTACCCCGAGGCCCTGCCAGTGTGACCTCATGCTCATTTCCAGCCAAAAGCTGCATTGATTTTCTTTCATTTCCATTTAATCCAAATTCAGAAGTGTGTAAATGATACTTGAATTGTTCCTCCTGTGTGAACCAACTGGAAATTTTCATTGCATTGACTGGGAATACCCTTCCAAGCACATGCACTCACATAGGATGTCAAACAGACCCCAGTTAATATGTGCAGTAAGAACAGAGCCACGAGGAGCAGGCTGCCTTGTCCAAAAGGAGCATCCATTTCTGGAAACAAAACTTTCTTTTCACCACTGAGGGCCTGATTGCTCTTTAATTCAATCCTTGGTGGGCCAACACATGGGGAAAAAAATCTATGGAGTGGGGAACAATGTGTATAACTCTGCAAAAGCAGCTAGACAATCTTACATATGGCATAGTTGAGCTCTACAGGAGGATAGATTTTGGGTTTTTGTTTAATCCAGCAAAGAAAAAAACTGCCCAGAAATCTATCCTAAAGAAATCTTCCAGAAAATGGGGCTCAGAGCTGGGTTTAGTTTGTCATTCCTCTCTAATCCTTGGTGCTTTGCCTCTTGCACCTTCCTTGAGCCTGATCAGGAGCTGGAGTTGAGTGTTGCTGGTGCTTCCCTTGCTCCCTTGCTCAGGGAATCTGAATTTGGGACCTACTTAGTGCTGAGATACTTTCCTGATCTCTTTCCAAACCTTTCTGAAGCTCTTTGATTTCTATAAATGCGATGATTCAGCCTGGCTGGATCCTTGTGGAAGGATGACACAACTTCAGGATCAGCCCTGCTGGCCAGGGAGACTTTCTTGGGAGATTTATGGAGCTTCCTGCTTCTCTCTGGGCTGCCAATGGAACAAGAATGGCCTTTCTCAGAGTGTCTTGGCACTGCTCCTTCTAGAGAGAACCCAGAACAGGACACAATGAGAAATACCAAACTTCCATAGCCTAAAAAAAAAAAAAAATCCAAAAAACCCAAATTCCTGTGCTTTTTGTTGGGTTTGGACTTTTCTCGTGTTGTTTGTGCTTCAGTCTTGCCAGTTCACTCCCCATTAACTTCTAGGAAAGTGTCTACAGCAAATACATGAAGTTACAACTCTGTGGATTAAATATAATTGAAGTTGACTTGAAAAGGTGGTGCTTTGGCACATCAGACTCTCAATGTCAGCAATTATTTTGCTTTTCTCACTGCTCCATTTGCACTGTCACTGTTGCTCTTCTTACCATGAAGTTTAAACCTCTGAACCAGGCAGTCTCTGTGCATCTCTCTGAGACAGATGAATGGCAGTGAACAGTAAAGTGACCTGCTCAAGACTGAAAAAGGGGGAAATAAAGGAGAGGAAAATCAAGGGTTCCCAAAATCTCAACCAAAACAGGATGAGAAATCCATTTAAAATAAGATATTTCTTTTATTATTATTATTATTATTATTATTATTAACCTTCATGCCAAATACCCGTGTGACTTTTTTCCCGTCAAACATAACCTTAATGATTTTGAATATGGGCAACAAAGATTTTTACACTTGAGCTGGAAGCTGGGATGAGATGCATCATGAGTAGTTAAAAATACGTTTATTGTAGCTAATCAGCATTTGTTTAAAAATTGAGTGTGCCACCCTCATATCCACATCATCAAAAAAGCCCAGTAACTAAACAGGTTAATCAAAATCACCTAAATCCCAAAGTACTCCAGTATAAATCCTGCTGACACTAAAAATACCCTCTTCATTTCTTCACCTGCTAGAGCAGGCCATGTACACAAACAGACCTTGTCTAATAATAGTTGCAGGTGTTCAAAAATAGTGTTTATATTTACAGTCATGAGCCCTGACTTTCTGTTCACAAGCCACGTTGATACTTTACTAAATATATAGATTTTTAATAAAATCTTTCTGAAGCTCCTGTGACTCATGCAGAGCTCCAGCTCATTTTAATATAACCCAAGCTCTATCCCCCCTCATTCTGTAAGATCTTTACAGCTGCAGGTCCATGATTAATAAACCTTAAAAACTTTAGCTCTCCTTCCTTTTGCTTCATGTAAAAAAAAAAAAAAGAAAAAAAAAAGAAGAAAATCCCAAATGAGAGAAAATACTCAATAAAAATTGAGTGCAAGAGCAAGCACTTCCTTTAAATGTATTTTTTTCATTCAAAAACACCCACTTGGAGAAAAATATTTGCCTGAAGGACCACAGCAGGTCATGCCCTGGGTGGCTGGGGACACCTTGCCTTGGTGTCACAGTGTGCCCAAAGTCAGGCAGTCATGGCAACAAGTCCTTGATGTGCAGTTTCCTGCATGAATCACCTGTTTCCTGTAGCTCTCCTTTCAGCTAAAATGCTTCAAGTACTTCTGTACCCGCCCTGGTTACCGCCAAGGTAATGCTGAAAGGAATAAATTTGCTCCAAATTACAGAACTGATACTCTCTTAATGATGTATTTGTGAGTGGATGCACTGCAGAGAAACTGGTGTAAGTGGGCTGCTTTGTGATTGTTATTAAAAAAAGAAACAAAAACGTTTGTTTTATTGGTTTTAAATCCAATGCAATAGAATTGTGGTAAGGATGTAACAATTAAGTTGCGTGCACATAAAATCCCGTGTTTCTGTCTCAGAGAAATAGGAGTGGAATCAAAGGCTGTTGCAGCTATTTGGATGTAACAATAACAGTCAGCCCTGCTTTGTAACTGCTAATGGGTTTCTTCTCCAGCATGCCTCGGAGGAAATTATCCCCCTGGCTTTAGCGGGATGAGAAGAGGCTCAGAAAGGCTGGGAAAAATCTGTTTGTCTTTTCTCTTACCGAGATAGAAATCAGCCAGATCAGCCTTCAAGCCAGCCGAGTTTAGGGCAGGTTTAAATCGTTGTTTCATGAGATATGAGGTTTCCACAGCTGCTCTGGAGGGTCTCCATCATCCCTGGGCACAAAGCAGCCAGAGGAGCCTCCCCAGCAGCCAGAGGAGCCCTGAGCAAGGCTCCTGGTCTGAAGCTCTCCAAACTGTGATGTGCACACCACTGGTGGGACACAAACCACTTCCAGATGGCAGAGGAAAGCAGCTCCTCCACTCCTGTGCGAGGCTGCTGGTGAAGGAGTGTTTCCACAGAGATTCTGGAAGTCATTCCCTGCCTCTGTGCAGGCTCAGCTGCTGCCTGGAGCCACTCACTGGCAGAGTGGAGGTGCCAGCCTGGCTCTGAGGGCCTGTGAGAAGAGGCTGCTGGAGCTTTCTGGACATCCCTTGGCAGATTTCTCAGTAGAATTGGCACAAACTATTTATTTCCCCCCATTGTTTTAATTGTATCCATGTTCTGATCTTGCCCTGATTTGATGATAATTGATGATTGCAGCAGTGCAATAATAGGCCACATGGTTTTGACCTTTGGGAACCACTCAGACACTCAGATATTTCAAAGATAACGTTTTTTCAACAAGGAAGGGATCTATTACTGAAATGCATTTGTTTCTGTAGAGATGCAGCAGCCTTGGCATGTGATGTTCATGGTGAAATGTAGAATGTAATTAGGTGAATTTTATTTAGCTCTCAATGGAGGTTTTTTTACCAAAAATACCTCTGGACCTCTGGTGATCATCAGGATCTTTGTTTTGCATCTTGTTGGTGCATTTTACCTGAATAACACTGATCTCCCACACCACTGGTTTTTGGCCCAGTCTGTGAAAAGTTACTAAGTACAGTAAACAGAATAACAATAATCACATATTTTTCATGATGGAAGAGAGTTTGTAGTTATTAATTTCTAGTAGTTCAACCCTGCCTTTCCACTAGGACACTAAATAACTTCTTTACATATCAGATTTCTTTCTTCTACATCCATTTAAGCTCCTTTTATGGACACAACCTCTGTGTGTGTTTTTTCAACAACGTTCACTGGGAGCAGAAGAAATGTTTTACAGGTGATCCTTTGAAATATGGATATATTGAATATATATGAATATATATGGATATATATTCATATATATGAATATATGAAATATTCACATGGGTGAATGCAGGGACAATGGCAGTGTTTTGCCTTTCACTTGCATGTATTGCAGCAGGGAAACCTGACCTTATTTTAAAATGCTTCTTTTAACAGCTGTAGACTCCCAAGCTGTCAGGGCATCCTTGGAATATGGAAAAAACAGACAGATTTTTTTTTCCATGCTGCTGTGAACCTTGTGAGGATCATGGCTGCACATCTTTGCAATGCAGCCCATTAGATTTGGGAGTTTATAATTTCACATAATAACACGTTCCTTCCCAGAAGGCTTCTACCCACAAATAACAACTTCCATACACTGAGGCTACAGAAATTTGATGTTCTCTCCCAACCTACACATCGATAGGTCTGGAGGGTGTCTGAAGCACAGCTTAATGAAAGCAGCAGTTGCACAACCACGTGGCTTTTGGCCCTGGTGAAAAGGTGATCAGTTTTCCCAGTCAGGAGTGGTTATTTGTGTCAATGCACGTGGATGAGCTCTTTGTGCTTCACAGAACAGTGGGTTTGTCCAGAGCAGGTCTTGGTTTTATTGTTGTAAAGAGCTCCAAGGTACACCAGAGAGGAGGAAAATATGCAGCTACAAATCTGGTTGTGGGTGTAGGAGTAAAGCTGGGCTGTTTCACACCCAGGGACAAACAGAGCAGAAGCTGACTGTGACCTCTTTTCTCTTTCTCTCTCTCCATAGAGACACCCCAGTATTTTGTCTCCTTCTTCAGGCAATCACCTCTTGGCTGTGAGTTATAAATTTTGCTTGCAGGGAGAAATGCCTGACCCTGCACCCAGCTGGGTGAAATGTCACTCAGGAGCAGCTCAGGAGGACTCATCTGGCTGAAAGGCAGGTGGAGGCCCCTCCAGAGGCCACTCAACAGCTGGATGAGGAGAGGCTGGGAGTCCTCCAAGGGGCCTGGCAAGGATTGAGCACCTCCCTGTGACTCACCTCGTTTTTACCTGCCTTTACCTCGGTTGTCAGTGACCTGCATCCTCTGCTGCTCTGTGGGAACCTGCAGCGCATTCCTGCTTTGAAATGCTGCCTGCACTCGTGACATCATCCTTGCAGGCAGGAATGTGAGCTCCGGAGCAACATCTGGGCAGCTGTTGGTGCCTGGGCTGAGCGCACAGGGAGTCCCACAGCTCCACGTGGTGCATTGTTATAACAGAGCTCCTGCTGGGGCACTGTGGCCTGTGGAAACAATCTCCCTACCCCATTGGTTATCTTGCTATTTATCTGGAATAATTGATAAATCAATTATGTGTCATTATGACTCGTAAGCAAGCTCTAACTTCTGGGGCAAGGGCTTGAGATTTTGGAGAAGTGCCTCTGTTTACAGGTGATACACCCAATTTGCTGCTCTTCTGACTCTGAAGGGCTCATACCTGGAGTCTCTGGAGGGGTTTGGTTTTGCATTAGTTTGTTTTTGGAGGGGTTGCCCAGTCCAGTAGTCAGAGCTCAGCATGGAAAGCCAGGAGTCCCAGGCTTTTCCCTGCTCTGTAGCCTCAGAGTTTTGTCTCATGCCTCTTCCTCTCAGTATTGCTGTTTTTGATTTGGGGGGTGGTGGTCTTTACATTCAGGGCTGACCATCCAGAGTTCATGTCAGTGTTCATTAGTTAATGCTGTTTGAGTGTTTGGCAGATGTGCAGTCCCATATTCTCAGAGGCATGGACTGTAAAGCCAAGAGGGATGGTTGCTCAACAAGACTGTGACCCATTTATTGGAGCTGGGCCCAAATCTGGACACTGGATCAAACACACCTGAGCCCTGGGGAAGCTCAGTTCTGAATACAGATCTGGGTGTGAGCTCATTCCCATCTCTATAAACACCAGGCAGGAACACTAACAAATGATTTTAGGGAAAATCATATATATATCTGTATGATAATATATAGGTAAAGTTTGAATCCAGAGCTGAACCTTGTTCAGAACTGTCCCAATCCCTATAAATAGGTTTCTTGTATCTCCTGTTACATAACTGCAGAAATTAAATGTTTCTAGCCAAGCTTACACGTCAGCACAGAGCATTGTCCTCTGCAAGGTTACAGTGGCAAGTTGTCAGAGGATTTGATCCTCAGGATGCTGGTAAAAACCTGGAAAAGCTCCAATACCTTTTGTGCTGGAGATTAGGATCTGGTTTACTGTGTCTCTCTCCTGCTGTCTTTTTGTATCTCCTGATTTTAGTAAACAACAGGGGAAGGAGAGAAAAGGAAGGAATTCATCACGGGCTTTCAATGATGCAAACAGTTTAATTAGGAAGCAATGTTAGATACAGTTTCCCTTCCTTTGCTGTTTTTCCAGGCAGGATGCATCCTTAGGAAACAATAATAGAGCTGGGGGATTACAAAGCCTTTGCAGGCATTGCAGCCAAGTGGCCACACAGGAAAGTGATCCAGGGGCAGGCGCTCGTGTAACGTGAGCGGAAGTTATTCAACATTCCTTGAGGAAGCCCAGCACCAGCACAGCTCAGCATCAGGACAAATATTCCTGTCAAGCTGAGAGGGAAGATAATGCTGGTTGCCATTTTGCATTGTTTCTCCTGGTGAAGTTTTTTGCTGATTCTGCTCTCCCGAGCCTGGGTTTGAAATAACGGCCCTGCTAAAAATAACCTCACGTTTGGGCCTTAAAAATGCCTCAGTGACACGAGGTCAAACACTAATGGGCATTTCCTACTCTGTAACCTTTGTAGCAGGCAGAAGGAAAAGTGTTCAAAAGGGGCACAGCTACAGGGGTCAACCTGAAACATTTGACCCTGAACTGGTTTAGTTCCTAAATTCCCCGTCCAGGAGAAGGTCTGTGGAAGCCTGTGAGACACCAGTTTTCTGTGAGCTGAACTTCCCTCCTTGCTATTTATAACTGTCCTGATGTTTCACTGGGTAATAGCAGTGTTTGCAAATGCCTGTGCAATTAAACCCTCCCCAGCTGGGCTCTGGGAGCCGTGTCCTGGAAAACAGAGCCCATGGATGCAGAAAGGTCTCATCAGCCTGGGGAGTTTTGGTCTGGAAATTGCTGATATCCACTGGAGTGGCTGGGATTCAGAATGCCTGTGGTCTGATCCACGGCCCTGCTGCTGTGCTGGGTGGAGGTCAGAGAGACTCCCTGCACTTGTGAACCTCACTTGACCACCAAAATGATGGGAAATGCCTCTTATGTGCACATTTCTCATCATATTGCACTGGGTCTCCTTGGAATTGAAAAGGCATTGAGGAGTCATTCTCTTCTCTTCTGAGGATACATACCACATATATATTTTTCTTACACTGGTCTCTCATTAATTAAATTAATTGCAAGAAGAATGCTCTGTTACACCCTCATCAGTACATTCAGTGTTCAACAGCTCTGGCATTTTCAAGTGGTTCCTTTGCTTCCTCAATAAAATGCTCCTGTTTTCCTGTTTCTGACTGTGGAAAAAATGAATTCAAGGATGATATCAAACAATACACCTAAAATACTGATCTTTTCTCTCCCTCTGTACAGAGGTCTGAAATGAAATGAAAACTATTCTCTTCCCATGCTCTCTTTAATCTTTGAGAACTGAATTTCTTGGTTCCCTCAATAGCATGCACAAGCCCAACTCCCAGTCTTCCCACAGCTACTGCCTTTGAGCCCTTCAGAGGCTCTACCTTCCACCCAGTCTTTTACTTTGGAGACCCTGCATGACTTGGAGATACTCTTCCCTCTTGGCTTATCATAAAAGTGATTCTTCCCACTCATTCTCTTTTGTATTTTCATGCTGCTTCATCTGGAATGCAAATATGCACCAGGAGCCCAAACCTCCCTTTGAATTCCCCAGCATCACGCAAAGGGTGGTCAGAATTGGTTTGCAGTGGATAACTGACATTTCTCATAGAAAAACGTTGTGGAATCTGCACGGCTTCATCTTTTACATGAAAAGCTAAGAAACCAAAGAATGAAATGGGCCAGAAGGAGAAAAAAAAAACCTAAACAAACCAACAAACAAATCCTCGAGGTTTGGAAGGTTTGTTTGTTCTCCAAACCAACATTTCTTCTCTTTGCTTTCATGGATGTGTGTTTTTCTGTCTGTATTTCTACTTGGACTTTTACCTGTGTGGGACATCTTTTGCTAAGGTTTCAACGTGTTGCTCAGGTCAAAAGAGTCAGTGACTGCTGCTGCATTTCTGCAGGTAATTCTATTGAACTTCTCAGTCACTCCATGTGCCAGGGTGTGAATTCATCTGTGCTAAAGCACTTCGGGTTTCCTCAAGTGTAAAAGCATCCATAGAAATCCAAACTCTTCTGTTCCCTGGTGATCAGCATTGAAAAAAACGCAGGGAGTCTGGTGGGATTTAAGTGATTTATGAAATGCAAACCCTGATACCCTGTGGTGTGTAAGGAACACATTGTCTCAGCCTTGGGAGCACGAAGAGCTCTGCAGGTTTTGGCAGTGCAAGGAGGGAGGGACTGAGATCCCCAGCTCACCTCCCAAACCAAGATCTGCCACCTCAGGGCAGGGCTGTGGGGAGGAAACACTGGAACAAGCAGCCCCATCCAACAAAAGGGTGAAGAGGAGGCTCCTGCAGGTGCAAACTCTTCTGTTTCTGACTCTGTGTGGGGCACTGGGATCTTGTTTTGCTTGAGACTCCAAAGACTCAAAAGTTAGCTGTGCACAGGGCTCCCAGAGATTGAATAAATTCAAAATGACATGCCCTGCATCCCCAGGGGTCATGCCATTATGCATGGCATTTTGTGCAGAACATTCATTTCTGATGAGGCCTTTTATTGATGGCATCATTAGGATCTAAAGAGAGAGGGAAGATTGATTTGCTTTGACAGAGCATCAAATATTCCTCTTAGGGTATAAACATAATTTGTTAGCCATGCAGAGAACTGTAGAAAAAATTAAATTATATTAAAAATATTGGTTTAAAAATACTGAATGAAATTATTACCCTGGTTTCTTACTTGTCTGATAAAAAACAATTCTTATACAACTGACTAAAGAAAACATGAGGTTGTTTGAGACTGTTGCTGTATGACAAATGAGTCCCTTGTGCACTTCTAAATTCATCTTTGTATCAGGACAGGATGAAGGTTTTAATATTTATGTTGTGACAGTTGGTTTTTCTTCCTACTATTAGTGCTTTGAATAATTCTCATCTCAAGCTGTACATCAGAGAATTAGTTTTTCTACATCAGGATCTTTTCCCATCATTTCCAAGCAGTCTGGGAGTTGGATGAGCTGAAGAGAGGAGGATGTGTATCTTAGATGAGAATATCAGGCAAAAAATTTGCTCTCCTAAGCCAGATTTTCTCAGCAGTTGTATCTGCTGTAAAAGCTGCAGGAAAGCTGAGGGCACAGTTTTATTAAAGATGAGCTTGAAAACTGAATTTCTACATTTGAAACTGGGTTTCATGTAAAGGTGTAAAGCTTCACCCAGGCCTGTTGATTTTTATTTCACAGGTTTGTATTAGGCAATGACTCAAACAGCTCAGGAGACTTTGGGCCTGACACTGACCCTGCCCTGAATGATCTTTTTTTTGCCTTGCAGTGCCAGTCTGGAGCCTCAAAGCCCATTTGCTCTGCACAAGCTGATGACAGCACCAGGGATTTCATGGGTCAGATTTACCTCAGCAGAGCAGAGCAACTTTCAGATTACTGTGACTAGATTTTTGTCCTACATTTTATAGAAATTAACTGGGCCAGGAGAGTTTTCCTTTCAGTCACACTGAGCAGAAGCACCTGAGACATTCAGGTATGCAAAGCCTGGTTATTTTCTGTCAGGACTTGTTGCATTAACATTGAAGGTCTATCCTTCAGCATCAGCTCCTGTTTTTCCCACCTGTCAAACAAGGAGAGCTCCCAGTCTTTTATAGTCCTGGGTTTTGGGGGGTTTATAAGTGATAAATTTCATGTCAATAGTGAATGAAAGATTTAACCTAGTGTGGAATATAATATTTCTCTCTCTCTCAAAAAAAAGGCACTATTTATTTAGACATGTTGAGGCAGTTGCTTGGGTTGTGAAAGAAATTGCTGCCTTCAAACCTGGATTAATGGCCCTTGGGGCTACACAGAGAGCATGGTGGGGAGGTGACAGGGGGTATATGCCAAGACTGAGAAAAATATACATGAAAGTTGTGCTGAAAATGCCTGAATTGATGTTTTAGCTCATCCTGCCAAAATTCTTCTCTGATTTAATGAGCACACACAGCTCGTGCTGCCTTCCATTGTCTGTGAGCAAAAGCCATCACCTCATTTCCACCACGTCTCCTGTCCTGTGAGAGCAAGAGCTGCTTGCTGTTTTGGGCAAAGAGAGTGCATGGAGCAGGTTTTGCTCATGATGTTTTCTGCAGGGTGTTTACCTTTTTGGGAAGGGGTCTTTTATTCATGGGGAAATCTTCCACCTGCTGACTCCACCCTGCCAGTCAAACCCTAGGAGTTCCTGATCAGCTCTGCAGTGGCCTTGACTCCTCTTGGGATAAGTAAAACCACTCAAAAGATCCTCAACACACTGCAGTATCAATGCCTCTGGGCATATTGGATCATAGGTTTGATTCCTTTGTGAGCTGCCAGTGAAACCTCACCGTGGCAGTTTTTTCCCTCAGATTTTATATTAAATATTGTGTACCTTATCTCCTTATCTCCCCGTGAAACAGCAGCGTGGAAGAGGGTTCAGGATCAATCTTGTGCTCCATGGAAATGACCTGGCAGTACCCCTCTGCCAGATCATTCTCATGCATTTCAAAACAAAACCCAGCACAAACTCCTGCCAGTGAAACACTTAGGCTGAGTTTATCCCTGGGGAGGTGATGAGAAACAAACAGCACGTGACAGTTGCTAATCACCCTCTGTAATACATCACTGGAGGGCTCTGAGACACTGCAAAGGGCACAGCACTCAGAATGGGGCAGGATGGCTTTGATCTCAGGTTCATTTTGGGTTATGCTGTGGATAGAAATCCCCAGCAAGCCCCAAACAAACCTTGCTCTTTATGAAGATAAAAATTACTAAAACATTCTCGTTGAATTTTATGAACAGGTAGCTCAGAAGATTGTAGGAACAATCAAAACCTGAGTAGCAGGGTTACAAGAACGTCAGTAGTATGATTATGTACAAGAGTTAAAAGCAAACTAGTAATTTGCAAATTCCCCAATAATTTATTACACATTAATTATTATTTATTTTGTAGTATAAACTAGATTAGTTAATTGTTCGTATTACTATTCATTAATTCATTTATTTGTAATTAATTACTTCACAATTTGCAACTAGAACAGCATTCCACATGCAGTCAGTGCACCAGGGCCAAGGAAAACCTCCAGTGGCAGAGTCTGAGAGGGAACAGAGGATGCTGTGAGAAAACACCTCTGGTTGTCTTCTCCCACCTCCTGCTCAGAGCAGGTCCAACCACAGCAAGGTGCCCAGGGGCTTGTGGAGTTTTTAACCTCTCCAAGGATGAAGAGTTGCCAGCCTTTCTGGGCACAGTGTGTGATCACCCTTCTGGTACAAAGCTCTTTTATCTTGTTTAATATCCCATTGATTGGTTCTTTTGTTTAAAAGACACCGACTTTTCCAGTTTTTGCTCATCTAACACAACTTTCTGCCTTCTCTTCTTTATACCTCTACCACAGAGCACTTGATGAAGCCTATAGGAAAGCCTAGAGGCTCTGGGAAATGTCTGATATGTGCCACCTTTCAAGGCTGTCTGTGTGATACTCTGTAGATTAGGATTGGATTCTGTAGATCACAGATTAGGATTCTCCCTCTACATCACTTTTATTTGAATTGTTCTAATGTCAGTGCAGTTGTCATGTGCTGATGCCCTCTAATTAAGTGATGGATGCTTCTTATTATTCAACATTATTATTCTCAGAAACCACTGATTGGGCCAGTGCTTTCCAAAAACCAGTATCATTTTTAAGATCCTTAAAATACCAGGAACAATTTTTTTTTTAAGAGACCAGGAACTCTTTTTGGGAATTTCACGTTTATTGATTGCAAATATGACTCCTTTTTTCCTGCTCTGTGATAGTGGCTCTTGATCTTGAGACTCATCTGTGGTCAGAGGTTTGAAAGGTTAAGTCCTGGAGAGCCTTTGGAAAATGTGTTGAAGGAGGTGCTGCCCTTACTATTCACAAGATTATGTGTGAATTACGACTTTCATCTTTCATTTCTCGTACTCTGGGATGCTCAAAGATGGAAAAATATGCAAAGATAAGAGTGGCAGGTGACCACCAGTGCTCAGGTGGGAAGCCCTGATGATGGAAGACAGCTGGCAGTGCAAAGCAGGAGGAAGAAACCCCATTTCTCACTGCTTTCCGTTTGATCTGCTTCCTTTCTCACATCTCCGTGTGTGGGGCAAGGGGGAGGGCAGGGAGGGTGAGGAGGGGAGGACGAAGGTGGGAGTTCCCTTCATGCTTCAGCGGTGGTGCTGAATGTGAGGGAAACAATAGTTTCCCCTGAATCCAGGCATTCCCTTGGGCAGGGGCTGCCTGGGGAGCGAGCACAGACCTGTGATTCTCACAGGTACCATTTCTGAAATACCTGTGGGGCATTTGGGAGCCCATAGGAAAGTGGCATCATGCAGTTAGAGCTCTGTCCTAAACTTTATCCTCTGAGTTTTCAGGGAAATAGATTTTTCTACCTCTGAATAATTTTCNCAGGAGGAAGAAACCCCATTTCTCACTGCTTTCATTTGATCTGCTTCCTTTCTCACATCTCCGTGTGTGGGGCAAGGGGGAGGGCAGGGAGGGTGAGGAGGGGAGGACGAAGGTGGGAGTTCCCTTCATGCTTCAGCGGTGGTGCTGAATGTGAGGGAAACAATAGTTTCCCCTGAATCCAGGCATTCCCTTGGGCAGGGGCTGCCTGGGGAGCGAGCACAGACCTGTGATTCTCACAGGTACCACTGCTGGAATACCTGTGGGGCATTTGGGAGCCCATTTGGGAAAGTGGCATCATGCAGTTAGAGCTCTGTCCTAAACTTTATCCTCTGAGTTTTCAGGGAAATAGATTCTTCTGAATAATTTTAAAGATAAGGCTCAACACTCAGCTGTCAAGATGACAGGTTCTCTTCTCAAATGACAGCCCCATTTCACCTGAAATGCTGGAAGTGCACGTTGCACTCACTTTCATGCACTCAAAAACCCCTCCAAGCCCTGGGTATTGTGACAGGAAGAGAGAGGTTCCACTGCAAAGGAAACACATGTAACCAGCTTGCTGGTAGTTGCACCACAAACCACGCTGCCTTCTTTCCTTTACCAGCTGTAATGGAGAGGCCTGAGCTGCAGAGAAACTGCTCTGGAAAAATGCAGGGGCAAGCATCCGCTCAGCACTGCAACTGAAATGGTTCTGCACCAAAAATAATCCCTGCCTGACAGCAGGCAGGTTTTTGATCAGCTCTTCTATTTTCCAGTGCTTTCATTTCTCAGATAAGCAAGCTTGATTCTGAGGGATGGGTTGTGATTCACGTGGGGAAAGATGACACAAAACCAGGTTATGCTTTGTAACGTCTCAAAATAATTTGAAGTTATTGCAATTTACATTGCTGAGAGAAAGCTTTTGTGGTGAAAATGATTTTACAGTGTGATTTTCTCTGGCTCAGACTTGAACACAACAGTCTGAATATTGCCAAAAGTGATTTGGACTGCCCAGGCAGCTTCTCACCAGCAGAATGGGCTCAGGTAGTTAATAATGAGCTGTGCCTTGAGATTCCAGTAGTGCCTTCCTCCTGATAAGAGCAATATAAGCTCAGTCTTCTCATGGAGCCACAACCTCTGGCTACAGCTGGCATTGTGATTAACCAAAAACAAGAGCAAAATTCCAGATGAACTTTATTTGAACTTTCACAGGTTTAATTTGGGTCAAGTTCAATGGCAAGTCAGCTAAGTGTTATTTAAGGCTTGATTGTTTGTTCCAGACCAGAAACACAGGGTGGAAAAGAGCTGCACCCTCCTAGCAGGTGGCTGATGAGGAGAGACATTTCCTTTTAGAGGTCCTGCCCTTGCAGAGACTGATTTACACCTCTTGCATCCCTTCATGGTCTCCTCATGTCTTGGTCCATCTCTGCTGACCAGCTCAGGCTCACTGAGGAAGAAGCTTCTGGGATGTTTGGAGGAACAATTCCACTTCCCCCTGAGTTGTAAAGGCTGACATTTTGTGCTATGCCAATCTAGGAAGCCCAAGGGTAGGAAAGAAAGTGATTTCTGTTTTTCCCTCCTAACCTCTACTTATAGCATGGTTCTGAATAAGCATGAGTAATATTGCCCTTGATTTTTATTAGTTTTTTTGTTTGTTTGTTTTTTTTCTTTAAAGAGGGTCTTTTTCTTTCCTTCCCTCTCTTTTCCCTTCTTGTGATTAAGGAAAAAGATGCAGGAGAAGGGATGTGGATAGAAGAGTGTGTGATGCAAAAATCCAACTCTAAGATAGCTATCTTTTTGGGAGGAAAATTAAAAAACAAACAAAAATAACCCCACCAGGTGCAAAACGATGCCTTTGTTCCTCTTGGGGCTTTTTGCATTATTTGAGATGAATGTTTTGGCTCACTTTGGGCAGGATGGTCTGTGTCTGTGTGCATGATGTGAACACATGACATGGCAGCACAGAGCCCTTGCCCAGCCACGGTGCCTGCCTGCACGAGACTCTGGATTCTTCAGCTCCCAAATCACTCCCAGCTCAGTCAGACCTACCCTGCAGACAGCAGACTGCTTCATGTGTTGCTGCTGTTTTGATTTCTGGCTCTCAGCTGGCTTGGAATGAAAAGGGACAAACAACAAACCCAGATAACTCAGAGGATGCAGGAAATAAAGGACATATATGTATTTTTAAGGATATGGATGATGGGGGAGGAATTGCTGATATGGCTGTGAACTCTTGTGGATATATTTAGATCTATTAGGAGTAAAGCTCCAGTTCACAGAAGTCAGTAAAAATTCACTGGAAACAATTCTTCTGTCCTCTGTCAGAGGAAAGTATCAGTTGAAAATATGCATCAGCAGTGCTTTCACATCTGTGTCTCCAGGGAATAAATGACACTGTACTTCCATAATGCCCACGTACAGGCATACATCTTTGTAAAGATGCTGTCCTGAACCCTGAAAGCCCTGTCTTTTTTCTTCTTTTCTCAGCTTCCAGGTCAAGTCCTGGGTCAGGTCATAGGTGTTACCACTGGGGAGGAGGAAGGAAACGTGTCCTACTCACTCCAATCCAAGCGAGTTTTTGTGTAGGAGTGGACTGTTTTGGGGTTGGGTTTTCTTTTGTTTTGTTGGGTTGGTGGTTTTTTTGCAATGAGTTATGTTTTCTGTTCTATTTTAAAAACAAAGCAAAGTGCATGGAAGTCACATACACAGACACCTTGAACTTTACCAAAGCTCTCTGCTGCAGAGGAAAGGCAATAGTATTACAAATGAGAAAATGGTATTTTGGGGTTTTTTTATAAACACCTGAGTTCTTTGGATCTGCCTGAACCAGACTCTGGGGATTGGTGTGTTTCATAACCAATATCAAAATAGCTTTAGTATCAGTCACTTGGATGTGGCACTCTGGCTTTGTCTCCTGTGGTGTCTTCTTGAGAAATATGAACTGAACTGACTTTGTCATTTTTCCATGGCTGCTCTCTCTGCAGGATGTGCCCTGTGCCAGATGGTTGACTTGAATGAATTCTCTTCACATAGTTAAAAAATCACTTTCTTTTATTATTCATGACTTGTTTCTTCCATCTCTCATGTTTCTCAGTTCTCTCTCTGCTTCATAGACGGGTAGTCATGCCAGATTGAGATGAGGCTGTTATTTCATCTCATATTAAGAAGCCATGTTGGGGTAAAAAAGTGTGTCAGAAGGACAAGAGGGCATTTTCTCAGATTCCAGCTATGTTTCTATGATCCCAGTGCCTGTCTTGCAAGAAGATGCAGAGAGCTGGTTTTCATAAAGTAACCATTCTGTCACTTTGGGGCTGTCTGCAAGTTTTGTTGTTTTTTTTTTTTTTTTTTTTTTTTTTTTTTTTTGTCTGCAAGAAGTAAATAGGAAATTGAAAATCAACTGCATGGGAATTTAAAGTATCTGTCAATTTTTCAGTTAAACTGTTGAGCTGTGTAGAAGTACTCCCAGCATATATGAGAAAATCATAATGAGTCAGTGTCCTTCAAGATGCAGCACCTACATTGATTAGAAAGATCACAAAGCTGGCTTGATGAAAAGATTATGGACTCAGTTGCACATGCAGCACAACTAGGTATTAAAAATACTTCATTAAAAATGAAGTATTTGTTAAAAGCAGATTTAACTCCACTGATGTCAAATGCCCTGATTTAATTTGGACAGGGATCTACTGCTTTAAGTTTATATTCAATATAAACATCATATGTTATAATAAATCTTAGGAACACATGCTCAGATTATTTGATTTATCATTTCATTTAGTGTAATGCTCTTCCATTTCATTCCATTCTCGTATTTCTCATTCCCCTGTAACAACCTTGTAAAAGTGACAGGGAGGCTCAGATCTTTGCCCAGCAAACAATATATATTATTTGCTACATGAAAGTGGTGCACAACTCTCTTAAATGTTCCCTAGCAGACTCCTATTGCATTCCACAATGTGCCTGCACTTGAACCACCTCCATTCATATCAGAGTCTTTTTATCCCAGCACACATTGAGCAAGCTGCTCTGAAGCTTAATTCTCCTGACCCTTCAGTGCAGTCGGATATTGTCACCTAATCCCCTTTTTTTCCTTCTGTCCCATGTGTGGTTTTGACTTCTTTCTCTTCTCAATTCCTTTTTCCTCTTCCCTTTTTCTTTCTTTCTCATTCTATAAGCCTCTCTCCAGGCTCCACATTCCAGAATTCATCCTTGCATTAGGGCTGCAACACAATGCTCTCCCAGTGTTAAAGGATTAGACATTAAGGAGACTGTGGCAACTCCAGCCTTGCTCTGTGCACAGAGGGGAACACAAGGGGATGGAGGAGCTGAAGAGGAAGGAGGCTGAGAAACAAGGGGGGGAAAAAATGGCATCTCAGCAGAACCAGAGTGGGTGACAAAGAAGTTTGTGTGATTGAAAGCAAACTCTCTCTGCTCAGCTTAACCCTCTGGGTTGTTTCTGGAAGACAGTGAAACAGCTGGAATGCGAAGCGTTGCACGTTGCACAGGGGCATTGGGAAATTAAATTCAATTTTTATGTTCGCAGCCGTCTCTGAGAAATGGCCAGTGTGAAGTTTGTCACGTGGTGGCATGCCATTCCAATGGCTGAAGTGCCAAGGTTAATCAATAGTGCATAGATTTTATTTATTTATTTTTTTTACATAGATAATTGTGCCTCTGACTCCCAGATCTCCAAAGTTCATTCTCCTCCCAGAGGAGGACTCTGGGGTCTTCCAAATATTTCCTGCAGATTGGTTTCCAATTGTTCATTTTTTTTTCTGAGGAGCCTTTGTTAAATGGCTCTTCTACTTTCATTATTGGATTGGAAACAAATTATTGAATTGGGAAAAAGTGTAATACTTTCCAGCACAAACAGGTTCATAACAGTGTAGAAAACCCTGTTTTGATGAAATTAAGGTTAATTTCGTTCTTTGTCACCACTTCACCCCCGCAAAAGCAATTCTGTAAAGGCAAATTTAAGGATGAAATCATGCTTCATTTAAACCCATCGGTGATCTCCAGAACCTATTGAAGAATTAAATTATTGAGATGGGGCCGTTCCTGAAGCACTCAGGCCTATTAACGGAGCAACGATTGTCCCTCAGAATCTGCATCACCCCTCACAAAACCCCACAGAAAAGCTTCTTGTTTTCCACCAAAGGTTGTTTTGGTACTCCTTGATGAGGTGGCAAAGCGAGTGTGAACAAGCAAAGTTGTTTTTTTGTTTTTTTGTTTTTTTTTTTTTTGCATTTTGCCCGGGAGCTCGTGGTCATCCTAATCCCTTACGGAAGTGAGGCCTGCAGCCCTGGGCCAGCTGCCGAAAAAAAAAAGTTTTGTCACCCGGGGCTCACGAGTCTCAACCCTTGTGGCTGACAGTTCCATTGTCCCCCAGGAACGTAAGTGTCATGGGAGGTCATGGCTGCGTTATTATTATTCAGCTACGTTTGAATAAAATGGACTTGGCTCTGTGAGGAATGTTACCGGGCCTACTCACCCCGCCGCACCCCACGGCCGTGTGGGGAGGGCTTAAAGGTTGGAAAAGTGCTTTGAGTTCCTTGGAAGGAGGGGGGAAATAAATATTAAAAAAGGCACGACATGAATGCAACAGATTCACATTTGTTCATACAGCATCTGGTGCCACAGCAGTGGTGTTATGATATGAGGGATCAGTGCTGGAGTGCTGTGAGTGTGCTGGGTTATTCACAAATATAAATGGAAATATGGCCCCAATGCCAAGGTCTCTGTGGGTGTAAAGAGCTGGACTGGCAGCCCACCAAAAACACCTTCTGCAAGGTGCTGAGGGGGCTTTTTTAGCACCAGGGAATTCGGGGTGAGGGTTGAGACCTGGAGCAGGCAGGGGGGAAAAGGGCACAGGCTGAGCACTGCCAAGATGAGCAAAATCCATGTTATAGGAAAGAAGATTCAAATATTGAGATGAAGGGTTGCTTTGGGTGCAGCAGGGATGTTTCACACTGTGCAGGTTTTACAATTTCTTGTGGGAGGACACTGTGAGATTTTGGTGAGAACTGAAGGAGCAGTAACAGTGAGACAGCATCATTTTAATAACGAGCAAATACCTGATTAAGTGAATAATTTTGTTGGCTGGATTCTCACTCTGTATTCATATCAAGGAAGTTTTGTGGTTTCTGGTGTTTTCTTCAAGCTACAGATTTTTGAGATAAATATATTAATTTTTTTTTTTTTTACAGAAAGGAAGTAAACTTTGGAACAAGACAGACAATCCAGTTGCACATGGATATTCTTCTGTCAGCAGTTTGCTGCCTACCTGCTTTAAGGCCAGACTGTGATATTCTCCATCATATAGACTGCAGTGGTTCTCAGTCTTTCACCTCCAAAGAGTAATTGGAACTGGAAAATGGAGAGTGGGTAAAATCTGGAGTTGTTACTAAGACAGCACGAGCAGTTTCTCCACACAATGAGACTCAAGGCTTTTGTTTTTGCACGTAGAGCTTGTGCTCTTCATGGTTAATAAATTATATGTTGATATGTGCCCACAAAAGCTGCAAGAACACAGACACTGTGCAACAGCCCCAAAAGAAAATGCTGAGTGTTACAGTGTAATTTTCCCCACCTGTTGCCCAAACTGTCAAAAGGAAACACGTCTCTTATTTCACTCTGAATAAGATGTAGTATGTCTGTGGTTTGGGAAATGATGGCTTGATTCTCTGTCAGTTGAAGCAGCTGGCTGGCTCTGCACCAGAGCTGTGGCTGAGACATCCATGTACCTGCCTTGGTTCTCAGTCTCAGGCAGAGAAATCTTTGCTTGCTGCAGTTGGATATTTAACAGTCTAACAGGGTTAGGACACTGGTTTGAAACCAGTGTAACTTTAAAATGGCAAAATGTGAAGAAAGGCTGAGGAGAATTCAGAGATTGGGATTCTAGGAATGAACAGGTTGAAGTTTTTAAAGAAACATTTATGTGTTCATTGATATTCCTCACATGTGCTGTTCCAAACTATTATTGAAGAATTCAATAAACTTAGCCTGTGTAAATTAAATTTTTTGGTACAAAAATCTGTTGACCAGACTCATTTCTTCTCACTCTTGTAGACCTGTATCAACCACATAAAATTTTTTCACATCCTTCCATTTGCCTTCCCTACCCAACCCTTTCATCTCTTCATTCTCCTTTACCTACTTTCTATCCCAGATCTGCTCCTGTGAAAATAATCCCAATTTTGCAGACATTGGTGATGTTGGGGTAAACTGCTGGGGCAGTTTGTCTCAGGAAAAAATAACCTGCTGATGGTGGTGGGAAACATGTCCAGGCCAAAATCCTGCCTGGAAGATGCTGCTGGTGGTGGAGAAAGTGAAAACAAGGAAAGTGGATGGCTGGGCAAGAAAGGCTAAATTCTGATTGAGTTTAAATCTTCTACATACAGGTTTCCTATTTTCCCAGGTTTTCCAAGCTGTTAAAATTTTAGGGGTAAAAAAAATCAAGCTAGAAAAAGAAGAAAGTGTCTGGAGCCTTTTCTTTGCTCAGGACTCAACCATTCTTGAAAGATCTATTTCTACATTAAAAAAAAAAATTAACAAGCACTTAGGCCTCATTACAGTTCTGATTTTTTTTTTGTGCTCTCTTCCCAAAAGAAGAAGAAAAAAAAGGAAAATAAGAACAACTAGGTGGAGAACTACTCCTATATGATAACAAACTGACTCAAAAAAGTTGAGAACAAGCTGGATCAACCCTCTAACAGATGGGAGTCTTTACTGTTTTACTCTTAAGAGACACTGGTAAATCATTTGGCATTATTAAAGATACCAGCCACAAAAAAGATCTGTAAAAATACACGTTTCCAACTTTTCATCATCTGGGATTCTGTAGTTGTTAGTGGTTCATGAGTCACTGCTGATATTTAAATGTTATATATTCATTTGGATAGGTGCAGAGCAGCAGCCTCCAAGAATGAAATAATTGCCACCCATGTGAAAAAAAAAAATAAAAAATGGTGGTTTCCTGTGCTGACACATGTAATCGAAGCATCTTCCCTGCTTGAAGCAGATCTTTTAGGCTGTAATCAGAGATACAAAGCACAGCAGAAGTATCAGATCTGCCTCACCACTGTGTTGGCCTGGCTTTATTCAACTCAGCTGCAAAAAGCTGCAGTGGCACCAGGAAAAAATGGAATATTCTGCCCACTGAGGCAGCTCTGCATTGCCTCGTGCCCTGCTCAGTCATTTGCAGCACACCAGGGAGGCACACAGAGCTCAGTGTCTGATTCTGATTGTGGGATTTTTGGGAGATGTTTGTGGTACTTTTAAAAGTCTCCTCAGTGTGGTCGGCAGCAGAGAACCCTTCCCACCATCTCTGTCGGGTGCTGGAGCTGCTGGAGGGTAATTTGCTGTCTAAAAGTGGTATTTGCTAATGGGGATGGACTAGGATTTCTCAGAGAAATCCAGGTACTTTCCAGCATGTCTCTCCTGGTCAGCATCTGGAATTCAGGACTGAGACAGGTCTAAAGGCAGCTGTGGAAAAAAAACATGAACAAGAAAACATGATATTATCATTCCTTGTTTTGTGACTTTTGGAAGCAGAAGTTAACAGGCAAGAGACATAATTTTATGTAATAATTCTGGTTCAGGCTCTGATGAGTAACATTTTACAGGCTTTTGCCAAGCAGAGGAGGAGTAGGTTCCCACAAAACTTTGTGTCTCCCAGTCTCTTTACATGTGGGTGCCATCTGTATTTGCTCCCAAGTCAATGGGCAGAATGGCATTTCAGTGGCTTCCTGCAAATGTCCAAAGTTCCCAAGAAAATTCTTGAACCTCAAAAAAAGGAAAAAAAACAAAAAAAGAGAATGGACAGCTGAAAAACAAATGAGATGTCTAGAAAGTCAGAAGTTGATTCAATGTTTCCTATTTATGCACACAAAAAATGACAGCTTAATACATTTTTTCCCTAAAGAGGCAAGGGTTTAGTGTGCAGTGTCCCCCCAACCACTCAGCACTCTCCAAGCATAAACTCAAGCAAAGCTTATGTAAACCAACTGCAGAACCTCACAGCTGCTGCAAAATTTTGTGGGACAAACTCATTTGGTTTAAGTGGGACAAAAAACATGAAGGTCAAAACAGGGGCTCAGTCTGACCCTTCCTTTTTTTTTGGATAATGTATGGAGCCTTTCTATTTGCCTGATGCACTCTGAGCCTTCAGAATGAAAGTGCACCACATCCCTGCCAAGTTAAGTAGTTTATAAACAGAGAAACACACCATTTTATCACTGAAGTGAAAATGTATGGGGGAATAACTGTTTTGAGTTACTTCTAAGCTGTGAGATTCCTTGGCTGGTTCTTTTAGTCTGAGCTGGAGTTGTCAGCAGGTTGTCTCATTGTTCCTTTTGCTATTTAACTTGAGAGACTCCATCTCGAATGCAGTGCCTGTGTGTGTGCATAAGCTAGACAAATAAATATCAATCATCCCCCAGATGGTGATAATATGCCCCATGGGAGTGCAGCAGAGACTTGCTCTGACACTTCTGCCTGTGTTCATTGCATTTCTGAGCTCTCCAAAATCCAGCACCCTTTGCTCATCTCAAATTGTGCTCTCAGTTCCACTTTGCCTGGTGCATTTCCTGAATACAGTCCCTTGTTTGCTCCCTTTGTCATCTGGGTGTCTTCCTCCTCAAAGCCAGGCCTTTCAGATTTTGGAGCTTTGCTGGTTTATTTGGTTCTATTTTTGGGCAGTTTTACCCATCTAATTTTTAATCTGCAATCCAGAACTTTGAGTCAGGCACCCCTGCTCCTTGTAAAACGAGCGAGGAGAGTGAACTGCCTCAGCCTGGGGCCTCATGGTGGTGAGATCCCCGAGCAGAGAGACTCCTTTGCTGGTCAGTAGGAAATGACTTCAACCCTGCAGCTCCTTCTCCTGTGTTTAAGTGCTTGCCTGGGAGCTGCAGCGAGGTATTTCCCTGCAACCTTTCCGGGAATAAGGTACTTATGTCATTTTCTTGGAAACTGCTGTGGAGATCATTCCTTTCTTTTCAAGTACAGCCAGGAAAGTGCTGCCAAACCCCTTCCACGCCGTGCTCACAACCCCAGAATGTGAATAGGCTGCTCCCTGTTCTCTTTGCTGGGTTCCAGGCCCACATGGCCCAAGAGCCCTGAGGATCCCCTAACCACCAAACCACACTTGGAGCAGTTTTTATCCCTTCTGTTGAAGCCATTCTGCTTTGCAGAAAAGCCTGCTGAATTTTCTGGGCTAGGTGAGCCAAGAGAAGGCGTGCTGATGATGAAAGTGAGTCCCTGTGTTGTGTTGGCTCTCAAGGGGACACAGGTTCCTGCCCCTGCACTCCTGCACTGGTGACTGTTCCCACAGTTCATAATGAATAGTTGTTGGATGGGAATTCACTGAATTACAGGCCACTTTTCTCTTAGACAGTGTCCTAATCCTGGACAGGAGGCTCTGTCTCCATATTTTGGCCTCATGAAATGGTCTCAGGAGAAAATTCCAGAGCTTTGACACACAAAGCTTGGTTAGGTGGCCCCCAGGGCAAGAAAGGCCATCAAAGAGCTCATATTTTATCTGCTTTTGTGAAATGCTGCATTTGTGCTTGATAAGTTTGAGCCCTGAGATTTGTTTGTAACACCAATAACTGGTAATTCTTCAAATTTTCTCCTCTAGCTTTCTAATGAAAGGATTTTATTTCCATAAAAGGATTGTTTATTATTATACTTCATAAATACGGAGCAGAGATAAAACACAAAGGTGTGAGAAGTGGGCATGGAGAAGCAATGAAATCTTTTCCTTCACTGTTGTTTGTTGAGAATACAAGGCTGGGGGCAATATGTGCCTCAGCTGATCATTGTTTGTGTGTGACAATTGGCTGCACAGGCAGGAACACACCTGGAAAATTCACTGATTCATCCATTGCAGGGATGTTTCTGTAACTTGAAGATTAATGTCTAAAATGCCTTTTGCCATGAGGAGGAAAACAGCAATTCTTTTCCTCTGCTTTCAATAAAATCCAGGCTTTTGGATCATACAAGAAGCAATATGTTTTTCACAGTTTTTATGAGGGATTATGGAATGTATTTCTCATTATCGAGGTCATTCAGCCATCCTGTATTTATGCAGGGAGATGAAAAGGGAAGATTAATCCATGGATGTAAAGACACTCAGTCAACAAACCTTGGGTTTTATATCTGTGTTGGTAGCTCTGCTACCAGCTACCAGATTTCTTTTTCTTATTGTGTTGTCTCATTTAGAGGAAACCAAATAGTGTGTTAGCTAATGATTATTTTAAGAGAAAACCAAAGTTAGTTGGTTATTAATATAAAACAGCACTGCCTTTTAACTTCCATTGATGGGCCCATCTTTCAACTCATGTAAATGACACAGCTCAAGAGTGAAGCTGCCCTAATTTCTATCAGCTGAGGACCTGGCTTATCACACATTATCAAGTAAAATATGACTTGCATTATAACTTTAAATGAAGAGAGCATTGTGGGGTTTTTTGCCACATAACTTGAATGCAAAATATGAACAATTAACTATTGCCCTGGAGTTTTTCTGTGCAAATCACCTTCATTTTATTCTGTTAGATTTTACTGGTGATACAAGGTGGCTGCATTTGCTTTGCTTTAATTTTAAAAATTATTCAAAACAAAATATTTTATTTTATTTAAAATAAAAACACTGAAAAGCTTTGGTTATGGGGGAATGCCCTAAAATGCCATTAGGCCAATTGTCCCCACGGATGGATTTTAAAAAAAGCACTCATCCCATTCTTAGTGCTCTTAACATGTACTTTATTGTCATCATGTGGCACTATTTTTAACATCACATCTGCAGGGTTACAGCAATCTACACTGAGAATGAAATCAGGTTTGTCTGACACAACCTGTTTCCTGTTAAACACACTGAGTGACAAGAATTCTCCTTCCTCTCCCTGCTTCCCTCTTAGCTGGGCTCCTGCAGTATTCATTCACCCAGGGCTGAGGTCAGCCTCACTGACCTGGTGCTGCCTGTGTCATCCTGCCTGTCCTTTTTTAAACACAGTGCTCTTGTGTTTCATGGGAATCTTCCTGGATTTCCAAGAGACATCAAAAATGTGCCAGGGATTTTCTTCAGACAGCTCTTTTGGATTGTTTGGGACAAAATCTACGACCTGCCAGGTTTAAAGTGCTTATCAGTAATTGATGTTCTTTACCTTCCTTTGCAGTTATTATCAGACTGGGAAGTACTTTGTCATCCTCAAGTGAAAAAAAAGTACTTTATCCTTTTTCATTCCAGTATTTACTTGGAGTTTACCTCCTCTCCATCACTAACCATGTTATCTTCTTCAAAAAAACTTTAACCATTGGAAGCTTTTTAGGTTCTGAAATACGTCAGAAAAAGTTATTTATGTTAGTCACATTTCTCACAGGTATAGAAATGTCTCTGATGCTTTTAGCTCTCTTTTTTCTCTGGTTTTCATTTTAAAAAATATGTATGTTGATTGCAATCTAATCTCTGCTTCCTCTATTTCATTCCCTAAGAAGCTACATCACAAATGTGCAAAAAGAAACTGTACATACCTATATATTTATATTTGAGTAAGGCCTCCTTGCTCTGTTTGAATGTTGCCTTGACACAATGAAAGGCTTCACATGCAAAAATTGGGAAGCTTTTGATCCACAGCAGTTACTGTGGGCCCTTGAGGAATGGAGAATAAGCCTCCCACGCTGAATGTGAGTGGAAGGCACGAAGGATGTGAGAAGGGAAGGTTTGACACTGTAACTTGCCTGTAAGAGAACCACAATTGCTCCAGCTTGGTGATTTTGGAGTAACTTACTTAGATTTTGCTTGGAGAGTGAGACAGCTACTGTTTCATGTATCTGCTTCATTAAGTTTAGACTATATTTGTCTCTGTTTGCTTTCCTACTTGTGCTTGGAGTGTGTCTATCTGTGCTCTGTTTCACAGAGCCTGGAGTTTATTTGCCTAAGTTTGCTTTCCACTGCCTTTGCACTGTGTTTGCACTGAGCTCTGTTTCATTCAGCCTGGAATCACGGGCCCAGGTTTGTTCCACAGCATTTGGGGCTGTGTTTGTTTTGCTTTCCAGAGCCTGGGAATGTGGCTGTGCACAGCCTGGCACTGCCCCAGAGTGCCTCTGTCTGTCCTGTGCCTGTCCCAGGGGTTGTCCTGGGCTACTTTGGCCCTAAATTCACCTGCCTTGCCCAGTGCCTCCATTCTGGTCCCACTTTGCAGTCAGGAAGTATCTGACACAAACTGAGTTGAGGCATCACATCAGAGCAAAATTTTTTCCCAGATCTGCTGCAGGCAAATCAAATTTCTGTGGGGCCAGAGAGGGAGGGCCACTGAATTCCCAGCCAAACACAAACTTGCTCAGCTTGTGCTGCTTTTAATTCAAATAGAAAGGGAAAAAAACCCCATGTCCTGTAATACTTTTTGAGAGTTAATTGCTGAGGTAACACCCACTGACACCAATTTTATTTAGTAAAGGACCACTGGAATAGATTCAGTGGGCAGACAACACTTAGATTATGTTTTGTAATATTTTATCTTGGTGTGAAGCTCAAGCCTTTCTTCCAGGCCTGTATCCAGCTGTAAAAAAGAATTATAGCAATGAGACTCTCCAAAAAATGACCAGACAACTTAGGAAACGTGGTGAATCCTATGGCTGCCATGCTGTGGTGCTGGGATCCATCCTGGATCCAAAGGGGAGCAGAGAACAGCTGGAGGTTCATATTTCAGGTCTCCATCTTCTAAATAAAGCCACTGTTGTGGCTGTGGCTATAAACTAAAGTTGCAGGCAATTTAGAAATGTTCTTAGTGCCACAATTAGGTGAATTTGCAGCCCATTGCTGGCATCACCAGAGCCAACACCATCCCTGGGTGTTTCTACTGCATCTTTTCTGTGGCTGTTGGTGCCATCTGTGTGGGGACAAGGCTCCCTGCTCATGGGCACCACTTTTGTTAATTCAGCTGCCCACACCAACCATCCCAGGGATCATCCCAGGAAAGATTTCACAGTGGCTGTTTGCCATTTCACTGAAAAATTGTCTGATTTCTGGTTTTCAAATAGAGAGCAAGTGCTGCCTGAAGGTTTCTGTTTTAGGAGGATATATTATCATTTTCCACATGCTGTCTGGATTTGGTTGCTGAGATGTTTAGAGAGTGCTCTTTGGAATAAATTAATTAATTCAGCTGCCCACACCAGCCATCCCAGGGATCAGCCCTTCATCTGGCAAGTGGCAAAATGCCATCAAACAACTGAAGATGAGGAATTGGAGAGTGGGGGAAATCAGTGTTGGTGAGAATGGGCAACACTCAGGGTGTGTTTTTCAGTTGTTTCTTGTGCAAAGTGCTTTACAAACACATTTTAATCATATTCCTTCATTAGGTGCTTAAAAGGCAAACAAAACCAATTATGATATCCATTCTGCACAGAAGCACTGAGGGATCAGCAGAGAGACAAAAAGAGCTACCCAAGAGCATGAAGAAGGTCTGAAAACAAGGGCAGAATCTCCAGTCCAGTGCCTCAGCCATGATATTTTTCCCTTAGCATCTATGCTTTATTTATAATCAGACCTGGGAGTCTTTCCCCAGCCTCAAAAGCCCAGGAAAGGCTTCACAGTGGATGTTTGCTATTTCACTGAAAAATCATCTGATTTCTGGTTTTCAAATAGAGAGCAAGTGCTGCCTGAAGGTTTCTGTTTTAGGAGGATATATTATCAATTTCCACATGCTGTCTGGCTCTGGTTTGCTGAGGTGTTTAGAGGGTGCTCTTTGGAATAAAAAGAAATGAAGAAAAAAACATCAGAGGGGGCTAAAACTGGTGATAAGTAAAACTCAGTGCGATATATGGCTTTTCCCCAAAGTTTTCAATGGCAAGGAAACAACAAGTTACATGAGATCCCAACTTTTTAGAGACCCTTGGCCAAAACTGTGAGAGCTGCAATTTGTTGTGTGGGAAGCTGGAGCTGGGAGATGTGTCCAGGGGCAGCTCCTGTGGAGCAGCCAGGGGTCACTTTGCTCTCTCCTGACACTCTTGGTGTTTGCAGGATATATAAAGCAGGATTTGCTGCTTCAGTGTGCAAAACCCCTTGGTCTGAGCAGAAAACAGTGGCTAAACATGCAAGAGATGAGTTGGGTGAAGGGCTTACACACAGCACAGACTTTAAATATGAATAACACACCCTGTTCCTGTAGTTGGGTACCCATGGAAGTTTAATTTTAATTTTCTTGGCAAGATCAAGCAGGGATCTTGACTGAATAGACAGAATGGAACAACCTATACACTGTTCAGATTTCACAGGAGAGAGAAAAAAACAACCCTTGAGCTGTTTATTTTTTGTGCCTTTTGTTTAGTAATTTATTTTTATTGCCACCTTTCTTTGTACCCTGAGACTTGAATAGCAATTGGTTGGGTTAGGTGAACTAATGGTCTAATGGGTCAGAGGATCAGAGACCTTCTGAAGGGCTCAGACCACCCACCCTTCTCCTTTCAGATCCCACAAATTTTAAAAAAGATATATTTCTCCAAGCTTTGGAAGGTTGTTTTCTCAACTCCCAAAGCTAGGAAGGTCCTCCTTCGATTGACACAAATTATATCCAAAATCCATTGAAGAATCCTGAAAAACCTGAAATATTCAAGTATTTTTTCCTTGTGGAATCTGATGAATATATTGATTTGTGTGTGCCAATATAACTAGATAAGAGAAACTGTGAAAATGTCCTTTGCAACTGCTAAGGATATTCAAAGGGCTCTGCAAGCTGAACTGAAATCCCAGACAGTAAAATTCCTGCTGTTCAGTGTGAAAGAGATTCAAACTTTTTTGTCTAGAGAATATTAGGAACTTACTTAGGGTACCTAATACAACTTTAATTCCTGGAGAAAGACATATCTAGAGAGTTAGTTTGTCCTGCCACAGGATTGATGAGGGTATATATACATATATATATATTTTTATGTCTACATTAGTTTCACAGAAAACCTGTGTAAGTGCCCATCATGAGACATGAACAGGGTTTTTAAATTTCCAGCCCTGGAAATGTAGATAAACTGTTCACTTGGCAAGACCAGATCTTATTGGTCTTGACTCTTATTTCACGTGATGTTTCACACTCAAAAGTAAAATTAAATCTCTCAAACACAATTCTGTGCTTTACAAATGCTTTAAATTCTCTGCTTTATGAATTCTTGTAAGGATTCATCTTTTTGTTGGGGGAAAAATTATTTGCTTATCCATGAAGAAGAGAGGAAGAGAAGCAGTGGCCTCAAGATTTGGGAGAACCATGACAGAGTTTTCAATTTCTTGATTTAGAGGATTGAGCTTGCTCACATATCATAAACACCTCTACTTGCTTCTCTGAATGAATTAAATACCAAGTCCCAAATATTCAGCCTTGAGAGGCCACAGGAATCACAACCACCCAAGACATAGATTTCTTCTGGCAGAGAAGCAGTGGAGCTGCATTTAGCCTTACTCATGTCCATTTTGCTCAACCTATAAAACCTATATATATAAATATTTAAACTGTAAACTCTCTCCATATAAAGTTTTTGGTGTTCTTGAGGCCTTTCCACACATTGAAGCAGTCAGACATTGCTGCTCATCAATGCAGGAGGAGATACAAAACAGGCACAGATCTTCAGTCATTTTACAGGAACAATGTTAGACACCAGAGAAACACACAGAAATGCTGAGATCACACATGGGGTTGAGATTTAGATTGTGGATTTAGAAATTTTCAATCCAAATGGACAGACCAGCAGCACTTTGTTGCTTTAGAGCCTTCCCTGCTGTACCAGTAGGTCACAGCAGCTCTGCTGCTGCAGCTCCTTCCCTGACTCCCACTGGAGGACAGCAGATGACTTCACTGCCTCCAGAGCAGCATCCCATTCATTGCCCACCCAATTATGCACCCAAACCAGCAACCAAATTAAATCTGAGACTGACTCCCACTGCTCTCCCCTCTTTTGGCTGGGAGCTGCTGTTTTCTTCCTACCCCTGGTGTAGGGCAGAGAACAGCAATAATGAGGGTCTTCTTTTCCTTTTAGCCCACTAGCTCTGAGTGCAGGAAGGAAAGAGGTTGTTAACAAACTTTAAAAGGGTTGGAAAATCAGATTGCAGGAATAGATAACTGAAAAAGCAAGATGGGGAGGTTTCTTCCACACCAAATAATAAACATCACTTGATTATGGTATCACATTGTGTTTTCTACCTTTTTTTTAGTCAGACATTATTACTCACAAGCTAAACAGTATGATCATTTTTTAAGAGCTGAGATCATGCCTAGAAATTGGTCCAAACATGACTAGACATTGTAATTCATTTTTTTTTCAAGGTTTTTGCTAGCCAAGAGCCAACATCTGTACTGAAGTGGGAAGGATTTCAGAGAGGATGGCTTGTTCCTACAGACACTCTTGTGTCATTTTCAGAATGCAATTAATGAAGGCACAACCTCCTTTCTTTCAAAAGAGATCATCAGCCCTTGTTTTCCAGTGTGAAATATAAGGATAAATGTAAATATGGGGGGTTAGATGTATTTTATAAGAAAAAACAGAGTTACCTGGTGAATTAAAGCAATGTCAATTCTTCACTATGGGTTTTTTTTGGACTGGAGGCCTTTGGCACTGTAAGACAGCACCTCTCTGCTAACCCTGAGCAACAGCTGAGGTTTGGGTCATTTGTATGCCACTGAAATGCCTTTGTGGTGCATTAGAGTGGTTTTCTTTAATAAAACTATAGACCTCCTGTTCCCCTCTGACCAGCACTGCTGGGTTTGGAACCAAACTGGACTCATGTGTGCACAGCCAGGGGGACTGGAGCTGCTCCAGCACCAGCTCTGGAGCCATTCTAACTCAGGCCTGCCTTCTCCAATATGTTTTTATAACAACACTTAATTATGGGCACGAGAAATCACTAATTACCAAAGTGCATGGCTTTCTCCCTCCAAGAAAAAGTGCCATGGCTGTCTGGCTGATCAGATCTACCTACCCCTGTCAGCAGAAGTGGTGCCCAAGATGGAAAATATGATTTCCTTCTCCCCAGTGTTTGCTATACAATATCAGCATTGACCAAACTTGTGTACTTTGGTATTATTTTCCTTTCCTGCTTATGGTCCCTTCTCATGTTTCTCCATCATTTTAGGCCCCTAATAGGGATAGGATGAACCCATTGATGTCAGCACATGGAGCCCTGCTAGTGGCATGCCTTTGCTTCCAGTCTCCTAGCAGCAGCCATTCATGTTATGTGGGCTTTCTTTTTTTTCTGGGCATTGCCCACCCCTGAATCTGACTTCAGGCATTTTTCACTGCCTGTTCTGCATGAATAGCCACAGGCCTCTTGCCAATTGTCCCCCCCTTTTCCTTGAAAGCCAGCCTCAGCCCAAAGGCCTTTTCAAGTGTGCTCCCAGAGTGCCACACAGGCTTTCAGGGCATTGTTGTCGAGATGAGGGCCCTGCACTGGAAAGTGGGGTCAGAAGAGAAAGCACAATAAGGGGTGATGGAGGCTTCATGCAGTCCTCAGATGCTGGCCTGTTTATTAATTTACAAAACTAATGTCACTGTCTTTAGAGGAGAGATTGAGTGAAAAAGATGCCCTTTGAAGAGGAGAGCTGCTTTTGATGCTTTACCAAAACACTGCTCCCCCTTATTAAATTGATTTTATGGAAGAAAGTACAGCTAATAAAAGTTCAGAAACACCAATAAAATATTGAAGGTCTGGATTCAGTGTTTTCTTTTTTTTTCCTCATCAGCTCAGACAACAATTCATGTTAATGGGTTTTACAAGCTGTCCTTGGGCAAAAAAAAATCCTTAAATTTGCAAATATCTGGTCTTCCTTATGCATGTCACACAAACTATTAGTCAAGACAGTACAATAGTGCAAAGCTCTTGAGCAGAGCTCTCCTCATACATAACCTAATGAAATATTCAAGCAGAATTTGCTAACCCCTCAGTGTTTTTTGGGGGGGATCTAAAAGAATAGGGGGTTCCTGAATCTTGAATACAGCATAGAATGGTGGCTTGACTTGTGAGGAGATTCAGAGCAGGGCTTGGATGTTTCTCCTGCAGATTAGTGGATGTGGACATGCAGCTCTCTGATCTGTCCCTGTCACTGTGAGATGGAGTCCTATTGTCTGCTGGGATTTAAGGTTTGCCCTGCAGGTTTTAATCTGGGAGCAACCTTGGGGATAAATGTGGTTTCTTGATTGCTTATTCCTTCCTTTCCCTGGTGAAAGGAGAGGATGGCTGCATCCCCCTGCAGTCATGCTCATGGTGGTTTCATTTTGCTGACCAGTGCCTCCCAAAAAAAGAAGGGAGATGCTGCTCTCTCCATCTCAGCCCAGCTCAGGAAGCAGTGGGTCACACCCAGCTGAATCCTGTTCTCTTATCACCCCAAGAAACCCAACCAGGAGCAAGTGGCTTCATCCTCAGAGGCCCTGTCACTTCCACAAGTGGTTGTTGCTGTGAGCTGCCAGAGATCTGGGATCATCCCCACTGGGGATGCTGCTCAGCACTGAGGTCACACAATTCTGAGGCCACCACCCTGAAACTCTCCAGCTGGAACTAAAGACAGCTGTCCTTAGCCCTGTGTCCCCTGCAGGCTGGGTGCAGGAGGGAGGCATTCCAGTCTGACCAGTGAGTGACAGACTGGGAGCTGGTTTCAAACCTGTGGCTGTGAACCTGGGATTGAATTTGAACTGCTTTCAATTCATGCAGATCAAAAGAGACTTTTGTAGTTGGACTGTCCTTCAAAAGTGCCAGACTTCAAGCATAAATCTGTCCAGCCTGCCTTTGTTTTTTCATAACTTGTCTTGCCATGTTTGTTAATTATGGAAGGCATTTAGGACTTGCTCTGTCTCATCCAGTTTCTTCTCCTCTGCAGTGAAGTCAGCAGTTTTACAATCCCCTGCCTTGGACCTGGGAAGTCATTTATGGCCAGCAAGTGGGTGTAAATGGCTCATGGTAACATTTAAATATGCAAAGCAATGGAGATTGATCCATGGAACAAAAAATAGTTACAATCTACTCACCTTCCTAGCAGCAGAAAACAATTCTAAAGCTTCTTATCTCTTTTTAAAATGTTAATCCAGGAAAAATAAGTTTATGATGAGGAATGTCCTTACCTGAAAGTAAATACCAGAACATCACCCTGTAGGATAAGCACTGATTGCATTTAGTTGTACATTTGTTTTGATTTTCAGCTCTGCTGCAGAGAGATTTACAGATTAATATGAGTTCAACATTACTCTCCATGCTTCTATCAAATACTTGTTCCCAGATTGTTCTATTTGGTTATAAATAAAATCATTTGAAGCATAAAAGTGCTGGGTTTTTCCTGAATAGGACACTATTATTTGGTGTATATGTATTTATTGATAGCTAGCTCTTCACAAATTATTTTTGTTTGAGAAAGACTTGGTAGGTTTTCAAACACAGAATTTAGTGAATAATTAGGAATAATTAGGAAATTAGTTAGTGAGTTATTTTGTGACTTTTAAAAAAAGAATTCCATATCCTTTTGTACTTGTGTTTGTCTGGTATGAAGATACTGCACACCTTAGTAGAAAGGTGTGAAGGGTTTTTGCATTCTCCATCCTCATTAAAATGAGCTAATTTGGAAACCTAATTTGAATTAGGTTAAGAAGTCAGATCACCCAGCCTTTCCCAGTGCTTTTCAGTCTCTCAGTCAAGGCAGGAAAATAGGCCAAACATTGTCACATCTTTCTTCTCTTTGTCAATTAAGAATGTAAAAATAAAAGGTTCCTAAGTTGACATTGCTTCAGGCAGGGCTGAAAGCCACTAACTGTGCCTGAAGATTCTCCAGGAAGCCCAGCATCTTTGCAAAAGAGCTTACCTGGGGTGCAGGAACAGGCACCAAACAGCTCTGTGGTGATAAATCCAACACCCCCAGACAGTTTGGAGCTTGCCTGTACAAGATCTGTTTATTTTGGCTCCCAGTGGAGGAGAGGATTTGTCCTCTATATGTAAACAACCACAGACAACAGGATGACAATGGATGTATTTCAATAGTTACCTTTTAAAAATTATTCAAATTAACCAAAGTGCTGAGAGAGAAATATGACAAGTGCCAGTGAGGTTCTCATGAGCTGCTTCCCTTCTCCTTCCTTATGAGCATTAAAACACCCAGGAAAGCTGCTCTGGCAAACTTGACACTTCCAGGGCAGGAATAAACACAGCCATGACCAGGTCAAGAAAACCCCCAGTGTGGGGAGAGGTTTTATGATGGCTTTAAGAGGCAGTAATGGGTAAAAAAAAGGTGTCTGGGAAAGATAGGGGGGTGGAGTCATCCTCAAAGGTTCAGCATTTTGGTTCAGATAACAAGCTGAATGGTTTATCTGGAGTTTTCTGAGTCTCACTGAGGTAAAGCTCAAGCAACAATCTTGTGTTTAATGTGACATTTTGAACTTCTGCTTCTGGTCTGTTTAAAAATTAAACAAGAAGTGCAAGAATTAAATACTTCCTTAAAAAAGAAGTTCATTCAACGTGTTTTACAGTTAACTGAGTTTTGAACTGGTTAAGTTCAGATTTAGGTGTGATTTTGGACCATTTAATGCTTATTTCTAACCATTATCTGTTCCCTAAACAGTCAGGGAAATTTTTGTAGCTACCTGGACAATATCAATATCAGATTCCAAACACAACATGAGGTTAGCATTAAGTGGAGTTAGTAATGCAAATTTCCACATCCTTTTATATTTTTTTTTCGTCCTTTTGGAGCTCTCTTATTTCCTTCACAGCCATTTATCACCTAAAGGACAAAGGAAAAGAGAGAATGGGCAAATCCAAATAAATTTTTAGAAAACAAAACCAAACAAATCTGCCTTCCCTAATCAGACACGGTTTTCCTTTTGCTCCACAAAAATAGATAAACTGCCTGAGAAAATCAGGTTCAATGAAGAGCAGTGCCATTGTGATAACTGTGGGCAGAGACTTCAAACAAAGTGGTCAAACCATGAGGAAAAGACACTTGGTGGAGTTTTGCAATGGAAAAGAACCCAGTGCTGCTGAGTTAGGTTTTGGAGAGCACGTGAAATCCTCCTGCAGCTTTCTCTGCAGATTGTGCTTTTGCTAACTGAAAGTCAGGCTGTTTTATCCTGGGTGTAATGAATGTGGAACCAGCAGAGGACAGGGAATATCCAGATCCCACCACAATGCACAGCCCTGCTGCAGATGAGGAGTAGCTGCTTCTCCACTTGTAGATCACCTGGTGTGGGCTGCGAGGTCTCAAAGCTCTCTGCAGCATTTCTTTGTCTTTCTGCCTCTTCTCAGCAATTTTAGAAAGGGTTATGGGTTTAGCACAGGGCTTTTGGAAAGGCTCAGCTTTCCCAAAAAAAGCCCCTCAAGAGGTAGATGAATTTTCAGAGGGAAATCTGGCAGCAGGAGGTCACAGATATAGACTGGTCTGTAAAATGGAGTTACTCAAATGGGAGCTGTGATGTTTTGAATCCTCACCTCAACTGTAGTGCCTGGGAGTCTGAAAAAATATCTTAATTCTGCTTTTGAGTCCCTTTAATTTCTTCTAGGTGTGGATATCATCTCCTGAGTCCTCCCTGTGTCCTTCTGTCTGTCTTGATCCCACTGAGCCTGGGTCTGCAGAGGGCAGAGTTTTGTTACCTCACAATCCCTCCTGCATGAATTGATTTCATTGCTTGAAATTACAACAGTAATTTCACCTCAAAGAGACTTTGTTTTCTGTTCTTTTCCTTTGCAGAGTAGTCTGAAATGGCCAGAGGTTCCACAGGGATGGAAGTGCTCTGAAGGTAGGAAGGGATGGTTTCAATTAATATTCCACTTTGGCAGAGTCAAAATGTTTCACAAAAACTCTCTGATTTTGACAGGATTCAGGCTTTAAAGTTCAGTTTTGGTTCAAGCCTGGGAGAAAAACCACATGAAAACCTGTGGGATTTTTTTAAAAGAATACAAATCAATTTCTTAAATGTTTGAAAAATTTTGGTTTTACTTCATCACGAAACAAAAGCGACGCTGGGGGTTCAGAAATAGAAACAGATTTGGCATTCCCTGGCTATTTTCTTGAAATAGAAACATGGAAACCAAAGAACCCATCTGATCACCTTGGTATTTTTGCTGATTTCCAAGCTCTTCCACTCTGGGAGTGTGACTGATCTGCAATGCTTTAACTGGTTAGTAAAGTGTTGGGAAATAACATTTCTGTGTGGTCCCTGTGCCAGCATCAGAGAAAAGATCCACTGCAGCTAATCTGTTCAAGTTTAATGAATGTCCTGCTGACTTTTAAGGGAGCTGGCTGCCTGGCTGCCCTCTGAGAGTTTAGAAATCTCCTCCTATTTTTTGTAGAATTTTGTCAGGAAACCAGATTGAGCGAGCCCATACAGAAAAATGCCACTGCTGTTCCTACAGGTTTCCACAAGACATTTGACCCCTCCCCTCCCTTTCTTTCTTCTTTTTATACCTCTCTGGAATGCAGATATTTTGCTTAATTTTCTCCAGCTGTCAAAGAGTCTCACAGGAAAATGACCTCGCAGAGTGACCACTTCCCCTGTTCCTTGACTTAAGTAGATTTTTTTTTTCCTTCTGAGCTTTCACCACATCATCCACATCACTGTCTGGTGTCTTTCATGAGTCAGGAAAAAAGCAGAAAAAAAAATTCCACCCTCAAAAAAAAAAACAAAAACAAAAAAGGAAACCAAATCAGATCAGTTTGGGTTGGTTTTATCAATTTACATTGGTATTTCAGAGCAGTCAGTGCAGCAGAAATGTAGCATTATCCATTCCTACTAAAAAAGTAGGGAGGAATTAAGATTTGGATATCTTCTAGGAATGATTTTCATCACAAAATTACTTAATTCAGGAGTCTCAGAAAGACAGAGAGTCAGACCTCTTAGTTCTTTTGTTCTTTTCAATATACGACTCAGGGGGGAACGTTTTATTGCAGAAACTGTGAACTAACTCTAATTATCTGAAATAGTATTATGGGGGAAAAAAAACCAAACCAAAACCAGAAAAGCCCTGTATGGTAAATATTTATTGCTCATGAAGTATGTAAATATGTAGATGAGATGCATATATATCTCAAAAGATAATGGTTTATTAAGTACCAAGGACTTATTAAGTGTGATTTTCTTCTTCCTTCAAGTTCCTCCTCTGTTTTTGTGAGTACCTGGTTGGAGCTTGCAGAACACCAAGGATTTCCAAGCAGGACTTTTCTGCACTGTAACATCTTTTCATATCCTCTATCTTATGTTTTGGATGAGTATCCCAAAATCTTGGTGTTTTCTGGAGCAGTCTGAGAATTTTCCTCCAGGAAATTGTAGTGAACATGTTCCTTTTGAGTGTCCTTGTGTTTACAGGGCTGCTGCATCCAGACTCTCCAAGCTGATGCAGGTTGTAGCTGTGCCTCATTTCTCTACTCTTCCAAAGCTGGTATTTCCACATGTTACTTTTGTAACACAGATTTTGCAATTGTTTCATTTCAGAATTTCTGGGACTGATTGCTCGGTACAAGCCTCAGCGATTCAGGTGTTTTATAAAGAAATTCAAGATAGATTTTTGTGGTTTGTGGCATTAAATGGGCCATCTGGTATGAATAGATGCCTGATAAAGGTCTGAAAACAGGTTACTCTTGTGCAGTGACAAGATTTTGGACTTTTCTGTCCTGTGTGCAGAATATGCAATGACCTGACAGATTTGAAAGGTGCAAAGAGCCAAGTGTGGATTGTGGAGGTCACTGTGGCATGAGCCTCTCAAAGAGAGACACAAAACTTCCAACTTGCCATTTTTTCTTAAAGATCTGCCAATATTAAAGCAAGTGATCTCAGCAAATTGTTTAGCCTGGAAGGTGACCACCATGTATATGACATTAAAATGGGTTATTTGACCTGCCATACACATATGATTACATAAACATCCCCCTATTAACTTAGATGGATTCTTTACATTTCAAACTCCAGAAATTCTAGGAGGAAAAGAGGGGATGAACAGGAGAATGAATCCCACATTCCAGCTGATCAGTGTTTTCCTCACATGGATCTGTTTCAGGAAAAGACTTCAGCACATGTTTAGCTTTAAGCCTGTGCTCAGCTCTCCCTGGGTTTAAACATGCACTGGTTCAGGATGCTTTCTTAAATGGAAGCAATATGTTATCCCACTGAAATCCACTTGATTTGCCAGCTACATCCCTCCTTTGCACTGAGGTGATTTCTATAAAGACAAGGGAAGCTGAGCTCTTTAGGGCAGCTCCTACCTCCAGAATGGATTTAGACCTCTGTGGTACAAAGTGCAGCCTTCTTCCAGTGCCAAAGCTTTTTCCCATCAAAATAAACTTCATGTGGCATAAAGGGGCTGCAGACTTCTTTTGTAGTTGATGGCAAAATAATAAATCAGTTTTAACAGGGTATTTTTGCCCTGTCCCTTTTTTTTCCCCCTTCTTTACCATCTGACCATTCTCTCTAAACACCAAGGGCTGCACACACGAGGGAGAAGTTGCTTTATTTTGAAGGGGGAAGAATCAAAGGTGCTGAGAGTGGCTGGGTCATATTCTCCTGCATTTCGACTCCTTTCAGCTCAGTTTTTGGTGACAAACTGCACAGCTGCAATGCCTTACATTTACCAGCCTGCGTGGATGAAGGATGTGTAATGTTAACTGAGCCCCCTCCCCTCCCTCATGCAGGACCACCCTGCCTGCAAAATCTCCAGGCATGTCCTGATCAGGAACTGCCTTTGCTGGCAGAAGTGAAGTGTGTTGCATTAACCAAAACAGCGTTTTTAAAAACATATTTGATGGTGGCTGCTTTCTATTTAAATATCCATTTTGCTTGTGTAAACGGGTCTCGTTGGGTCTTTACATCCCAGGACTATCTGAAAGCCTTGTTCACATTTAACATTGGAAATTGCTTCAAGCCTTGCACAAAATCCTCAAAACCTGATATGCTCAGGGCAGAAAAGGGATTGGAATCTCTGGGACAACCTTTCTGGTGATGCAATTCCCCCTCATTGCTCCTTACCACTGACAGTGCAGTTTTCTTTTGTGTGGGAACTGTTATTAAGCAAAAATCACTTTCCAAACTTGTTTTGCTTCTCTCTTGTTGGTTTGTCTGTGCCTTCAGTTGTTGCTGTGTATTCCCTGACCAGGAATTTGTCACCTGTCTCCTAAACAGTGTCACAGCCCCCCAAAAACTGCATTTACCACAGCAATGAATCACTTTGTGCTGGGCACAGCCACTCCCAGGCTGGGAACACGACTGTGACAGCATCATTTGGTCTCTAATTGGACATTGAAAGGGAAGACCTGGGGTAATTAAGTCCAGGGGAGTCACTTTTTATTTATAATTAAGTCCAGGGGAGTCACCAGCATATCTGAGGATATAACAAACACACCTGAACAGTATCCTTCTTTTTCCTGCTCAGACGGGGCTACTTGAATTTGCAAGGTGCAAGATTTGTAGGACTAAACCCTCCTCTCTCCAACACCATTTCACTCAAAGCAAATAAAACAAACCCTGGTTTACCTCTGAATAACCTCAGGCCAATCTCAAGGCCTTGGGTTGAATCCTGTGTTAGGAAAGTAAAACTTGAATTGGTGTTTTCTGACAAGTGATTTCCCCCTCAGGAAGGTCTGGGCTGTGGGGCCAGTGGTGACAATGAGCTGCTTCTTTGCTGTGCCCCCGTTTTCTCAAGTGTGTGATGGTTGTAATTAAGTTAATTTACCTGTCCTGGACACTGTGACGAGTAAATTGCAGGAGGGTTTACAAAGGGGTATCATATGTGTGGTTCTAGATGTGAAGCCTCCAGGTTTAGACAGCTCCTTTTGTAGGTCCCAGGAGAAGTGTCTGTGTTTTCCTGCCCACCATTCCCTTCATTCCACAGGGCATGGACAAGTGGCCATCCCACATCAAAACCTGTTTTGTGCACCTGGCTGGGGTTTTCCATGGTGAGGGGCAGCACTCTGAACACTCTAATTCTAAAATCCCTCCCTGCAAGGAAGGTGAATATTGCTTTTTGCAGTTTGCAGATGAAAAGATGAAGCAGGGAGGTCAAATCCTGCAGTTTAATAACAGAGATAAGAAGAATGGGAACAAATAGGGATGGGCAGAAATTTCAGGCCTCTGGAAGGGTTCAGGATCAACCTGCAAATTCACCTTAAGGCTGAACATTGCATTCCTTTGCATCCAGAAGTGTCTGCTTCCCTGTGTGTGTCCTTACAACCTGGTGTAAATCCTCACAAAGCCAGGTGCAGGTGTCATTATGGTGATAATGTTGCAGGGCTTTATTAGAGCACATTTTCCATCCTGATTCATCACTCAAATATCCAGGGAATATCATCCCAAATTTTCTTTCTTGTTGTGTATCATCTCCCTCTCTTCCTTGTGAGATTTAGGACCAGGTTTTGGATATATAGAGGAGGTACCTGGCATCCTCACCTTACACTTCCACCAATTTATATCTTCCCTGGGAATGGAAAGACCAACATCTGCCAAGTTTCTTGGAAATTTTCTGGAACTGTGAGGATTTTGGGGTTGTTAATGGTGGTGGTGATGTTCAGAAAGGCTTCATACAGGTCACCTCCATGTCTTTCTGGGTGCAAAGCACAAGAGGTTTTTTTCCACTTTGGTAAGAAAAAAAGCATTTATTTAATCTATTTCCTGTGGTAAAGTGGAGTACCAATGAAAAAGAGATAGTCAGAGCTGGGATCACTTTAATTCACTTGGCAAATAAAGGGAATAAAACTTCATTAGCATGGCACAATCTGTTAGATCCCATACTTTCACCCCCCAAAGGTCTTCCTGTCCCCTTGTGTTTTGATAAAACAGCTGATACACTTCTAAATTACTGGGAATAACATTAATTTAACGAGGGAGTTAGATTAAAAAATATGCCACAGAGCTGGACTGCTGCTTTTTTGACTGCTTGGCATTGCTGATGCTGGGTCTTGGTTTCTGCAGCCATGCAGCACATGCATCAGAGAGAACCCACCCTGTGCTCTGGCATAACTCTTAAAAGACTGACAGTTCCTCTTTCTTTGCAGTAATTAAACAAGTAAAAACTGGTTAGTTGGGTTAGCAAATATAAACGTGGAAAATACTCACAAGTGCATATCACTGGGTGTGTGTGCCTGAGGAATCTGGATGAGCTGTGGCTGGACTCTCCTTTCCCACATTCTTGCAACAAAGATGCTTTATCCAACAAAGCAATCTGGTCTTTCATTTCAGCTAATTCGTGTTCTCCTTTTTTTCCTTTGTAAGGGTTGAAGGTTTGCTGATAGTGCAGCTCAGTGCAGCCCTGGACAACAGGAGGCACTGTTGGGGATAGGGCTCTGCAGGGGGAAAAATCAGTTAAAACCAGGATGAGACAGACCCTAAAACTAAGACCAAGCATATCCTTATTTTTTTTTGTTTGGTTGGTTGGTTGGTTGGTTTGGTGGTGGTTTTTTGGGGGGTTTTTTTTGGGTTTTTTTGTGTGTGTGATGGTTGTTGTTGCTGTTGTTTTTTGTTTTTCCTCACTGGTTTGACTCTCCCAGTGAGCCTGGCCACCACAGCTCACAGTTTGGGTGCAAAAGGTGCCCCTAATTAAAATCAGCCCTGGAGTAAATCACCAGAGTGGTGTCAATTCATGGTGGTACTTTTCAGTTCATCTGATGGCTCTTTTCCTAAGATCTGCTCTCCAGAACTGTTGGTGCAAGTTATCCATGGCACAAGTTCCAGGGATCCTGCCTGGATCAGGCACAGGAATGGAATGACAGAGGTGGGTGAAGTTGCTCAGCACATTGGCAGGAAAATCTTGTTAGGCTGCTTACCTGGAGATTCAAAAGTGTGCAGAATTCATCAGGCTTCAAACATCACAGTCCTAGACTGAGTAAGGACAGTTTTAGTATTTTTTTCTTCTTCTTCTTTTTTTTTTTTAAGCTAAGTAGCTTCAGTTTATCTCCTTAGGTTATTTTATTTTTCTCAAATTACCCAATTCATACTCACCTCCTGCAGGGTTCTCTTTTCTCACTCCTGTTTATTACATGCTGAGTTGCCTCCCCTCTAATTCACCCTCCTGGTACAACTCTACTAAAGAGGAGAAATTCCTGCTTCATGCCAAAATAAGGAAGAGCAGAATTGGTGCCAGATTTTAATTTTGGTGAGCAAACCTTGCTTCTCTTTGCCTGGAATCACCCAGGGACACCACAAATAGGAGCCACAGCCACACACCCAAATATCACAAATATTTCTGGGTTTGCATGTCACACTTTCCTCACATTCAGGCTGGGAGGAAGGAGAAGATTAGGAAAGAAAATGGATGCATGAATATTTCAGCAATCTGCTGTGTTAGGAAGGGAAAAAATGTAGAGAGCAGATGACTGATTCATGGTGTTTGAGTTGAAAATGCTGCAGCTTTTAAACATTGCCTCAGTGTGGTCGTGGTGCTCAGGGTAAATACATCTCACACCAGATGTGGCCTCATCTGTGCACGACTCAGAACTTCCCTGCACACAGGGACTGCCAGTTTTGGGAGAGCCTGAGGATCCCCAGGTTTCAGAAAGGCTCTTCTTGTTTGTCGCTGTCCTCCTGCCCAAGGGGTGCCAGCAAAACGAGCACAGGGGTTGGGGGAGGCTGCTGACCCCTAAAAATCTCAGGCTTCAAATAGTCCATCAAACATAGATGCCAGTGTTCTGCTCCCAGGGGCTGAATAATGCCTTTTGTTCCCAAAGCTCCTGCTTTTTGCAGCAGGAGGAGCAGGCACCATCAGGAGATGTGATCCCCCACAACATGCAAGCTCAGCAGAAGCTGAAGAGCCCACGGGACATTTTCCTTTCTGGGAAAAAAAAGGAAAAAAAGGATAATACATGCATTGGTTGTGTCTTTGCTGGATGCAAAAGTAGAATGGGGACTCCAGCTGAAAAGATATTGGCTGCCTACTGCACCTCTGTGAAATCCCTGCAAGTGATTTGGGCCAGAAAAATGTGTATTATGATTTCTGCCATTCACCTGGTGCCATATATCTGCAAGATTTCAATAAAGAATTCAAAGAATTAAAATAAAAATAAATTAAAAATAGGCAATTATTGATGTGTTGGAAGTAGATGTGGCGTTACAGAAAGATGTGAGCATACAGAAAATTCTGAGCCCATTAGTGTCAGCAGAGTGTTTTGCCAAGGGTGTAATGCTTTTGGAAGTGAAGCTGGAATTGGGCTTGAATGGGGCAAACATGAAGCTGATCTTGTGTACATGGATGGGCAGCTCCAATGAGAGCTGGGGAGGAAACTGTGTGGAGCTGCTGCAAAAATGGAGCTCATTCAGTGCTCAGAACTGATTTTAATGCCAGCAATGCAAGAATCTGAGGAATAAAGGAGTATTACTTCATAATATTTAGAAGATAAATCCCACTTTTCCTCCCAGCAGGACTGAGACAGCTCCTGGCAGTGCCCCAGTCAGCACCATCCTCCCTGGGCTGCCCCAGGCTGCAGTCAGGGCTGGCACTGCAGGATGCTCTGCAGGAAAGCTGCAACACCTTGGCCTTTGGGGAAGACACAAATGGCATTCCCTGCCTGAAACCAGGAGCAATTGTGTGCCTCTTTGCCAGCTGAAGCCTGTGGTGCTCTGACCTCTCTGCTCTGAGCACTTAGGCTGAGTTTGCAGCCAGGCTGAGATCCCTGTGGGTGTTGGAGTCGTGCTTTGCTGTCACTGAGTGACAGCCCAGAGGCTTTGCCCCGTTCTGTGACAAGAGGCCCAACTCTAGGTGTGAGCCTTGGCTGCCCAGGTCCCCAAGAGCCAAATTTGTGTCACCAAGCCTTCCCAAAGCCACAGAAATGGAAGGATTTAATAATGTCTGAACACAATTTTTCGGTATCCGAGTAATTGACGTAGCACTGGTCACAATATGGTGAAGACCACAATGAACTGTGCATGTCAGCTAATCATGATTAAACACTGATGAGGCCAGGCTGAAACTGCACTTAGCTGACATGTGCTGAATGCTGTTTGTTCTTGCCTGCACCGATTCACAGGGCATTCAACGAGGCACAATATAGATGAGCCCTTTGGGGAAAGTGGAGCTCTGGTCTGGCCTCAGCGTTCCCTGACTGGCCAACAGCTGCTCTGAGCAGGTTTCTAAAGGCACCACTTACCCATCCTTTGATGGAGAGATAAGCCACTGTAATGTAATTACAACCAGGGAGATGGGAGAGGGGAAAGAAAAAAAAAATATGCCAATCATGGAAGGGGGTACAGGGAGAGCCTCAGATTCCTTCCAACCTAAACATTGTGGCAAAGGAAAGAAGTTCTTAATTAGGAAACGTGTAGGCATAGAACGGGAGCCCATCCTAAATGAATTGGGGTGTGATGAGCATAAAGAAAATGCTTCTTAAAGAGATCTTTGACTCCCACTGAGTGCTTGTTTCTTAGACTTCCTCGCCTAATAATGTCAGCATTTAAATGGCCCCGACTCCCAAATAACGAGGCTTTGAAGTTAACACCTCATTGAGGTATAGAGTTCATACGTTTGCTATTCCTATTCTTTGGCCAGAGACCGTTTTCTGCATGGCTGGCTTAATAGGGCAACAGAATATTCAGTTGTGTGGGGGATTGAGAAAGCTATTCACACAAAGGAAAGAGCTACAGACTTCATGTATTTGAACAGAACCTGACAATTAAGAGAAAAGAGCAAAAGTCTGGGAAGTGCCCTGATGGCATAATTGCATGACATTTTTTCATACCTGTGATATTTCCAGTGGCCAGGCACAGACACAAGGGATTTTCAGCTTGGGCTGTGTTAGGGAGTCATAGTTGTAATTAAGAGAGGTGTTTTTTTCTGTCCTGGCAAAGTTTTCAAGCTTCAGGAAGTGTTCCTGTCTTTAGCAGGACAGAACCATGATGGCTTGGGTTTTTTTTCACTGGAAAAGGCAAAAAAGTGCTGGAAAATGATCTTGTAGGACCAGTTACTCAGGGAATGGGTGATCCAGACTCAAGTCTCCCTCTTGTTGTTTCCCACAACACCTCAGCCACCAGGTTATTACCTATTTTAAAAACTTTTATTCTTTGGTTTTGGCCCCAGTATCCAGCAGATCTCTAAAAATGCCTTTTTCCAACAGCATCTTCTCCAATACACCAAAAAAAAAAAGGCTTTTTATTCCTCTGCATTTTTGGACCTCCACTCCTGGTAATTCTCTGTGGCAGAACAATTATCCCTGCCCCAAAACAGCAATCCTAAATCAGAGCTATCTGTGCCACAGAAAAGCCCTGCAGTTAAAGCCAGGGCTCTTTGGTACTTGCTGCCATATGGCAGATGTTTCCTTACCCTGAAAAATTCATGCATAATTTGAAAGGAGCAATGGAGAGAGTAAATGATGTTATTAAGCTCATTTTCAGGGCTAGAGGGGGTTGAACCAGAATGTGACATTTCACCAAGGCCATGCAGTGCCAGGATTAAACTAAATTGAGGGGATGCCCCAGGCTTTGAACACAAATAAAGGTGTCCTCTAAGTACACCTTTACAGAGCAGAAATGAGGCATTAGAATGATTACAGAAGTTGGAATGGTTTAGAAAAAGATCCTCTGGTTCCAGTGCCCAGCTGAAAACCAACTTCTGCTTTTTTTTTTATTATTGGTTGTTACAGTTTAGAAAATGCTGGTGATAAAATTGTCTTGTGTTTGGGATTCAGGAGCTTTCTGGTCATTTATGTCACTCTTTCATTGACACAGGCTGAGCTTCTGCTTCTGTTATTTCTCTGAATATAGGTATGGAACCATCTACCTCCTCCAGGTAGGAAGGATTACACCTTCATTCCTACCTGGAGCAATTATTTCACATCTCTTCCACTGCAAAAACCACGTTTGGTATTTGGCTACAAGCAACTGGTATCCGTGGTTAAACCAGGCAATTATTCTGTGTGTGCAACCAGGAGAATCTTCTGCAGAAATCTCTTTTTTTTTTGACTCTGTGAGCCCTCTCAGGGCTTGGGAAGCAGATTGAAGGCAATCCCATGTGTTTATATTAACTCGCTGCCGAGGATGAATCACAGTTTCTGCACAAATCCACTGAAGTGTTAATGGCATCTGCTCATTTTTATAGCAACTTATGGATTTAAAAGTGGATGAATGGAGGGGGAAAACAGCCCCATCACCCTGGTGGTCCTGTGTCCTAATGCCATGTAGTGCTGAAGAGCAATATTTTTTTTTTATGCTGAAAAAGCACCCTTTTGCAGGTGAAATCATTGTTCCTCAAGCACTGTGTGTAAAATCACAGTGACAATGATTGCTTTGAGAAACAAAAAGAGTCAGATTCCCCCTCTGCTGTCTAACAAAGTGGGTGATTGACAGGGTGGGCAGCCCAGGTGCCTAAAGGCTCTGTCCCCTCCAAGAGCTGAAAACTTGGGTTCTCAAAATCCCTATTTATCTGCAGACAGACTTAAACTGGTAAGAGAGTTCAAGTCCCTTCAGCCCACTGAGCTGACCTTTAATTTGGGAAGCAGGAGATGCATTTCAAATAAGTAACCTGGTAGTGATGGAGTTTATTGGGGAGGGGGAAGGACAGGGGGGCACCCACTGGAGTTCCAGTCCCTCCACCAAAGACTGGAAATGACACAATTGTTGGGTAACAGGAAGAAGTTCCCTCTCCATCCCAGATTCAAGATGTGATTTTGATCATCAGCTTGGACACATCTGTGATGGGAAAGGTGAGGTCCTCAGCCTCTCCATCAGTTCCTGTGAGAAATATAAACCATGGCATGAGGTTTATATTTATATATTTTTATATATATATAAACCACCCTCATGAGGAGGGACTGGGCTCCCAGCTGAGTGTCACTGACAGCTGCTCCTGCCACTGCTGCCTCGTTTTTATCTCCTCCTGCACTTAAAATCCATGATGTCCCCATGTGCAGTGTGACAACTTCTCCCTTGATTGGCACAGGGAAGCTGGGGAGTGACAGGGATGGAAGAAAATGCAGCAAAAATAAAAGCATAGGAGCCTTGCTCCCCTGTGTGAATTCCTGGGTCTGAAAAACATTAATTAATGGTGGGAATAAAAATATGCTTGTATATCCTCAACAGCCAAGTGCTCTCTCTCTCTCCAGCCCTGATCCCAGTCACTGTCTCATGCAGGTCCTGAGGCAATTTAACCCACTAATCCTGCGGAAAACTGTATTTTGATGGATCAGTTTTTCATTGGGTTTGTGATTCGAGGCTCTCACCCTCCAGTCAAATGAGCTTTAGAGCTGAGGGGAGGGGCTGGAGCAGGAGGAACTGGGGAGGGAGGAGTAAAGGGAGAATTGTCCCCTTCTGGCAGTAGGGATGCTTTAGATTAGCTCAGCCATATCATCTGTCTGGACTGGGAGAGTAAATTCTGCTCTGTTTTCTGTTATTGCTTGCTTTACTCTCTGTTTGTTTTGGTTTTTGATAGGAAGAAATGTAGCTGTATATATTTGGGAGAGGGTTTTGGGCAAACATCCTGGTCTGACATCTGTTCAGTGCAGGGATTTCTAGACCCCCAACCCCCCAAAATTTGGGTTTAAAACGCTTCCCTGTCCAGCACATCACAATTGCCAGTGGCCCCAGGGCTATTTCAGGAACACTGAGATGTTTAATTGAGCCCAGGCTCTGTGCAGGTCTCCCTGCTTGTGGCTTCTTCCCACGGTGCCAGCTACTGCTCCCAGTCCCTTGGACTGGGAAACCAGGACAGAAACCTTGGACAGAAAACCAGGGCAAAGCCAGGAATGACATCCTCCTTTCCTGTGCTGCAATCTGGTCTCTTAATTATTATTTCAGTCCTTCCTCTTCAGTGTGAGGGTCCCTCCCCTGCTCTCCTGTGTTAGTGTGTGTCTTCTAAGTGTCAGCAGCAGAGGAAAATCATCTGCAGAAATTCAGCTCTGGGGAAAAAAGAGGAAAAAAAAAACCCCACTTATAAGCATTCATTCATATTGAAGAATGAATTTTCTCCAGCTGTGCTGTGACTTCACTGATGCTGTCAGGAGAGCTGCTAGATGAACTTTAAATTACACTACAGCATTCTTTCTAAATTTGCCTTGTAAAGTTTTGGGGTCTTGTTCAGACCCTTACTTTGTTCAGCCAAAGAATGGAAAGGGGTTAAAATATTTCATCATCAGAGTCCTTGTGGTCTGCTGGAAAAAATGATCCCAGCTATTACCATCTGTGTGAATATAATATTTCCCTCATTTCAGCTCATTTTCCTGATGTCTGCCTTGTTTTGGGGATCCTAAGCTGAATAAACTGATTGTGATTTGTGATATTTGTGCCAGAGGATCAGACCCTGAAATTCTTTGCTTCTGAACTATTAAGCTACAACTGTGGAAAGGATCCACCCAAATACAGGAGGGGAATCTTGTCAGTCTTCCTGTCACACAAATTTGTTCTTTTGCCTTTATTTAAATTGTTTCAACGTAAAATTCTCCCCTTATTTCTTAAAAGCTTCTCTAATAACAGAACTTGGCTCGTGCTCCCCACCTTAAACCTGTAGAAAACAACAAGCCTGACATCATAATTTAATGTGCTTCCAGAATTTCTTGATCAGAGGCTCAACTGCTGCAGGGCAACAGCAACAACCACCACCAGCAGCAAATAATGAGAACCAAATCGGCCCCAGCACCGCAGGGACCTTACACGGGGTGGGTTTTGTGCAGAGAATTAACATGAAAGAGGGTTCACTTTGGGGCTAGAGGTCAGGGCAGATAAACTCCTGTGTTCTGATACATTTCCTTCAAGTGGGAAGTGCTTTGGAGAGCGAGGCTGTGGGAAGGAGCTGTCAGCAGCGGGGTGGTCAGCGGTGTCAAGGGTGGTGGCCTGTGTTTTTCTTCTGTCGCAGCCTTTCATCCTCCATCTGTCAAGCTCCATAATTTTCAAGCCAGACAGTCAGTTTTTAATCCAAACCTTTAACTTCTCCCGGGTCTGGAGTGCCCCTTTTATCTTGGATTCACGCAGGAACGGCAAGAACCGTCTGGGAGATTGCTGGAAGCTGCTGTCCCCTCTCGGATCTCCACCAGGTTGCCACCCTGCTGTGGTTTCTGCCTCCCCAGCTGTTTTTTGGCAGCCTGGAGCTGCAAGGGAAGGGTGGCCAGCCCTGGGAACACCTGGGACACACATCCTGGTGGAGCAGAACAAACCCCAGCGCTCCAGGCTGGCACACACCGGGATCAGCGTGGCCGTGTGTCCCCTGCTGACCCACTGTCCCCACTGCTGGTGTGTCTGCCCAGTGCTGGCCACAGGGACTGATGTGCTCAGGCAGGCACAGAGCTGAGCTTGGGGCTAAGGGCCAGCACAAGGCCAGGATCTCTTCACACCCCGCTGCATCCCAGCGCGGAGCTCGGGCTGACGCCTCGTGTCGTGTAACTTCAGCAGGAACAAGGCTTGGCCCACACTCAAAACACACTCAAAACACACTCAAAACAAACCTTTAAATGAAGGTTTGACTGACTCAGACACTGAATCCAGCTCCAGCTACTGCGTTGCCGTGCTGTTAAATGCTACAAGTACAAATTAAACTACAAGTGGAGTTCCTCCATTCCTCTGCAAGGATTATCACAGCAGAACTGGCAGTGAGTGAAGCATCCAGAGGAGTTAACAAGGGGAAACCCAGTGAAATCAGTAGGAATCTTTCAAGTGGCTGCTTTGAGGCCTGTGTTTCATCCAACCATCCCCAGCTGAAGTTCTCCCAAGGAGGAAGCTGTGTGTATCCCTTTATTTATTTCCCAACACGGATACACCCCTTAAACTTCCAAGGCACAGCACTGAAATACTTTCAATAAATGGATGTATGTTAAGAAATAATGACTTCTTAGCCTGGAAGCATGAGAAAAAATCCACTTTTATATATATAATATAAATCCACTATATATATATATATAGTGTAATTGAGATCATCTTATTTCTTTGTATGTCAAGACATAGTTGAGAGTTGGACTTGTGTGCTCTGCTTTTCTGTGTTTTAACAGAAAAAAACGTCCTGTTCTGTTCTATACTTTCTTTCAAGTTGTGAATAATGACTGAAGACGTTTGGAGAAGGATCAGAATCCCCTTGGCAGCTGGAAGTGTTTGGATGTGAGGACATTATCTCGGGTCATGAGTCCAGAAGGACGTGGAAGAGCCCCACACACCTTTCCCAGGGACTGCAGGGTGAGGGAAGCTCTGCCCTGCTGATGATGTCTTTGGCCATCAGCATTTTCACATGAGACCCTGATGTTGGGGAGCAGAGCCTCAGGAACAAGGGGAAACAATCCCAACACTGTGCTTCAGAGCAGGGCTGCAAACTTTTTAGGGACTAAGCTTCCTAATCACAACCGCATGGCTCATAAAAGGAGCAACCTGATCCCAAGCACCAAGAGGTTGTTATTCCTCCTCTCTCCCCTGTCCCACTCCCAATGTTAGAACAATAAATACATTTAGCTCTTGTTTAAGATCACTTAAAGTAAGTTGTTTTAATTGAACCTCCTGGCAATCTATCTGCACTGAGTGATTAAGTGCCTCTTCTCTCAGTGGAAGGAGAAAGGATTATCACAGGGCGAGACTGGATTGTGGGCAGAGCTAGGACTGGGTGAAGCTGCTGAATATTTTCCATCTAAATTCATGTGAAAATACTGTGAACTTTCAATCTGTGAGATGTTGTTAGACTCAAATATTTCCCCTCCTTTCAGACCTCCCTTCCCTCCCCACTGTCCCAGAGTCAATGAAACAGTTATTTCCCTCAGGTTAAAGTTCAGCTTTGAATATCAACTTTAAAAGCTGCCCAAGAAGAGAGCTTTCTTTTCTCAATGGGCATCATTTTCAGGGAATCAACTCAAAGATGGAAAAATAGCAATTGTGTTGATGAATTATAGCTATTTAAAGCTGTAAAGAAATTGAGTTTGCATAGCAATCCATTCTTTGCAGCTGCACCATAAAAGGTGTTTGCAGGCGTTGTTATGCTGGTTTTACATTTTAACTTGAAACACCTTGTGTGAATTAAAACTGGGTAATTATCCTTTCAAACTAAGCTTTTTTACATCACTCTCAGCTCAGGGATCACACTGATTTTGTTGATTTATTGCTGGCCATATCACTTTCAGGATGGAAGAAGAGTCACAGGAAAAGGCTCTTTTGTGTCTTGTGGTGTGTCTCGAGATGGTTGTGGCAGCATCTCTCTTTTGGCCTCCCTACTCTCAGTTTTGTCTTCCAGTTCCCACCTTTCCCAGCTTATTTACCTCGAATTTATTTGGGTTCTTCACCTGCTGTTTTAGTGCTGGGGACCTTCCTTGGGCAGGGCCAGGCCAGTGTGTGATGGGGACAAATGATCATGAGGGTCTTTCTCAGGTATTTGGTGTTTCTGTGTCCTGAGAGTAAATAATAAAGTTTAAAAGAGAGCCAGAGTCTGTGTAATTGTCTTTGAAGAGTTGTTTATTCTTTTCTTATCCCTAAAAGTTCTCTCTGTCCAGCGTGAAGTTTGCAGGAAGGCAGAAAAGCAAAATCTGACCCTCTTACAACAGCACCTGAACTTTAATAATTTAAACTACATTAACAATGTTTTCCTTTAAGTACCAATAACTGACCCATGTTAGTGAAATCTCACCAGAACCCAATCGAGAAAAGGTCACCAGCACTGCAAAGATGGAGGGGAAGAAGGACCAGGAAAGGAGAATAGACCCACCCAAATTCCTCCATTTTTGCCCCTTTTTACCCATACAGTAAAATCTAAAATGCCACTTTTCACCCCATGACACGCTACTCATTATGCTAATTAAACTCTTGTGGCTTGCATTTCTTCTCTCAAATTCAACAGCTTTTTCCAGGGGCTCAGATCAAAGGCACAGGTATTTTTGGCTTTATCCCAAGACCCTCCTGCAGGGGTCTGGCTTCTGGTGTTAAAGTTTTCTGAGGTGAACAAGACACAGCATCAATCCCAAATTTTTTTTTGTTGTTGTTCTTTGCCCTAATACATGCCATTGCCAGTGCTGGTGTGATCTCTTTGTGTCTTTCTGAAAGTAAAAATAAAAATAAATTTATCTAGGGACTTTTTCCTGTGTGGCATCTCAGAATAAATGTGAGTACAAAAGGAGTGAGATGTCACTGCTCTGCTTTAGGGAGATTTAGCAGGGACTTGAATAACTGAGAGAATCTAAAATGAATTTTGCATTTTTCAGCAGAGGACCGTGGCCATTCTGCCTTTTCATCAAATGCTATGAAGTTTGTGTCCTGCATAATTACAGCCCAAATTTGGTTTTTTCAGGTTAGGCACAGAACTTTATGTTATTCTGCACTATAAAAAATTCCACTTATGCANCAGAATAAATGTGAGTACTTAAGGAGTGAGATGTCACTGCTCTGCTTTAGGGAAATTTAGCATCATAACTGAACAACAGAGAATCTGCTGTCTGGCCTCCTGACCAGCTGAAATGAATTTTGCATTTTTCAGCAGAGGATCGTGGCCATTCTGCCTTTTAATCACATGTTATGAAGTTTGTGTCCTACATAATTACAGCCAAAATTACAGGTACAGAGCTATATGTTACTAGAATGTTCTGCAGTATAAAAAATTCCACTTATGAGAGTCTGCCTTGCAAATAAGATTTACCTTTTTTGCTAATTGCAAAGAATTAAATTTTATTTAGCTCTTATTTAGGTATTTATTTATACCAGTAGGGTTTGATGTTTTTAAAGGAAAAGAATTCCCAAAGAAGAGTGAACTAATAAAGAAAAAGACAAAATTAAAAAAAGAAAATTTGAATAATTCTCCATGCATATTTTCCAGTTCAGATGTCTGAAATACACGTGATCTTCCAGCTACATTCTCATTTTGCAAATCACAGTGGGGTTTTATTAGGAGAAGTTTCATTTTATTGCCTTGTTTTCCTGTAAAGTCAACAAGTTAAACCAACAGGATTTCATTTTGGGGTTGGCAGGCCAGCTCAGAGATAACACACCTCATGCCCTGCTTTTTATCTTTTTCCTTTCCTTCCCTCCTCCTGCTTCCTGCTCTCCTTGAGGTGCTGCTCAACTGATTGGCCTAAAAAAAAAAAATAGAAAAAAAACCTAAAAAAAAATCTTTGCAGGTGATTTATAGAACCCAATGGTTATTGTATGGCTAATGATTCATGGAACTTCATTAAATACCAAGTGTGTGCCTGCTTACTGTCTGTGCACACTGCACATTGGAACCTCTGCACTCCCCCCTTTGCAAATTGCCCCCATTAAATCCGCAGACAAAAGGTCCTCTCAGTAGCTTACATATTTTCCCACATGTGAGGGAGCAATTGGAAACTTCCTCTTGATAGCTAAAAAACTTTTTTTTGAATTAGAATTTATGAGAAGGGTCTTTTGGTCTCTGTTGCCTGAGGGGCTGAAACAGATCCCAGGGTGTACAAGCCCTCCTTTGATGCGTGGAGCTGCACAGGTTTTTTAACAGGATCAAAAAAAAGTGTAATGCAGGGACAATGTGGGGAGGCCCTTGCTCTTGACACAAGGAGTCCCAGCCTTGTGTTTTTCCAAGGCTAAAAAAAATCCCAAAAGTAACTGTCCAGGGCAGCAGCAGCTTTTTATATTCTTTTTTTAATTGCGGTGAAGTCCTAGATAAAATAATGGCAGGGCAGTGTTACAACTTCCTTTTCTTTAATGTTCCCCCTAAAAATGCTTTGAAGCAGGTTTTACCTTTGGGAAAGGATTGTGTGTGTGTTAGGGGAAAAGCATATCAAAAAGGAAAATAGAGGGCCAGCTCTTTAATTGGTGGAAATCAGCATTGGCTCTATCACAGGTATTGGGATTTATCAAGCTGTGGATCTGGCATAAAACTTCCTGTCATTTCTCACCATGGGATATATTATATTATATACTATATTAAATTATATATTGTATTATATAATATATTATATATTCCTGCCCACTTATTTGGTTGGACCACCCTAAACTGAGTTTACTATTGACAGAACTATTTTTTTTATTTTATATATTTTACTATATTTTACTATTTTCCAGTAATAACATCTCTTTACAAAGGGAGCAGAAGAATTAAACCTGGATCAAACTTTCCAGTGGTGAATATTTCCCAATGATTTCAGGTGCACTGTTCAAGGAGGCACAGCCATATATGTACCAGCTGATCCAAAATCTCTGCAAAAAGGTCTTGATAACTGGAATTTTCCTCTCTTAATGGCAACAGGAAATGTCTCAGCACTCATTTAGGTGCCCTATGTATGGTCTGCTATTATATCTTGCTTCACACTGTCTATGTGCAAAAAAGAGTGAAAAAAGGAACTTCTTCATGTGATGGGCCCCACACACCACAGGCATCACCATAAAATGACCACATTACCTCCACCTTGTTGCATTATCACAACAGAGGGGGGTTTGAGACCATTCTTTCCTGCATTCACAATGGCAATATTTGTAAAACCTGTCACAACATCCACGACATCCAAGGGATGTGTTCACCAAGCAAAAGAATCAGGTGTGAAAACCTTGATCTGTCTTTAATGGAGCACTCCAAATTATTACTTATTCTGCAGCTGATAAATTCAAGGTCCCTCCTTTCACACCAGTTGTAAAATGAGGCAGAAGATTTAACCCTTTATCACTTCTGTGGTCAGTTAAGGGCCAAGCAAACTTTTCACCATGAATTTGGCTTGGTCTCAGAGCTGAAAATCTTTTCCTATGCCATTAAAACATTGCCAGAGTGTTTGGACCTCAGTGGTGACCTTTGGAGAGCACAATGTATTGATTGTGCAAAGCCCAGAGAAGTCACGATCTGAAAGACCAGAAAAAGCTCCCACATGAGTCAGAAAATGTGATGGAACTGGTGGTGGACAGTGAGAAACTTCCTGGCGACAGAGGGCATCTGCTTTTATGGTGACAGTATCTTTGTCTAACTTTGTTTTCTTATATTTGCTCATTATTAATATCCCTGACTAAATAATAAGAGTCATACATCATATAATTTATAAACATAAATACATTTTTTGCTCTATGCCATGTTGTCACCTGACTTTCAGGGCCATATTTTATTAATTTGGCCCTGACCTGGTCTCATTTTGGATTTATTCAATTACAGCTCCACTACATTTGGGCTGCTAAACTAATGTTTGTTGCAGAACATTCTTTTCTTTCCATATGGGCAGTGTGCAAAGCTGTGTCTTGGTTGGGATCGTGCCTTCCTTAAACTGGAGTGTCCCAGACTGAAAATCCCAGGACTGGAACTGGGGAGAAGGATTTTCCTTTGTGAAATGGTTCCAAATTCAGACATTTAACACTTTTCATCCATCCTCAATGAAAGTCCTCTGTAAGTACTTCATCAAGATAGATGCAGAAATATCTGGCTGTTGGATCAATAGAAAATAAGGTATGTGATGTTTAGAGCAAAATTAGGCAACAGAAGAGGACAATTATTAAGTGTAGGTAAATATAAAGAATTTGTTATGCTACTTTGGATGGATATTGTCACAGTTTGATAACAGCAATGCACTTGTTGGACTAAGCAAGAGGTTTCTCTGCTTCACAGAGGCACAGGTGGAGCTGTGCTGAGGTTTCTTTTGCTGCCTCTCTTCTTTCAGCAGCAAAGTTTCATAATTCTCACGGGGAAATCTGGGGAAGCAACACTGGGAAATGGAGATTTTGAAAGTTCAATTTGGGTGACATTTGGCATCACAGTTTTTTCCTTCTGGTGAGATGCCATTAACTTTGCTCATTTCTTGCCAATAACTAAGAACTGGTTTTAACTGCAATATGGGGACCTCTACCAGGATGACTTCAAGGAAAAACAACTGCACCCAGTCTTGTTCTTCCTCCTCTTCCTGAGTTTAAATAAATTCTGGTCTTATCTGAATGTGCACCCAGAAGACTGGATGGTCATTCAAGCCCCAGTTATAGGGAACATATTTAAGAATATGCCTAATTTTAAGCATGTGCTTAAATCAGTGGGACTTAAGCAAATGCTTGAAGTCAGGCATGTGGTGGAGGTGTTATCCTGAATGTGGGTGCTAATCCTTAAACAATAGCAAAGCCCAGAGGAAAGGGTGAGATCTGGGTTCCTTTCTTGGCTCTTTTGTTGCTCCTGTTATAGCCCATAAAATAAGGATCATTATTCTCATCCCTCTTTGTGAGGCACGTTAAAATTATCGGGGGAAAAGCACTCTGAATACTGTTATTATTGGCTACACTTCTCCAGGCTGGAGAAAAAAAAAAATATAAAAATAAAATTTAGAGACAGACGTTCTCAGTGGATTTCTGGTTCTTCCTCCTTTCACTGGGGCAGGAAATACCATGAGAATGGAAAGAAGGATGAGTCCCCATGATCCCAAATAATCCTCATCTCCTTCCCTGGGCTGCTGCTGTAAATAATGAGATGTTGCCACCCCGTTGTTGCTGGAAGTTCCTGCAGCCTCACTGAGAGCAGGGGTACCTGCCCCTGGCACCACAGGCAGGCTGGAGGCTGTGCTGGGAGATAATGGGATAATAGGAAGTGTTTGGGGGAGAGGAGTGGCAGAAAATGGGGGAGAGGCACAAGTTGGTGTGAGTTGGTGAAAGAGATGCTCAGGGCTGGGCTGCTGAAGGGGCAGCACAGTGAGGAGGGCAAATCCTGGGCTTCCCATAAATGCTGTTCCCACCATAGAGGTGCTGCTCAGCTCCCTGGAAAAGCTGGAGGTGGCCAAGGCTCTGCTGCTGCTGCTGATCACTCAGAGTTCCTCATATTCCCACTCCCTGAAGTCAGCCCTCATTCCCCAGCTTCCACCAGGAGCCAAGGCCATGAGCCTCGTGTGGATGTGCTCAGGACAGTTCATATTTATGATGCATCTTACTGGGAAAATCAGTATCAAGCTGTGTTCCAACAGTGCATTTATCCCATGACCTAGTTTGTTTTTTTTTTGTGAAGAACGTGCTGAAATTCAAACCTTTGGATTTAAATCCAGCCTGCTGCATTTAAACCTTTGTCACCCATCCTGATGGATGCAGTGCCCAGCTCTGGACTGGGCAACACAGGCCAGGATTTGTGCAAAAAAAAATGTGTATCAGTGCAAGGTAAACAGATGGTAATGCTTTTGTTAATGCCAAGTGCACACAAAGATATTTATCAAAGGGCCACATGTAAGGTCCATAGCTCTTGGCAGAGATCCCTGTGCTGTTACATCAGCTCATAAGAATAAACCATTTTATTGCGTTACACACAGTTTTTGTAGGGTTGCTTTAAACTGAGGCAGCTCCCAAACTTGCCACAGTTCACACACCAAGAATCTGATTCAATAGTGTTGAACATCTCTAATACCCTGTTGTTTTTGTTGGGGTTTTTTTGGGCTTTTTTTTTTTTTTTTTTATTGCTGTGACTGTTGGCATTTCTCCAGCTCAAATCCCTCCCAGGGAATTCCACTGCTGAAATAAGTGCAGGAGAGGCAGGTGGTGAATCCACTGAAATGCTGCAGGACAGACATGAGAAATGGCAGAAATGGCAAATTCCAGAGGGAAAGAGGTTGGACTGGAGAGATTGGAAGGGAGCTGTGACACCACTCCAGCCACAGAAAAAAATGCAGCTCTGCAGAAACTTCTGTGGCCAAACACAGTTTATATCAAAGAATGTTGCATCTGAAAACAACAAAACTGGTTGAGGTTGGCAGAATTTCCTCATCTGATTTATCCTCTCTTCTTCCACCACCATTGGAGATCACTGGTATCATGTACTGGGGGAATCTCAGCCCCTGTCAATGCCCTGGGGGTAGAACCAGGAACTCTGCAGAAGGGGGAAAGGAACTTTTCATCCCCACAATAAGAATTTTGTCATCCTTTCCTGTCCTCTGTGCTGTCCCCACTCCACAGCACTTCATCTCTTAAGCTGGCAGAGATATTTATTCCCTGATAAAATGATTTTTATTGCATTTGGTCTCACAATAAGCTGTATTTTAATTATTATTATTATTATTAATTATTTTCCTTCCCTAATATGACAGCACATTTCTTTAACAGCTGACAATTCATTCTGCCCAGTAAAACTTTACCCAATCTTTGCTTTTTTTATCTCCTGTCCTTGCAATTTTCCACCAGAAAAATTTGCAAACCTTTTCCAAGCTTTCCCCCAACAAGCCCTGCTGGATTCCAACATGTTCCCATTTTCCTCCAGCTTGGAAACCTCCCTAAATCTCCTTTTTTTTCCCTCCCCAAGGGCACCAGGCTGGAAGCTCTGTACAATGGCTACACAGTGCAACAAATCAGAGAATCAGAATTTAGAAACTGGGGTTCACATCAATATATACACATTATTTTATTTCCTCTGGTGCCTGTGTAGTTTATACCTTGATGTAATAATTTTGGATCCCTTGTAATATTTTTTCTTTTTCCTCTAACCAGAGTCATGAGGTTGATATTTGTGTGATTATTAATAAATTCCAATCTTGCAGAACACATTTTATCTATTCTCTTTCTCTAGGATAAGGCAACTACACCAATATAATTAAATTATAGTGCAAATTAGGTGGGTAGAAAGTCCTAAATACTGAGGCCATGTAAAACTTGGAATTGTCTGCATGAGTTATTGCCTCCTCAGCCAGGATATGTGTCAGTGATTACAAGCAGTCCCTTGATATTTTTATTGAGTTGCTCACATTCTGCTTCTTCNTCCTGTCCTTGCAATTTTCCACCAGAAAAATTTGCAAACCTTTTCCAAGCTTTCCCCCAACAAGCACTGCTGGATTCCAATGTGTTCCCATTTCCATCCAGCTTAGAAACTTCCCTAAATCTCCTTTTTTTTTCCTTGCCAAGAGCACCAGGCTGGAAGCTCTGTACAATGGCTACACAGTGCAACAAATCAGAGAATCAGAATTTAGAAACTGGGGTTCACATCAATATATTCATATTATTTTATTTCCTCTGGTCCCTGTGTATTTTATACCTCAGTGTAATAATTTTGGATCCCTGTAATATTTTTTTCTTTTCTTTTTCCTCTGACCAGAGTCATGAGGTTGATATTTGTGTGATTATTAATAAATCCCAATCTTGCAGAACACATTTGATCTATTCTCTTTCTGTAGGATAAGGCAACTACACCAATATAATTAAATTATAGTGCAAATTAGGTGGGCAGAGAGTCCCAAATACTGAGGCCATGTAAAACTTGGAGTTGTCTGCATGAGTTATTGCCTCCTCAGCCAGGGTATGTGTCAGTGATTTCAAGCAGTGCTTTGATATTTTTATTGAGTTGTCCACATTCTGCTTCTTCTCCAACAGCAGCAGGCACCTAAAAATAATCCTGCTCTGCCCAGATCTCCAGAATGAGCACACTGATCCTGTTCTGGAACACAGCAGTACCTCAGGAAATACCCAGGGTGAAAAGTGTTTCCTAAATTCTCCAGAAGAGACACTAAGGAGTGTGATGGGTGAATGGGTTTTGGTGGGGAAAAAAGATACTTTCTCATTCAATAAAACATCTGCTTGTGTGATTTTTTTATGTTCATCTACCTCCTTCTCTCTTTTATTAAAATTAGGTTAATTTTCAATGGAAAAATGTGTCAGTTTGCCCTAATAAAGGGTCTTTTGAGCTGTGGGTAATGCCTGGACAGCAGGCTGTGAGGAATGTCAGGAGATGGAGCAGCAGCATTCTTCTGGTTTGAAATCAGCATCCCAGCCTTGCTGGGCTCCTGGAATTCCTGTCACTCAGATTAGATGTGGAACCAGGGGCTGGATCACAGAACTTTGTGCACTTGCCTTTTCCCCTGCACTTTAAAGTCCCAGCCAAATCTCTCGGATATTTTGATCTTTGGAGTTGTGTGTTCTCCTACCCAAGCTCCTGTGACTATTTCTGTTTGAAATGTCAGTGTTTGCTCACTTTCTGTCCATGCTTTTCTCTCCTGTTTGCCAGCCCGAGCCCCTTTTTATCCAAGGTGATTTACTCCAACTGGAAGATAAAATTATTTGACCTGAAAGATTTCAGTGCAGGCTGCAAAAAGCTGTTATTTAAATAAAGGGTGTACAAAGCCACCTTTTATAATTAAGCCAGTTTCTCCACTGCTGGCTGTAATATGGAGAAACAATAATTTTAAATTTAAAACACTCTCTCCCTCATTACAGAAA
>VWYE01000445.1:0-13450 GCA_013398995.1 Alaudala cheleensis | reverse complement strand
CTTTCACACATTAAAGCAAAGGAATTAAGTGAAATACTTAAATGAACTAAAACCTGGGCTTTTAAAAATTCGGTTGTGTGAAATCTTTGCCACCAAACATGAGGATTTCACAGTACCCTACTGCTTCAAGGCATTATTCAGGGAAGGCTCTTAGGTTTTATCTTCCTTATTGACAGTGAAGTTTACTATCCAGTGGGGTGGCAAACAGATTAGGAACAGCCCAAACTCTTTCCCCCAAAGCTGGAGGAGGAAGCAGGGCCTGTGCACTCTGTTCTCAAGACTTCAAACATCCCAGATTTTGCATAATCCAGTGGAATCTGAGGAACAAAAGAGCTCTCAGGAGTCAGCTGGCGTTTAATTTGAGTGGTGGGTAATCAGTGAAAGAGAGGATCCCGGAGAGAAGGTGATTTGTCTTGGGCTGACAATCGGAGATGGATGTGCCGGGGTTATCTGCAGTGTCAGCTCAGTCAGGGATGAGCCCAGCTCCATTTCTCTGGGCTGGAAGTCTAAAACTCAACAGAGACCTCAGGGATAATGAGGCATTGAACAGGTTCCCTCTTCTCCTCGCTGGAGATCTCATCTTTCCTCAGAGGAGGAGAGCTTGAAAGGAAAAGGAAAGGGGGGAAAAAAAGGAAGCGACAAAGGGGAAAATAAAGCAGAGGTAAAGGGAAATTTGCTCAGTGAATTAACTATAATTAACTAGAAGAGCTGCATTAATGTGATCTTAACTAATGGCACAATTCCCCCCTCAACTGGGATAGATCAGCACAGTGAGATTAACCACAGCAGCCTCTTGTCTCCCAAGATGTGGGTCCTGGACCACTGGAAGGCCACAGAGCTCTGGCTGGAGTCCTTGGAGGGATGCAGGATGTTTTCTTTACAAACTGTAATATTTTGGGCATTGCCTAAAATGATGTACAGGGGAATTGGCCAAACCTGGGTCTTTCTTCTGGGAGAGAAGCCTTGTTATTTTGGCACTGAGTCCAGTCCAGAGGAACTCTGGCCACTTCAGATTGGGATTAAATGCCATCCAGTTTGAGTTGCAATGTATTCTTACCATGCTGGTGGGAAGAAATCAAATAAAACCCTCATTTTAAGAAAGAGAATGCCTAGAGAAACAAAAATAGCCCTGAGAACAAATAACTAATGATGTTACTTTTAAAAATAAGTGAAATTAATTTAGAAAAATTGACAATTCTTTTCATGTACTTGTACTGAGGAATGGCACGTCCTGGAGGGGACAACCTTTGGCTGACATGTACCTGTAATTTGTTTTATAGGTCTAAATCAAGATCAGCACCACCACAGCAAAAAGTCTCAAAAAGCTTCAAGCTAAAGGTCACAGCTCAAAGAAAAAAATAAAAGTAAATCCTGCTCAGGAAACCACTAAAATATGATCTTAACTTCAGAACTTTAAAGTTGATAGCACTGAGACATTTGCTTGGTATTATGCACATACTTAAATATCTGCCCTGAATAACAAAAGAACTAAAAGAACACAGGGTGGCAGAAAGAATATTATTAAACAATGTTCCTTAAACCAGCATGGCTTTAATTTCTTCTGTAAAATATGCAAGGCTTTCCAAGAATCTGGCATTCATTTTTGCCTGTCTCTTTTGCCCCAGCAACTGGATGGGGATGAATATTCCTATCNAAGAATCTGGCATTCATTTTTGCCCCAGCAACATGGATGGGGATGAATATTCCTATGGATAATTTGAGACCCTGTCCTGCAGCAGGGTCTGTTTTCCTTCAGAAAAGCAGTGTTCAGGTTTCAAAGTGGATGAAATATCTGCTGCTAACAACCCAAACATTTGTTTAGCTCCTTGTCCTTGCACAGATCTTTGCATTTATGCTCTAAAATAAAACGAAGCAATTCGTGTTTTCCTTGTGAGTCATAGATCATTCCGTTTCCTCATGAATCTCAGGAAGTTTTTGTACATTACTGGCAAACAATTCAAAACAAGATCTCCCTTTCTCAGTGTTGTTTTAAATATGGCTGGCCAGCACTTTCAAAACTGAAAGTTTTTCTTGAGAAATGATTTATTGCTACGAGTGCAATATTTTGCCATTACAATGTGCTCGAAACAAATTTTTTGCTGTAACTCTGCTAAGGAAAATTGGTTTTTTTGGGTTTTTTTTTGAGCTCTTCTTTTCAAGACATGTTGTGGGGGAAGATGATTTTCTAACCAGAGCTATATTTGACCTCTCACATTTTCCCCCATCGGGATTCTGGGGATTTCTCACCAGGGTGGGTGGAAAGAGCCGTGTTCCCCAGCAGGCAGCTCGGCTGTGCCAACACCCAGGGAAATTCCTGCTCCTTGGAAAGCTGCTCCCGGTGCACCAGGACTGAATGCCCAGCCTAGGGCAGAGTTTTCCTCACTCCAGGCTCCAAATCCCCCCAGGGCCACAGGAGAGTTCAAAGGGGGCTCTGGAAGTGTTAGAAAAAACAGTTCTGGTCAGCAGCTGCTGACTTTTTCCTGGCTGGAGGAACGAGGCTGTGGTTTCACAAGATTAAGTCTTCAACACCAATCCCTGGCTTCTGGAATTCCCTTTCCAGCCTTTTCCTACTGCTTGTTTCATCTTCCCTCCTGCAGTGCACGGGCCCCTGGGTTCTCCTGGAGCCCTGGTTTGTGGCTCTGCTGTGAAAGGGATCAGGAATTTGATCCAATTTGGAGGAAGACACATAAGAAATAAACCTCAAAGTGTTTCTCTGCCAGGCTATTTTTGAGCTGGACTCATTCCCTGCTGCAGTTCACTCACAGATGCATCCATGGCTGTGCTGGTGGAGCAGAGGGAGGTGGTGTGGCGTGACCCTGAGGAGCAGGAACAGCTCTGGAGGGCTGTGCTGGCAAACCACGGCCACCAGGGAGATTTAATTACTGGTGGCAAGAGGTTGTGCTCTCTGGAGAAGGGGGAATTGCTTTCCAGAGCCTTTAATTGCTGGCAGCAGCTCAGCTCCTCCAGAGAAGGGGAGTGAGAGTTTTGTCCATGAAGCCAAAATTGCAGCTGGGTCCTGCTGTCCTTCTGCCTGTGGGGCACCAGGGGCTGGTGGCTCTATGGAGACAACAGAAAAGGGAACCTTCTCCACATGTTTGAAAGCACAGGAGATGGAATCCCAGTGGAATTTTTCACTCTGGGTGCTGGTGACAGACCCAGCCCAGCCTGGTGGAGAACACAACTGGAGCAGAAGTTGGCTGATTTTATTTATTTCTTTATTTTATTTATTAGGAAGAAGTTTTTCACAGAAAGAGTGGTGAAATACTGGAATGATCTGCCCAGGGAGGTGGTGGAGTCACCATCCCTGGATGTGTTTAAAAAACAGACTGGATGGTGCCATGATCTGGTTGAGGTGTTAGAACAGGAATTGGACTCGATGATCTTAAAGTTCTCTTCCAACCCAGAAATTCTGTGATTTCAGGAGGACTCAGTTTGTCCCATGCTTGTGTCACTCACCACTGACATTGAATAACTTCATGCTGGTGCACACAGAGTGAAACTTTGATTCAGGGGAGCCACTTCATGGTGCTGATCTGAAGAGTTTCAGCAAAAAAAACAAAAGGGTTGGTCTGGATTAACCTGAAGACTTTGTTACACCTTAGCTGAGCTTCATGAAAACGGAGTTCCTAGAGCATGGTCCTCTCCTGCAGAGCTTTAGGTGTTGGAGTCAGAGAAGATGTGACAAATAAAAGCAAATTTTACCTGATCCCACTCAACTTGCACCACAGGCAGCATAATTTGTTCTTGAGGTTCTTCTTTTATACTCATAGAAAAAAAAAATACAGAAATATTGTCTCAGTGGGAATAAAAAGCAAGTTAGACACCAACTGTGGCTGCCACTGTTGTGTTTTTGCTGATTGAATTCTAGCAGGTTTTAGATCATGGCAGATAATCAAGATGAATTTCATTGTGATAATGAGGGAAAGGAGAAATGGTTGAGCCCATCAGACAAAGGGCTGGGCTCTGAAAATATCAAATCTACCTAAGAACCTTCCTGAAATCAATTAGATTTATTGCCTAAGTTCCTACATTCCTAATATATGTATAAACCCCTTTGGGAAAATAGAATTTAGACTCCCACATCATTTATGTGCCTTTGATAATTTACCAGGAGCTGTTTTATAGCCCAGAGCTGAAAGCCCAGGACTCTGAGCATCACATTGGTTTTAAATTGAAAAGATATCACCCATGTGATAAAGCAGAATAAAGATAAAGAGCTGTCTCCAAGGAGGGTGACTCTGCCTTGTTCAGAGAAAAGGGAATAATTTTATTTCATGAAGAACCCTTTGTCTGCCCTGTGCCCAGGTCAGAAACCCCTCACACTTTGGGTTTTGTCCCAAAGTCTGGAATCTCTGCAAGAGTAGGCGACAATAAATAATAGCAACAATAAAGAAAAATGAAAAAAAAAATTACAAATTCGGAAAAATCTGACTTGGATTCCAGTTTCTGAAGAACAACTCATAAAATTTATGTGTAAAGAACAACTCAGTGCCCAAATCCAAGGCTGGGGGTTAAAACTGAGCCTCACAAACCCCACTGTTATTACATGTGCTGCCTCTGGCCCTGCCCACACTGAGCTCAGGGACAGCCTGTGGCCTCCTCCATTAATCACTCTGACTTCTCAAAAAACCATGGCCATGACCAGAACATGTCAACAGCATGGGCCACAATATTTAAGTGATGCTGATGGTGTTTTCCTCCCCTTTTAACCAAATAATAAACACTTATTTGCTGTAGGAATTGGGGACAATTTATGAATGGCCTGAACTCTGTCAGACCTTGTCCCATGGAGGGGCTGTGTTCTATTTTGGGTTGGATTAATCCAGTCCAGCCACCCCCAAACACACAAATTTCATGAATCAAACTGTCTGGAATCAGGGGGTTGAGTCACCAATTCAATATTTAGGGGGAAAAATAAAGATGAATGGATGTTGAGTTAGCCTTTCACTGAGTGTGGACCATGTTTTTTTATAGCAGCACTGAGGAGAAATCATTTCCTTTCAAAGGCAAATGAAAGCTGAGATTCTTAGAAAATCTTGTGTTTCATATAGATTTGTTTGGGTTTTTTTTATTGTCATGTTTCCATCTACACATGGAGAAGGAAACATCTGTCAGCAGCTGCACACACAGAGGGTCCCTGTCCCCAACAGGCTCCAAGCTGAGCTGAGTTATGTTTATCCATAAACAACAACAAAAAAAAAGCTGTTTCAAGCAATTAGTGCTAGATGAAGTTACAGTTCCTTTTTCACGGGGTTATTTGTGAGCATTTTATCTGAGACAGAGTCGAAGGAAGACAATGGAGTGACTTTACATGTGTTAATGGAGGAAATATAGAGATAAAAGTGTTTCTCTGTGTGTTTTCCTTACTGGAGAGGGACAGCAGCATCCCTGGACTGCTGGGGAGGGGAAGGGGAATTGCAGCAGAGCTCAGAGGGGACAGATTAGGCTGGGTGAGTTGCCAAGAAAGGTTGGGCCAGATGAGATCAAACATTAAATTAGGAGAGTCCTTTTGCAGCACAGCTCACCCCTGGGGCACACAGATCCTGTCCTCTGGGCAAAAATATCTTCCACAGGCAGTGGAGTTGTTCAGAAACAGGATGTCAAGTGATGTTTCTTTCAGAATGATGCAGGGCTCTGGTCTTGCCCACTCAGTCTGGCTGCTGCTTCAAAAAGAAAGAGAAAATTAAAAAAAAAAGAGACATAGCACAAGTAAAAGAAGCCCAAACTATGTGACAGGCAGAGCCTTGCTGGCAGCCATCGTGTGGGATGAATTGTTTTCCAAATTTCTTCACCTCACCTCAAAGAATTATGTTTATTCTATGCATCACAAACGAGAAATTCTTTTTTTTTTGTTTTCTGACTGTCAACCTTGGGCACATTCTTTGGTACCTCCTTCACACAGAAGGAGCCTGAGCTGTTAATGATCAGAGCAGTTCTAATTTACACATACCAGCGACTTAAAACTCCTGTGTACAACCCTCACTGTACCCTGACTCCAGTGCGCTGGGGGCAAACAGCCCCATTGTCTCCCATATGTTCCGAACAACAAACACAAAACAGGTGATTAAACTCCACAAACAAACAGGGCTTTCCCAGCAACACATCAACACCTCTCCACGTCTGGTATTCGTGGAATTTGATAAGCCACCCACTTTGCTCCCTCCCCATTCTTGTTATGTCTGTCCTCAGCCTTCTTCATCTTTTATCCCCACCCTGCTTCACCCAGTCTCCAAAGGCGAGGCATTCATTGTTAATTAACTGCTGAAACAGGGCGAGCAGCTTGGTTCATGGGATTGAGGTGGGAATGGAGCTTTAGGGCTGAGTTTAAACTGTTTTGAAAGGCCTAAAAGGGGTATTTTCTCACTCAGAGGAGTGAGGGAGGCAGGAGGGAGTGATATAGGAGAGAGGGAGAGTTGGGGAATGCAACTGGAAAACCTCAAGCCAGTAAATTGAGACACATGTCTTAATCAGTTTGAATGATAGGGGGGTTTTTGAAAAATCAAAGGTTCTGGTGTTTCTGGTACTTATGTGCTCCCAGATGTAAATACTTGCCTTGTATAAAGTTTCTGGGCCAGAAACTGGTCTCAATCAGAGTGGTGTAAATCTGGAATTATTCAGGATTAGTAAACACTGCCTTCATGGAGGAATTATGATGGCATAACAGATTAGCTGTCTCTCATTGTGCTGGTTTATCAAGAGCATTTGAAACTGCAGGAATGGTGAGAACAGAGAAATTGTTCAAACCTCCTGCCCATTCATTTTCAGTCCATGGGTGCCAAATATCTTGCCTGGAACCTTTAGCAGTGGGTGGACAAATTGCTGTGTTCCTTCCACACACAGAACTTTCCATCTGCCTGGGCTGTCTTAACCCACAGGCTGTGTTTGCTTTTATTGACAAATTGAAGACGTTAATAAGTGTTCAGATTCCATCTCCACGTGCAATAAGCTGAGTCCTGGATAACTGAAATGCTTTATCAGATTATTCCTGTTAAATATGCTCAGTCCAGTGGGATGGCTCAGAGCCTGACTCTTGCTGTCCTTGCTAATTTTAGATCTTGGTAAGAAACATTCTCCAAGACTTGAGGGGCTGATATTTCTGTTCTGGATGTTGAGGTTGTAGCTGCATCCACAGTGACAGCAATGGTTCAATATTCCCATTGTACTCTCTGCCTAATTAGAACATGATCTGTGGCTGTCCCCAGAAATCCATACTCATTCAGCTTATTTAGGTCTAATGTAACATTAATAACTCTTCCAGGGGGTGCCCTGCAGTGTTGCAAACACATTTAGCCTGTGTTGATCAGAAGTGAAAGCATTTCACTCCATAAAGAAATTAGGGGCTCCACTGCTGTCAAATCCAGCAGTTAAATGAAGCAGAAACTCAGTTCAAAGGCCAACTCCTGGAAGCATTTTCCTTTGCAACATTTCAAGAAGCAATGCTTCCCTTTTGGGATTGTCCAGGAGAACATGCCTGTAAAACTAAATGCCCTGCCTTCTTAACAATGACAAATATTTCATGTCTAGGGAAAAAAAAACTCTGGTGTGTGAATTCAGCAACACAAAAGCTGAAAATGTATTCAGAGGATATTTTTTTTGTTGAACTGTCTGTCCTGGAGGAGGGCTCGGAGACTCCAAATCTCCCCTGTAAGGGATGAATTTGTGATTTCACAGGATGAAATTAGGTATTTGCCTCCCTGAGGCCAGGTGTGCCAGTCCTACAGACTCCTGGATGCACCAAAGAAGGGAGATTTGGAGGGAGAGGAGCAGATTTCCCGGAGAAGCTGTGGCTGTCCATCCCTGGAGGCGTTCAAGGCCAGGTTGGAGGGGGCTCTGAGCACCCTGGGATAGTGAAAGTGGTCGGAACTAAGTTATCTTTGAGGTCCCTTCCAGCATAAACTGCTCCATGATTCTCTGAGAGCAGCTCACAGAGGCCTCAGGTCTCTCTGCTGTGGGACAGAATCCATTCCCCAAGCAGCAAAACTTCCCCCAAACCCCATTTTTCTCCGCTGCCTGCTTTCCCTTCTCCCCTCCAGCCTCCTCCTCCTCCTGCCATACAGGTGAGGAGCCCAACACCTGCGAGGAGCCAGGGGCTGCAACAACGGTGAAAAACCATCCCCAGCACAGCAGAGAGGGGGAAAGGAGAGCAAATCCTGGCTCCTGCCTCCCCTGGAACCTCGGGTGTTCTGCGAGCCTCTTTCAGCAGTGAGATGCTGAACCCGGGGCAGCCGGATTTGAATTTTTTGGAGCCAAGATGTAGCTGGGATTTCTCTGGGAGCCTTTTCTCAGGTGTGCAGCAGCATCAGCAGCACCAGCAGCACCAGCAGCATCAGCAGCATCAGCAGCATCAGCAGCACCAGCCCCGTGCCCTGCGGTCCCTCTGCTCCCACATCCCGGCGCTTTTCCTGCCTGCGAGGGAGCCGCGGCTTTATCGGCAGCATCTGAGACGTCCCTCGCTCCCACCGGCATCCCCCCGCCAATGGGGAGGGTGTTTTCAATCACTCCCGACAGGAAATGGCATGCTGCATTTAAATACTGTGTATAATTATCATGGGAAATATAATTAGGAAGCGTAATTAAATGGGTTTGACTGCGTATCGGGGGCTGTTTCTTGATTTTTTTTCACTCAATCCAGCTGTTTCTCACGGGCTCGTTGCTTTGAGCACTGGTGGTCTGCAGACAGAACCTCTGCACAGAATGGAGGGAGGATTACTTCTTTAAAGGCTGTTCATTTAATCTAACTAGGCCAATTTATTTAAATGCAATCATGACATTTTCCAACGCAGCCTCCTTTGCTCGTTACTTTAGATGCTTCCTCTTGGAATGTCTGGATTCATCCAAAATATTCCAATTTGAAGGTTTTATAAAACCCCAAGCATACAAAGTTACTGGTGGCATGGGCTGGCTGTTTTTTATGTTTGTTTAATGTGTTGCACAACGTGGGCCTGATTCCTGATTGGATTTTCTTAAATGCTACCAGTTTATACAAAAAAAAAATAAAATAAGGGTGATAAAACAAGTGTGGTTCATTACTCAGTACAACGCTGGTTTATGATCATTCCTTTTCTTCCTGCTCAGAGAGGAAGAATTCTGAATTATAGGAGACAACATTTTGTCTTCCCTCCAATAAAGCCATAATGCTGCAAGAGTGGGGAAAGAAGGATATGTTGAGAAAATGAGTGAAATTGCACCAAAAAATGGCCTTTTTTGGTTGGTTTTTTGTGTGTGTTTTTGGTGGTTTTTTTTTTTTGGTTTTTTTTTTTTTTGTTTTTTTTTTTTTTGTTGTTGTTGTTGTTTGTTTGGGGTTTTTTGGTTTGGTTTTTTGTTTTTTTTTTGGTCCCAGTGGACAAAAATCTTTAGATTGAGTCATGTAGGTGGCTGAAGAACAGTTTGCTGCCAGTGAAAGACCCAAATCCACGCTCTCACGAGCAGGACACAGCACTCTGAGCCAGGGCTCTTCTGACCCCTTAGCAAGGTGATTCAGCTCCCGATGCCGGCAAATACCTAAACCATCTTCTTTTAATTATATTTCCCCCCCTGCGGTGGCTGAGAGAGCTGAATTAGGTCCTAAAAGGGGTCAGATGAGCCCTGGTGCCAGTGCCAGGGGCACACAGGTCCATCCTGAGCGGGATGGGGAGGACACCCCGGTCCCTTTCAGCAGGAACAGGCGCCTCGATGGGCCCCGCAGCGCTCATCTGACCCCGCTTATCACCGCAGTCATGTGCTGAGGGAAAGGCTATCTGCACATCGTGGTATGGCATCTCCAGGGCCAGGAATGTCCGAGATGTTCCCATCCCACCAGCTTTGCAGGGTGACAGCAATTCTTAAAGCAAAAGAGAGCCCGCTCGCTCAGGGTTTGCTGCTTAGGGACAGTTTTTCTTGGACCTGTGCTCACGGCCCTTTTTAGATGTGTGGGGTTTCATTGCACGGGCACAAGCGGCAGTAAAAAATGCATTTTAAAATTCTCCAGGTCTCAAGAAGCCCTGCAGGAGCCAGCTGAGTCCTTTGTCCGGGGAAAGAGGGGTTAAAGTAGCAAACAGAATCCTCATGGTCACGGGAGGACTCCACGTTTGTAAAGCATCTTCACCAAACCAACTGTGCAGTATTCCCTGGGCTTTCACAAACATTAAATACTTTATGTCTTAGTGAATGCAACATAGAGAAGTTGAAGAATCTATGGCTGGCATAATGACTTCATTCCAAAATCCCCAAAGCTAATTCCCAAGGTGATAGGAAAGTTAAGTTTAATTTGTAGGCGCAGTGAAAGGATTTTGCCATCTTGTTTCTTCGTGACAAAGGCACAAAAGCTTTTTCACTCCAGGTGTGAAGAACGGACTTCAACAGAAGCAGTAAAACCAATACAAAGTTTCTCCTGATTCAGAGATGTCAGAGCTTTCCCAAAATGCGACTCAAGTCAGCATTTCCTGCGGTCCAGGCAGAGAAGCTGGCTGAGCACTTCTCAGATAATTAACTGAAGAGGACACGGCTGCTGAGAATTGGATTCCCTTCCACCCAGAGATGCCTGGCTGACCTGAGAACCACACAGCAGCAAACGGCAGTCAGGAGAATCAGGGGCCCTCTAATTTGCCCAGTGTCCAAAATGCCAAACCCCAAATTCCACGGTTTCTTCTCTAAGCATACAGTGGAACTAGTCAAAACAGCTATAAATACATTTCCCCTGTATCTGCACATTCCATAAATAGTACAAATATAATTTTATAGCAATAACAGGGACTGGAACAGTGGGATTATCTGCTTGGATTCAGATACTTTGTGCAGTTTAACTTCTGCTGTTTAGAGTTTGAACTCTGAAAAGATTATGAGTATAAATCAATTTTTGCTTTCACAGCACAGCCACGTGCAACAGGGTCCCTGTTTGTATCATGAACAGGCAGAAAACAAAACTTCTGAAGAGCAGAGATCATCCTGCTTCCCCTGAAACCAGTGATAATGTTGTCCCCGATTTTGTGGAAAGGATGACAACACCCTCTTTTATACACTTTAAAAATTACTTTCTCTCTGCTTTTTGTTGTATTTTCTTTGTTTCTTGAGAAATAATCCCATAATATTTATTGTGCTTACTCCTTTGTAAGGTGTTGTACCAGATCAGGTCTTTTTAAGGTTCTGGGAGACCAGAGAAATTAATTTTACTGGAGATCGTGTCCCTTGAGGTTGCAGAGCGAGGAGATGCCAGAGGGAACAAAGGCAAGAGAATCACAGAGGGAACAGCAGATCTCGCAGAGGGATCCTGGTAATCCCAATGCCTCCTGAGGAGGAGCACCGGCACATTTCAGTGACCAAAGAGAGTCACAGCAGCAGCCCAGCCACTCACATCCCAGCTGGCCCCGGGATATTTGGCTCCTGGAGGAGCGGGGCGCTGCTCAGACGTGGAAAAGCCTGTGTCCTCTGCAGCCATACGTTTCGTTTTATGTTCCACTGAGGTATGCACAGCACACTTGGCCAGCGTCCACCCTTCCCCACTCGTTGATTATCCTCCAAAATCATCCGTCACTTCCCTGCTCCCTTCGGTAGGAGCTGGATGCAGTTTTTCCTGGCAGTTTCCAGCGGACCGCTTTATCTGTCTCCTGTCAGCGCTTCGTTAGTGCTTAAATTGGAGCTAAATGGACAAGGACGAAATCTGCCCTGCAAGGAAAACCCCGTGTTTTCAGCAGCTTCGTGATGAAGATGCTGAGGCTGGGGTTGGTTTTGTGTGCAAGGGCTGGGATTGAAGGCACCCATCTCTTGGTGTCGGTGGCAGAGGTGATCCAGAGATGGGAAGAAATAACACTTGTGTGGAGCATAAAAACAATGTTTTTTCTTTCCCCCCCACCTTGCTAAAAAAGGCAAAAATGCAAAAAAAGTTTTGTGGAGTAAGAAAAGTGCACCCTAATTTATTTCATGGCATAAAATTATTTCCTGAGTTACTTCCAGAGCTAAAGCAGCACGGTACTTTAAGACAAAGAATTGTATTAAAATTATTATTATTATTATTATTACTATTACTATCATTATCATCATTCTCATTCTCATTCTTATTATTATCATCATCATTCTTCTTCTTATTATTATTATTAATTGATTAAAATGTATCTCTGTTGTTTCAAATCACAGTAATTATTGCTTGAAATAATCGAGTTATTTTTGCCTTAATTGCCTGTTTGAAGGAAGTAGCAATATATATTTCTATGAAAAAAAAAAAACCGTGATACGGGAACAGGTGTTTCCCTGGAATCCCTTAGAGCAATATTTCCTGTTTTTCGTGTGTCTGTCTCTTACTTCTGCTCATGAAAGTGGTCAGCTTAGGGAAATGATAAAATAATTTTATGCATTCAGACGTTCGAACAGTCCAAATCCTGCAGGGATGGAGCCAGTGGATTTTGGGCTTTTCCCACGCAAAGAGTTTTTTTTGCTACTGAAGCGGTTTTTTTGTCTCTGTGTGTGGTGACACGACGCTCCCTGTGCAGGCACGACAAATCTCTCCTTGCCTGGGCAGAGCACGGGCAAGGTTTTGGCGTGTTTCTTACCCAAAGGAAAGGGACAAATAAACCGGGAGGGTTGGACACGGCATTTTCAGTGGTGTAACGTGGATGTCCCCGCGGACGGGAGGGGACCAGGGAGGGATGGAGCTCCCGCGGGGGCCATCCCTGCTCGAGGGATGCCTGGGACAGGGGTTTATTTCCCGACATCCGCGCTTGCCCTGGCAGGTGCGGCCGGGGAAAGCCTCTCGAGCCCGGCACCGGCACAGCCCCGCATCCCGCCGGGGAAGCGAGGGAGGGGATGCGGGGAAGGACGGGCGGGACAGCGACGGGACGGGACAGAGACGGGACGGGACAGGGATGCGACAGCGAGCGCTGGGATGGGACCAAGACGGGACGAGACAGGGATAGGTCGGGACAGCGGCGGGACGGGGCCACAATGGGACCAGGATGAGACGGGACAGAGACGGGACAGGACAAGGATGGGACCGGACAGAGGCGGGGCGGGACAGCGGAGGCACGGGACAAGGACGGGAGAAGGACGGGAGACGGACCAGGAACGGGACAGGACCAGGACAGGAAAAGGACGGGACGGGACCAGGAGTGGACAGGATCAGGAGGGAACAGGGACGGGACAGGGAAGGGACAGGACCAGGACAAGACTAGGACAGGACCAGGATGGGACGGGGCAGGATCAGGACGGGACAGGACCGGGAGAGGGGCGGGACAGAGACGGGACAGCGACGGGATAGGGACAGGACGGGACCAGGAATGGACAGGGAAGGGACAGGGACAGGACAGGACAGAAACGAGGCAGGGAAGGGACAGGACAGGACAGAAACGGGACAGGGAAGGGAAGGGACAAGGACAGGACCGGGACAGGGACAGGACAGGGACAGCGGTGGTAGCGGAGCGGCCCCGCCCCCGGCAGCGCCCTCGGAGCTGATTGGCCAATCCCGCGGGCGGCGCAGCCAATG
>VWYE01000439.1:1400-15924 GCA_013398995.1 Alaudala cheleensis | reverse complement strand
GGTTTTTTTTTTGGTTTTTTTTTTTTTTTTTTTTTTTTTTTTTTTTTTTTTTGGGTTTTGTTGGTGGGTTTTTCCCTCCCAAGGGTGAATAAGGAGCAGTAATGCAGCAGGCAGGTCACTGCCCTTTCACATTCATTTACACATTTACAACGTGCACCCTTTTAATCAAGTTCTCCTATTGTAACTGCTCATTTCTATGGACTTCACGGAACTTCTGCTAAAATCCTTTTATTTTTTCCTTTCCCCACTGGAATGATTTGCTGTGCACAAAGTGGTTTTGCTGACAGCTCCTCCTTGCCTTAAGTGGACCCCAGTGAGCTCCTGCTTATCCCCCTGACCTGTGGCATGGGCTGGCAGAGGAGGCACAGGGAGGCACAGGGAACACCAGAGAGAGGTGAGCAGCCAGTTTTTACTGCAGAAATCCCTTCCAGGCCTCGAACACCTCATCCTGTTAAACATAAACTGGCCACAAAGGGAGGCATAAAAACTCCTTCAGCAATTCAGACCTTAAATGTTCCCAGGGCAGGGAATTTCAGCTGGCACAACACCAAAAAGGAAAAAGAGATTCTTACAAGGGGACTGGTGCTTCAAGCATTACCACTGCATTTCTTTAACACTAAAGGCTGTAATTGCTCCTTCTGTTTAAATAACTGCCAGAAAATTCTCTGCACCAATAAACCCCATTGTCAATGTGAGACTGATATGACTCTTGATAACAGCTTCAAACAAACAAACACCATTTATTCATCAAAAAAAAAAACCTTTCAATCAATACACCCAAAATTTACATTCAGGAGACGCCTTCAACTTGGCTTTTAAACAAATAATTCCATCATAACCCACTTCTCAGTGGAACTACAATAAGTTTTCACGTTATTTTACAGGAGCAAGGGCCGTTCAGTTCTAAATAACGGCTCCTTTGCCAGACGAGTCAATGGGAATTGATTTGTTTCAGCCTCCCGTGCTCACACACACAAAGCCCGTGTACAACAACCCTATTGACTCCAGCAAACTGTATTCAACCTTGCATCCTCCTCAAGGACTCGGGGCACAATTCTTAAATCACTCCCCCCCTCCCTCATTGTGCCCTTTGTGGAACGAGGCTGCGCTGAAATGTCAGTCCCAGCAATGATGCTGGAAGGAGAAAATCGGTCACAGGATTGGAAACCTGCTGGATATTGGAGCACACAGCACAGGGCTGAGTGTGGGGAGGAGGGAAATGAAGCTGCAGTGGAGTTCAGGATGAAAAGCGTTGGGTGTGTGTGTGGTAAAGGGAAACAGGCTGCAGCAGCCTGGCTGAAAATGAGAGTTTTGGCACACAGAGCACCCCCTGGGCTCCCACCTGCACACCAAGGGCTCTCCATGGCCCTCCCCAGCCCTCTGTGTGCTGGGGATTCTCTCCCCTCTATAAACAAGAACGTTTAAAAACGATTGAAATAAAGATGAGGGACATTGGCATGGTGAGAGCACCAAGTGCAGCCTCAGAGACAAGGGACCATATGGCCCATCAAAATCTGTGTTTGTAAGCCTTGGAAATACAAATCAAACACATTCCCATCCTTTTTAATCCTTGGGATTTTTCTCTCTGTTTTAATCTGATTATCAACTTTACCCCCACGTATCCAAATACCACATCTTGCACTTCGAGCACATCCAAAAACAAAACCAGTGAGAAGCCAATCTCTGGCTGCCTCCAGGGCTGATGCTGCCCTCAGTTCTGAGCCAGCCACCACCTCACACCACACATTGGCCTGTTCCACTGGTGTTTGACTTCTCCTCTAACATTTCAAAGAGCCCCTTTGGCCTCTGAGAGCCTGCCCACAGCAGCTCTGTGCCAATATTTCCATTTCCATTTCACACAATGCCAGAATTCAGGAGCCTGCCCACGGCAGCTCTGTGGTGATATTTCCATTTCCATTTCACACAATCCCAGAATGCAGAGGCTGCTCCCCAGCAGTTGCTCTGCAGCATTAAGGTGAGGAGTTATTTATGAGATAAAATCCTCTGAAGGGGGCACCTGGATGTGTTTTATGCTGGCAAACCTTCACCAGAAGGGATGAACAGGTGATTTTTTGTGTTCTTGCTCCTTTTACTCCAATGTGAAGAGCACATGATTTACCAACTCACTGAGCTGAGTGACCAAACTGAAACCTGAGGCTTGGCAGAAATCAGTCCTGTTCTGTCCCTCAGATTTATTTGCTGGGTTTTATGAGCTGAACAGGGAAGGATTTGGATGTGTGGTTGGTGCACAGCACACCCTGGCTCTGGTGAGGTCCTGCTAAGGCTGTGTCACACACACAAATGAGCAACAGCAGGGAAAAAATGAGCAGCCAATGAGAAAAACCTTGTTTGGTTTGAAAAGAAGAGGCTCAAAGGGTTTAAATGCCATCTCAGTTTGTCTGCATTCCTTATGATGAAAGAGATGTTTGAATTTCCACACAGAAATTTGACTCTTGGTTTTAGGATTGTGGTTTTTTCTGTCCATTTAATGTCACTTGAGGTGCTCCTCCTCAAACAAACAATCCTTATTTCATCACATCAGGCAGGTTCACATTTTGTCTCTCTCTTTATCTGTATTTACTCCTGTGTTTTAAATCTCATTTCTTCACCCCAGGTTCACTACAGAAGCATCAATTTGCTTCTCAAAAAGAGCCTCACAGCTATTTAAAATCACTCTTTCCCCTTGTCTGATCTAACCTTGCCTCTCCTGCCAATCACTCCTTGATTGCTTCATTAAAACAAGAATCATCCTCTTCTGAGTGATCACCCGAAGTAAAATACTCATCAACTGAAAATACAACATTAAAAAAGAGATAAACCATAAACCTGCAATGCCACAAAGACCTTTCACCTGCCAGAAATGCTATTTCTGAGCTTTGAGAGGATTTACAGACACCTGCTGACAGTTGGGGGGTTCTGTTTAACAAGGAAAGAGGGGATTTAACAGCAAAAGTTGATTGAAACAAAATAAAAATAATTTGACTTTTTTTTACCTGATTAAGGGACATAAAAACCCACCATCAGCACATCATTGGGGCACACATCAGAACAGGGGCAACACCATTTACACTAAAGACAGGAACTGAGAAGCAGAGGAAATCTCCTTAGGAGTTCTTAGAAGATTCTGCATCAGCAGAGGAACATGGGAGCAGTAAAGATACAAAAAAAACCACAAAAAAACCCAAAAAAACACAATAAACCAACTTTTTCTAACTATTTCCTTTTAAAACCGAGGCTTGCTCACCTTAAAGAAGGAAATACATCACACCCTAGTGAAAGCAGGGTTTGGCAGGATCAGGGAGATCCTCACCCACAGTTTCCATGGGGGAAATGATGCTCAGTGTGAACTCGGGGCTCCTGCAGCCCCAACACGATTATCCCCTTTGCAAGAGACAAAAACAGCTGAGGGAAGATAAAAGCCGTGTTTGTGCGAGGATGAAAGGCTTCTGCTGAGGGGGAAATAACTGCTGGCTGCTTTCAGGAGGAAAGCAGAGAGAGGAGGGTTATCCCTGTGAGCTGGGTGGGTTTGGGAGCATTTCTGGGGGCAGGAACAGGACTGGGTTTGTCCTGCCACAAATAGGGCAAGAATGAAATACAAACTGCCCAGCACCAGCAGTGAATGAGTTAACAACCCAACCACCGAGGAAAAAGCAACAAAAACCTTTTCTTTTCCTCCACTTTTTTAACATTTAAACATTTACTGTGAATTAATTACTGGAAGCCTCCATGAAGACCCCCAACATCTGCAGTGAAAGGGCAGCACCAAGGCAGGGTCAGGGCTCACAAACAGCCCCGTGGCTTGGGAGGAACCATGAAAGTCAAAAAATACAAATGTAACGAGGAAATGAAATACAGGACTCTAAAAATATCCCCCCCTGATCTGTGTGTGCAGTGACAAATTCAATTAAATCTGTCATACATCATCCCTGCAATGTTACTGATAGAGACGTCCCAGTATTGAATTTTAATTATTCAGCTGGTATCGATCCCACAATAATCTGCTGAAAATCATTGCAGGTTGTCAGTGCCCCCAGGAGACAACAGCCATTATCTAATTATAAATCACACTGTGTCATTTGACAAAAGGTTAGGCCTTTCTTTCTACACAGCTTTGCAGTCAGATTCCCCTTGTATAAATCAGAGTGACATGATTGGCTGCAAATGCTAATTATTTTCCTCCCATTACCAGGATGGGCCTGGGGAAGGCAGCTCCCAGTGCAAATTCCCAGACACGCAGCAAGGAGAAAGGAAATTGGGATTTTTAGGCTTTTATTCCATCCTGACCTTGAGCAAACCACTGGGACACTCACAGCAACCTTCCCTGGCCACCCAGAGACCCAAGGGGAGGACACACCTGGTCACAAGGTGCCACCCAAACCCAGGTGGGTGCCCAGCAACGAGGGGGGAAAATTCTGTGAGCAAAACACAAGAGGAAAACCTCCAAATCAGCAGGTATGTTCACACAAAGTTACCAAGGAAGCCGTGTTTTTAAGGGTTTTTGAGAAATTGAGGAGCTGTGGGGTTTGAAAAAGCCCCGGACCACAAGGCTGGAGTTATCCCAGAGCAGTGAGTGTCACAGGCAGTGCAAACCCCACTGGCAGCTCTCAGGTGTGCAGAAAACCTGAGCAAAGGTGCATCCTCCTGCAGATTCCACTGCTTTGAAGTGAAATAAAAGCAGCTCTGGAGGAGCAATTTGTCCCAATTCACTGCAGGGCCATGGGGAGGGGGAGGACATTTGCCAGCCCTGCCCCACCATCCATGGTGCTGCAGAAGGAAAAGGGAAGTTCTCCTGTTTCTGGAGTTACAAAGCAAAACCCCAAAGAGCTCCCAGGAGCAGAAACCTGCTCTGGGCAGAATGAATTATTGGCTTCAGTGCCCCGGAGAGAGAGAGAGAGCCCACCAAAGCCCACAGAGCTGATTTCAGAAAGGCAAACACACTCCAGGACATTCTGTGATTACAGAGCAGGGTCTGAGGCACCACCAGTTTTAACTCAGGATGGGCCTTCAGCACTTCATGAATTTTCACAGAGCAAAGCAGATGCCATCAGTGCAGTGAGCAAACTCTGAAGGCAGAACTCACCAAGCATTAAATTGCTCTCAGCTCTGTTTTCTGGAGGCACAGTGGGCTGAGCTGTGCTGGGATCCAGCCATGGGTGGCTCCAGGCTCACACAGGGACACCAGCTCCTCTCTGAATGATGTTGCCATTTCCACTCTACACCCACAGCTGGATTTGGTAGTTCCAAGTCCATAAAAAGGGACACTAAAATTAAAAATTGCCCACAGGTGAATTGCTGCCTGAATTACAGCAACCCACCATTATTCAGCTTGTGGTACTGGCTCAGCTAAAGGAAGGGATCACAGCTTTGTTCAAAGGTTCCTGGCTGAAATCCTGTCAGAGTTCCTAATTCCTGTATATTTTAGCCCATAAGACTCATCCTGATAAACAACAGATCAGGCAGAAAATGGAAACACCACAAAGGGGCCAGACAAGATCATTGCTCTGAATTCCCGTGGGGAACTGGGTGTGAGCTTTGACTGGCCTTCAGAGGTATTTCCTAACCCAAATTACTGTGTGATTGAGAGGGCTGCTTTTCACCCTGCTGGGAACCACAGTTCCTGCTGGGAGATCCTCCAGGGCTGCCCTGAGCACCACCAGTCCCTGCTGCACCCCATCATATCCCCTCCCAACGCCTCAACTTTCACAACTTTGAGTGGTTAAAACCTTGTGAGGTCACACACACTGTTCAGTGGGTGAACATGGCCTTGTGCTTCTAACACAGGACAGGATAAAAAACACACAGAAAGCACAAAAACCCCACAAAAATCCCAAAAAGCAACGACCTTGACCAGCCCAGGATGGACAAGGACAGCCCAGCCTTGGCAGTGCTCAGGGGTTGTGCTCCATGACACAGGACAGGAAATGGAAAAGACTCTGTTTTTATAAATAACTATTTTATAAAAAATACAAACCCCAAGTTCTAACCTTTATAAATGTCTATTAAAAAAAAACCAAACCACTAGTGGGGGAGGGAGAAGCATTTGAGAAATTTCATTTTAATTCTTTAAATTTTTTCCCCCTTCTTTCCTTTTAGTGTGTGTAAATAAACTAAAACTATCTTTACATCTTTTAAGTTTAAACCTACTTTGCTTTTCTCTTAATACTATCTCCCAACAAAAACAAACCCTAAAACCACCACATGCTCCATTTCAAGCACAATGATGAACTGCATGGATGGGCTGAGCTGTTTGCTATGAAATGACTCATTTCTGTCACTGTAACTATTTGTCTATAAATGATATCAATGTAATTCATGAGGTTATTTTTCCCTCTGGCCCATTCCCCTGCCCCAGCTGAGCTGTGCAGGAGCTCCTGCAGTGACCCCAAAACTCCTGTGCCCTTTCCTCCCAGAGCCCAGCAAACTTCAGCATAGGGAAACAACTCTGTCACTCAACTTCCAGCTGCAGATCAGTGACTCTGAATCCCTGCACCATTTATTTCTCTGCTCTGTTCCACTGCAGGTGTGACGAACGCTTTGCATTCCCTTTCTTTGCCCCCTTTTCTCTACAGAAGGGAATGAATCCATTGCAATTATTAGCAGCATCTTAAACCTTCCCAATAACGAGGCCCGTGGGCAGCTGAACATGCACGAACCCATCAGCTTTCCCTGCTGCCTGATAACGTGTCACATCCCCGTGCTCCCCGATCAGCCCGGCTCGTTATCTCTCTGCATGTGACAGTCACCAGTTTGCATCCCTTACACCCCGGCTGGGGGTTCAAAAGCTCCCTGTGATGCTGAGATTATCCATCAGTTCTTGAGGGAGGGAAAAGGAAAGTGTCAGCCCAGTGCTTGTTGGATTTATCATCTTCATCTCCTGCACCGAGACACTGCAGCTGCCTCAGAAGTGACTGGCAGTGGATTAATAATGATAATTTCACCCCACATTCCTCTGAATCCTCAAGAGCAGAAGTCAAATGGAGCTTCTCTTTCTTGGCTTTAGGAATTACTCAGTGTGTGCCAGAACAACCTAAAAGGCCCCCGAGCAGGTGTGAAGCACCTTTGGGTGGTGCAGAGCCTGGAAATCGAATGAATTGTTCCATCCCGCCCATTGGGGAGGGAGGAGCGGAGCAGGCAGCACAGGGCAGGCTCTGGCAGGTCATGGGAAACCAAGACACTTCTACCTTCCTTATCGACCTATTGAGGAGAGAAACTCGGCCTTAATTCTTTATTTACATCCTAGAGAAATGGAATAAAGGTGGGGAAATTGTTTTAAAGGTGGGGAATTGTTTTAAAGGCTTGGCCAGAGCTCCTTGGTCTCCACCTCCTTCCCCTGAAGGCAGAGCCCACACAATCCCTGCTCTCAGCTTTGGTGAATGAAGTTATCCCCTCCTCAAACACGAACCTTTCCATCCTAACGCACAAACATTTACACACAACCTTTACCCGGTTATTTCTATTCCAAGCAGAGGAAGCAGCAGCTGGAGATCAGAGCCGGGCAGTTCATCCTGCAGAGCTCCAGGGCTCACCCACCCGGGGCTCTGTGCTGGGGTTTCATCCTCCTCCCTGTGCCAGTCTCCTCCTCAGCCAGGAGAGAGGGGAGGAAAAGGCTGGTGCTGGTTCCAGCCGTGAATCAGCAAACAGGAGCTGAACCCAGGCTGGCACCTTCCCTAAAAAGAATCATCATGGCAAAGCTGGCTTGGCCTTCTGCCACCCCTGACTCCTGCAAGGGAGTCACATCATTTCTGTTCTGCAGCGCTAAAATCTCTCTGTGCAGCGGCATGTGAGTTTGAAGACTAATTATTTTTAATGACTGTTTGCTTCCAGATGTAATACAACTATTATTGCTCTAATTACCCATTATTACTGTAACAGGATTCAAAAAGAAGCCGGCCTTCAGAAACCACAAACCACTTAGCAAGAAAACGTTCTTTCCTCACTGGGCAGTGGCTTTAATTTATTTTGACCTTCATGAGATCACTTACTGCCACTGCCTCGTTCTTCACAGATATCTTTTGCAGAAAGGGAAAAAAAAAAACCCAAAAAACCCCAAAATCAGCTAATCAGGATTAAAATGTCTTTCTCCGAGTTCCTGCCATGAGGATCTCTCTGTTAGCACCAAACCAGCCCTGCCCGGCTCTGCTCCTGGCATTGTTCTGCCTGTTGTGGAAAAACGAGGTTCACTTCCTTGTAAAACGTATAAAAGNCAGAAAACAGGATTAAAATATCTTGTTCTGAGTTCCTGCCATAAGGATCTCTCTGTTAGCACCCAAACCAGCCCCGCCCGGCTCTGCTCCTGGCATTGTTCTGCCTGTTGTGGAAAAACGAGGTTCACTTCCTTGTAAAACGTATAAAAGTTCAATAAAAAGACAATCAGAGCCAATAAAGCAGAGTTTTAACTGCTGGGTGATGGCATTCAGCCCAGAGCACACCCAGTAACCCAAAAGCTCCTCTTTAAATACCTCAGCTTGTTGAATATTCACACATTTCGTGCATGATGCAAACATTCCTTTTTTTAGATGTTCCCCTGCGGTCTGAAACTGCCCCAAATCTGCTCCAATTCCATTTTGGAACTTTATTTCTTCTGCTGGTGCCACTCTGCTGCCCCTCTGATCATTGGGGTCTATAACTCCTTCTCCCGGGGCTCTGATTTCTGTCACTGTTATCTTTGTCCAGACAGGAGAATCCACAAAGGTGAGAAACCCCCTGATTATCTTTACCCTTTCCTGGGTTATATAAACAAAACCAGTCTTTAATACCGTGATAAAGCCTAAAAAATATGTTTTTATCACACCATTATTTCCAAGTTTCATTAATAACAGAAATAAAAGCAACTCTATCAACACAGCAAAATTCTCTACCATTACAAACACAGAATTCCCTTCAATATTTGCAAAAAGCCAAGTTTCTAAAGTGTTTGTAACCCTGTGCTGAGCCCACGGGAGGGAGAGGGAATGAGGCTCTGATGGAACAGAAACCTCCTGCCTGTGCAGCCAAAGCTCTCGGTGATTCAGGGCTGCTCTCCATCAGCAGCACGGGATGCTCCGCCGGCACTGGAGGGTTTCAATCCCGCTTTTATCCCAGGATTAGCCCCTCCAAGCACCGCGGCCCAGCTGCTTTTGATGGAGGAGAAAAGAGGCAACACAGCGGTGCTCCAGAAACACACTTGGCATGACAAACTCATTTATTGCCAGCAGCTGTAGGCCGCTCTGCTCCTTTCCTACAGCGAGTGAGGAGGGGAAAAAAGCCGGGATTTGGATGTGGGAATGGTTTAAATGTGACACAGGAAACAGGGCTGGGGGCTGGAGTCACTCCCGGAGTCACTGCAGGAGCTTTTGCTCCTCTCCTGCTCCTCAGCAGGGACAGCAGGGTGATAATCTGCTCATGGCAGGGGGAATTCAAACCTCATTTGTGAGGATTCAGAGTGGGAAGAGCTACTGACCAATGAGATGTGAATGCATATGTGTGTATATATAAATAAATATGTATTTTATATATATATNAAAAAAAAAAAAAAAGATTACAGGGATGTTTCACTGCCAATTACAGCAGAGCTACCACTGAACCCACACAGACTCTGAGGTGCAGGGACAGATGAGAGATCTCAAAGCTCAATTACTTTTCATGGACAGAATCCTAAATAAACATCCTCCTCCCAACCACATCCTCCTCAGGAAGAAGGGGCTGGAAAGCTGAAAAGTTGAACAGAGATGGCTTGAGAGGAAATCTCTGAGGCTGCTCTGCAAATACATGTGACAGAGCAGTCCCTGGCTTGTCATGCAGGCAGGGGGACAAAAATAAAAGGAAAAAAAATCAGAGAAAAAAAAAATCAGAGAAAAAAAAATCAGAAAAAAAAAATCAGAGAAAAAAAAATCAGAGAAAAAAAATCAGAGAAAAAAAAATCAGAGAAAAAAAATAATCAGAGAAAAAAAATAATCAGAGAAAAAAAAAATTAGAGGAAGCTCTCCCCCCTCAATATGGGAAAGATGGACCAGAACAATGAGCACAGTTGGAGTCATGGAATAAGAAAGACTGGCCAGGCCAACACAGCAGGGCCATTTTTAAATGAGCAGGATCGTTTTTATTGGAGTTCTAAAAGAGAGGATGTGCCCATGCTCAGGTGTGGGGATATTTGTGTGGCCTGGCTCTCACAGGAACCTTTGGAGCTGGATTTTGGGCAGCAGGGATCATTGCAGAGAGGTGTGAGCTGCAGGGCTCTGCTGCAGCCCGGGGCAGGATGTGCTGGGTGATGTCCCTGTGCTCACCCCTCACATCCAGCAGCTCCCAGGGCTGACCCAAACCCTGAGCTCTGAGGGCACCTTTGTCCCCTCCATAAAGGGTTATTCTCCTCCTCTGGTTGGAGCCAGACAATTTGTAATGTTTAGAAGTCTCAGCTTTAATTAGAGAGGTAAAGCAAATCCTCTTTTGTCCAAGGGACAGACAGCACTGAGAGTGTGACAATGGACCAGCACAGGGATGTCCCTGCAAGGAGCTGAGCAGGAGGACGATGAAGAGCTCAACTCACCACAAACCAGCTCTGAACTCTCCTGACTCACCTCCCACTGATTCTCGTAGTAAGCACAAAAACTCTGACTGCAAATTGTGTTTCTCATCCAGTTTTATCACAGGCAACACCCAGTGTTAAATCCGTGGTGGGTCGATATTTGAACATTTCAAATACTGAGGAAATTTCACATTATTCCACCTCATGCTCAAAGGAACCTTTGGAGCTGGAACAAAAAAACAAAAAAAAAAGGAAAGAAAACAAAAAAACCCAAACAAAAACCCAACAATGAAGCTCCTGAAATAAACCCAGGATGTTCCATTTATTCCCCTCTGCCAGTCAGTGCATCCCATGCAGCCCTGCTTTGATTCCCCTGCCTTTAAGGATTGTCCAATTTGCTGCAATGCTGCACAAAATAAATCACTGACTTCATAGAGCAACAAAAGGAGGGCGTTTAATGAGTCACAGGCAACATTGCATTACCAAAACAAAGATTAAGGGACCTGAATTGTTCGTTTAAAATAAGATTTGAAGGCTTTGCAGAGCCCGAGAACACAGAAAAAGCCACACATGAAGGAAATGCAATAATTCCAACCACAGAAATACAAATGTTGTTGGTAGGAAACATGACAGGGCTTTCTGAGAGAACAGCACAGAATGAAAGCAAGAGCAGCAAAGACTGGATGAAAGGAAGGAAGGATGAGACAGATGAAAGGAACGATGAGAGCTGGGTGAGGAAACAGGAAGGTCACTCCTTCATCTCCACTTGCCAACTTCAGTGCTCAGAAACAAAGGCAGCCCCTGTTCTCCACAAAATTGTCTCCGAGGACTCTGCGGCCCATTTTGGTGATATTTTTAAAAATAGTTTGAAGGAAAAGAAAACTGCATTCTTTAATGTCACTCAGCAGCAGTTCTGCAGCTGGGGATTTCTGTTCATACAATGCTTTAAAGTTTTATTTTTTTTCCTGTAAAAGTTATTTCATTACAACCATAGGATTTATTACATGGCAATTCCCTGAGCTCTTATAAATCTATTCGGGGATAGAAGGGGAGTTGTCTCATGATTCCAGCCCGGCAACAAATTCCCCATATAAAATTTAATCTATTGTATCTCACTCGTGCATAATCAGATCATTAAAATGCATTGCTAACATGTAAATCGGAGCTAACCTAATTACCATAATTATGCCCCATCATTATTGAATAAACAAGCATTTTAGGGTTTCTGAAGGCTGCTGAGGACGCTTTTCCCAGTCTGGGAGTGGCTTTAATTAGGAGCCTCCCAGCGATTGTTACAAAGCTGCTCTGGGGTGGTTGGAAACGCGGGTGAGGAGCGAAGGTTTGAGTTGTGAGAACATCAGCAGAGGTTCGAGCTGTGAGAGCATCAGCGGAGGTTTGAGCTCTGAGAGCATCAGCAAAGGTTTGAGTTGGGAGAGCATCAGCAGAGGTTTGAGTTGGGAGAGCATCAGCAGAGGTCTGAGCCGGGAGAGCATCAGCAGAGGTCTGAGCCGGGAGAGCATCAGCAGAGGTCTGAGCCGGGAGAGCATCAGCAGAGCTTTGAGCTGGGAGAGCATCAGCAGAGGTTCGAGCTGGGAGAGCATCAGGCACAGCCCTGAGTCCTGCCAGGCTCCACAGGAATTCACACCACGGTTTCATTCACAGCCTCTGCTCACAAACGTTCAGGCATTTTCAGGAATTACAGGCAATGAGTTAAATTCTGCTTTTCCCCCCTCTGGAAGGTGAATTAGTGAGTGAACATCTCTGTGTGTGACATCAGTTTATTTAAATGGAAAGAGCTCTGAAAAAACAAACCATGCTCACCACAGGTTTCACACCTGCACTGCACAGATGTCCAAGGGAACAGCTTTCAAATGTGCTGCCTGCTGGCTATTTATTCTATTTTGATTTCCTCTTTTTTATTTTATTTTTTTTATATATTCTTGGTGGTGTTTTTTTTACAATGCTAAACGTTACCCAATAAATGAGGCACGGGGTAAACACCAGATCCCCAGGCAGCACAAGCAGCCAATAAACTTCTGCCAGTGCATGGAAGACCCAGCCCATCATCTCTGGGAGCCACCAGAAGCAGAACCCTGCTGATTCCCACACCCAGATTCATTTCACTGTTCCAGGTTCTAGCACTGCCACGCTCAAATGATGCTGCCACAGCCTCAGCTGAACAGAAAATGTTCATTCCTGTCCTTGCAGGCCCCCAGGAAAAGAGATCCCCAATCTGGGACAGCCCTGACCTCAGAACAAATGACTCCTAAATTACCAATAAGGTCCTGGGAACATTGGAGTGTCCCTGACCCAGAGTGGGATAAACACAAATACCCATAATATTCACCTTTTTACCCTTGTACAAGAGATTTCATGTAGGAGACCTCATTAAAGTTTGTCTAAACTGTGAGAAGGTCAATAAGAGCAACTCGTACAAACCTTCAGAGTGAAAATTTAAAACAAAACAAAGCGTTTGATCTGTAGATTAGAAAGAGCAAAGTGTAGAAGGTGCAGCAGGCACAGTCACAAAGCTGCTGGAACAGAACAACTGATTAACACCAGCACTGCAGCTCTCCACAGAAAATACAAATCACACACTGGCAAAGGTCTCGGGATCCAAAAAAAGACCTTCTAAAAAACAAACACTCAACCAAACAGCCTCAGATCAAATTACCTCAGTGCTTTTTACAGAGTCCCAGGGCTCAGGTGATTTTCTAACAGCCAAGAGGAGAAAAAGGCTGGAAATGCCCCATCCCTCAGAGGGCAGCTCTTTCCCCAGGTCCTGTGTAATAAAACCTCAATGTCCTCTGCACATTCCCCTCTCCCATTCCCCAGAGAATGATCTGGAAAGGGGCTCAGGTGAGGTTCAGGTTTTGTGTCTCTCCCAAGTGGAACAGAGCTGTTTATTCCACACTGCACGTGTTTGTGACACTTGATTTCACAAAAATGAACTGCAAGCCTCTCTTCCTGAAGCAGCACCAAAACAGTTAATTACACTAAGTTGGTTAATAGCCTTTCATCATCAAGGACCGGTTCTTCTGCACACACACACAGGGACAGAATCCTTTTTTTTTTTTTTTTTAATGCATATTCTTTTATTTATCTCACTCCTACCAGCTGGATGATAATTTATTCTCTGTCACTCTTCCTAACTCATGAGTTCATTTAAAGTGCGATAGCACAGAAAATGCATTAACAGTTCCAGAGAATAAAACCTTCCTGAAAACGGAACCCAGCACTTTGCTTTTACAAACACACAACTCACACACTTGCACTCGGCTTAATTAATTAAACCCATACGGGAACGACTCCAGCCGCACAGGAGGGCACAGGATCTGCGTGCCGGTGCCTAATTATCATTAATTTAGGCAGGACAAAGGCAGGGAGCTGTCTCGGGATGAGAGAGGGGTTGGGACTGGCCAGGGGATGAGCAGAGGGGGCGGCAGCAGCTGCCGGGAGGGGTCTGGGGTGTGGGTTGTGCCCTGGAGCCGGGAGGAATCGGAGCCTCCCCTCCTTCCACCGATCCCTGCTCGTGTCCGGGGCAGGGAAAAGAACCATCCCTCCTTCCACCGATCCCTGCTCATGTCCGGGGCACGGATGAATGAGGATTGAAGCACTTTGGGAAAGGCTGGACACGGCTGGGGCTGAGCTTGGGGAGAACCTCACACACCCACACCACTGGAAAACCTCAGACTGTTCGAAATAATTGTCTCATGAACTCGATTTTTGAGTTTCTAGGATCTCAAAAAATATATATATTTATATAACTGATGAGCCTTTTTGCCACGCCTTTCCACTACATGAGAGCAACAACCACTCCTTTTTTTTCCCCCCCAAGAACTGAGTTTGCAGAAGGATCCTCTCCCCCAGCCCGTCAGGGATGCTGGCAGTGCTTCGCCTCAGCTGCTCCTGCCTCGGGAGATTGAAAACCCTGAGCTAACAGACCCAAAGGATGGGCTTTACTTTGTTTGCTCTTTTTTTTTTTAACAAATTTTTCTACTCCCCATTCTCTTTTTTTTTTTT
>VWYE01000437.1:0-20129 GCA_013398995.1 Alaudala cheleensis | reverse complement strand
TGGCTGCTGTGAAACAGTGTTGTGAGATTGTGATTTTGTTGTGAAGATGTTAACATCCACAGGAAACAAAATTTCAATTAATGGTGACTTATGCAGATTGTTAAAACCTCAGGTAGGCAGGTTTGTTTTTATTCCCCACTGAGCACTTTATAGGTGTCTGAAATGTGTGTGATTGGTTAGAGGAATGTTATATGAGGGGGAAAACCCCACAGACATAGTTGGAGTTTTCAGCATGGTAGCATTATAAAATCTTGGCTGCTTTCCTAAACAAACAAAACTTTAGTGATGTTATCTGTCTGTGAACTCCTGAGCCATTTCTGTATCATCCACTCTTTGCTTTAAGCAGGCTTTTGGACACAGGAGGAAGGCCTGGCACCTTCCCTGCTGAAATAACAGAAGCTGCAGAGTGAACTCGTTCCTCCAGTGACCTGGCAGTGTGTAGAGGAAGGAGATTTGACCTGTGTTCCAAATCAGAAAGAAGCTTCTGCCAGTGTTCCTTTATTTTACATGAAAGCCAATATAAGACACACATAAAAAAAAACCCGAATTTTTTATTCCCAGAGCTCACACTGCTCTGTTTACTTCAACTCATTTCTGCATGGTGTGTATCTTAGCATTGCATTTCCCTGGATTTTTTTTGGAATTTATGAGGAATTATTTCCCCTCATAAACTTTCTGAGAGAAAGGCATTTTATTTTGTTCTCTGCTTGTACAATACTTGGTACACATGGGATGAGTGTCTGTTAAGGGTACCTTTATTCACAGGGGCTTTTATCCACGTCACTTTTTAAAATATCAGTGATTTGTCATCAGTATTGTGTAAAGCAGCTGCCCTGTCTCATGTTCTAGTTGATGCTGCTAAGTCAGATTGAAGTGTGGTTTTCACATGGGACATTCCTATTCTACAAGTCTATCTCCAAATGGAACTTGAATTCATGTTAAACATTATTGTTTGTCCATAATTCACTTCTAAACCCACTCAGGCATCAGTTCTTCACCTTTAGAGCAGTCTGATCCAGAGGGGAGCAGTTCCAAACTCCTCACTGTTGTCATCTGGTGTTCCTGCTGTTCACAAGGGCTGCATGATTTCAGTTCACCTCCTGTAGATCAATGTCTCACCTGCCCAGCAACAGCATTGGAGCTGCATTTCAGGACATCAGCTTCAAGACAGAAATGCAGACCTCTCCCTCTGTGGCAGGCAATTTGTGTGAGCTCAGGCTGGGGGTTGATGGACAGGCATTTTAGAGGGCTCTCAGTTGACATGAACACACACATGAGAATATTTTATTTCTCAGTGCTACACACAGAATTACTTGAACAGCGTGGAAAGACTTCAAACAGCTTTTAACCAGATATCCAAGAAGGCTTGTGTCTTTATAGCCTTAAAAGGCTGACAGAGGATAGTTTGAGAGTTCTTTAGTTTTTTTATGGAGTGATTTTTTGCTGGAGAAGCTAATCAAAACATCCCTGCACTCTGACACTTCTCAGTAAGAAACCACCATGGCTGGCTGACAGTAATTTGTTTGCAGACTCCACTCTTTGCTGCTTATTCCTATATTTCTTCTTTCCAGCCCTGTACATCTTCCTGGTTTATGGCTCCATTTCAAGGCTACATTTAATCACTGCTGCACAGTATGTGGCATTCTTGGGAGAAAAAAAGTGACATTTTCCAGAGGATTCATGCAGGGTTTGCAATGCAGTATTTTAGCAGAGGTAACAGAGATGGGCATCAATTGCCTGTAACAAATCATATTTGCCAGCTGCACCTTCTTGGAATGGGAAGCAGCTTTATCTGTGAGATTATGGTGATAAAAAGGTTTACCAAGTCTGATGATAAATCTTCTGACACAATTTATTGAAACTTGTGGTAGAGGCAAATGAACCAGTGTTACTTTCAATGCTGTTGGGTAAAGGAATATTTTTTCTACACTTAAAGCAGATGCTGGAGTCTTGTTTCTTTATTAGCCTCATTTAGCCATGGTTAAAACAAGCTGACACACCTGTGCTTTATCTGTTCACATTTTCTGACAGATCATTGCAAAACTGAATAGGAGTTTGTGATTTTGGAGGGTTTTTTCAGTCCATATTATTCAATGTGTAAGGTTTAGCAGAGCTCATAAAGTGTTTTAACAGTTGAGTAGGTAAGAACATGAACAGTGCATGGAAACAGAGTTTTGAAAACAGAATTCAGTTGGGTGGGGGAGGTGGGAGGAATAAAAAAATGCATGCACATGCAAGGCTTTCAAAGGGAAGGATGTCTCAGAAGCTGCCAGAAATAGCAGGTCTTTAAGTATGGATACTGGTCACTTTTGCATTAGGAAAATCAATTCTCAAGCTCCCTGATATCTAATTTACCTAATACTGGTTAATTGCTTATCAAGGGTGATCATCAGCTGGATACAAAGCTGCTGATGTCATAAGCAGCCTACAACTATAAACAAAACCACTTTGGTTTAGGTTTACTTTCACACCTGAGAAGGACACACTGGGAAAGGGACACATCCCACAGAGGGACACATCCCACAGAGGGACACACAGACTCAAATCTGCAGCAATTTGTAATTAATCAGGTGTCAATACTAGGGACAAGGAATCACTGCTGTTGTAACCCCTCCTCCCTTCCAAGCCCAGGTCAGCACAATCCGTGTGAGTGCAGGGATGTGTTGGTGAGGTTGAGGTGTGTCATCACTGAAGCTGGGTAGTTGTAAAAGTGAACTCCTTTATTGCATGGTTAGAATCAGCCTCAGGAAGGCCTTGGTGTTACAGTCCCTGCCATTGTGCAGAAAGCTCTAACACAGTCTCTGAGTCTCAAGCAGAAGCAGCAGCCACAGCACTGTAATCTGTGTTCTGTAAGCATTTTATCAGGAGCAGTAGCAGCAATAACAGCACCATTGGTGTTTCCATGAGTCTCTCCAGCAATCTCTAAGCAGTGCATTTTATTCTATTTTTGGCCAGTCAGGCTAAAACACGAATTTTCTACAATACTACCAGACCTATCCTAAGCTAAGATTGATGTGCCACAGTAATTGTAATTCTTGCACAAATTCTACACACACAGCTCTGTCTGTTCTATCCAGGAATGTTTAGCAAGGCTGCATTATTTTGGTTGTGTCTAAAACTTAACTCTTTGCAAAAGGTAAAGCTGCTGAACTTTAAACAAGGCTTTGGGTGCTTTTCTTATGAACTGTTTCAGTCTTTCATTTGCTAGGGCATTTAAAAAATACTCATTTAAAACTAAACTTGCACTTTTACCTCATGTCTGCGTGGATTTATGTATTTTTGTTTCTTTGAGGGTTCTAATTCAGTCCCCACCTCTCTGAGCACTCCTGGGCCCGTGTGGATTGGGGCTGGAGGGATTTTCCATCCCGGCAGGGACAGAGATCTCTCTGCAAGGGCCAGGCGGGGTGGAAATGAGGGACTGCGATAGAGCAGCGGTGGGACCGGCGAGTCCGGCTGGGCTCGGCCGTGCCGGGCTGCGCTCGGTGCGGGGCTGAGCGGGTGGAGCAGCCCCGGGGCAGCGGGATGAGCTGTGAGAAACTGGGTCAGGGAGCTGCGGTACCCGCACAGCCCCGGGCACAGCCCCGGGCACGGCCCGGAGCCGGGGAAAGGGGCACGGGCTGAGGCTGCGGCAGGTGAGCCCAGCTGGGATGACAGCGAGGAGTGGTTCGAGGAGGGGGAGATGGAGATCTCTCAGCAACTGCAGTCTTCAAGGAAGTTGATTTTCCTTTTTCCTTTTTTTTTCTCCTTATTTTTCTCGTTATTTTTCTCGTTATTTTTCTCCTTATTTTTCTCCTTATTTTTCTCCTTATTTTTTTTCCTTATTTTTTTCCTTATTTTTTCCTTATTTTTCCTTATTTTTTCCTTATTTTTCCTTATTTTTTCCTTATTTTTTCCTTATTTTTTCCTTATTTTTCCTTATTTTTTCCCTCTTTTTCTTCCCTTTTCCCCCTTTTTTCTTCCCTTTTCCCCCCTTTCTTCCCTTTTTTCCCTTTTTTCTTCCCTTTTTTCCCCTTTTTTCTTTCATTTTTTTTCTTTTTTTTCATAAATAGCAAACAAATAACACTGCAGAGTGGGTAGCTGCACAATCACAAATAATTTCACAGCTAGCACGTGTGTTGAGCAGTGTGTACTACTCAGAAATGAAATCCTTTATATAATTATACATTCTATAATTTAGTGTTGAGTGAACATTCAGTTAAAACAGAAGCAGCAGTGGCTGCCACCTCCAGCTCTGTTCTACACTCCCATTAGGAGAATTCTAGCACAAGCTCTTTTATAACTGCTTGCAATACTTTTCTTCTCTTTATCTGAGTCTGTAAGTGCTTTAATCCAAATTTGTCCTGTGTTCTTCAAAGGTGTATTTAACTCTTTAAAAATTTTCTTTCCAGCTCCAAAATCGTAGCATTTCTGGGGAAATGTGGTGTTCTCTGCACCAGGTCTCATAAGATACCACAAGCAGTTTTGAGGGCTGTGTGGGACTGAGATGGCTCTTAGGAGATGAGGATGGAATTGTAGGGGTTTGTGTAGGAATGCAAGACTTCCACATCATTCTGCTGGGATTTGTAACACAGGAAGAAGTTGTTAGCACTTAACTCAAGTTCACTACAGAGGGACATACATGGAATTTTAAAATAATTCCACTTGGCTTTGCAAACCAAGTGGTCAGATTATTGGAATGGCTCCCACAGAAAATCAAAATATTTCCAAATGCTGTGGTCTGTGATCTTTTCTCCTGATGGTGCAGGAATGCCTGTGTCAAATACTTTCCATTCTTGGCATGGATTTGTTCCCCCAGAGGTTATGTTCTGTTTTAATGTCAATAATCTATATGGTGTGATGCACCTGAGTGAAGATACTTTGAAGATTTTACATTCCATTCCAGTCAAGACCTATGAGATGATCTGAACCTCAAGGATAATTATCTTTCTTTTCTGTATCTCCCTGTCAGTGCACTGTCTGCTGCATTTTCAGTTCTCTTGGTGTAGGAGCCAGCCTTACTCCTTGGTTGATAGAATCCCAATTTGGATACTCCTCCACTGGTCAGGGTTTTTAAAATGAAAATCTGATCTGTTTTGCTCATTAACAAATAACAGAGGATGCTGGATTTTACCCCATGCTTTGGCTTGTAGTGATCCTGTGAGAATAAAGCAGAAATGCATTGCTCAAGGCAGACCTTGAAGTAAACTTGTACAGAATCTGGTTTAGAATATTTGATATGAAGTGATATCATCTCTCTGCATGCTTTTCTCTGGCTCTCTCAAGTTTGGCATGACTTTTTCAAGGTCTCTGGGGAAGCCATTGCCTCTCACTGGACATTTCTGTCTCATTTTCACACAGCAGCTCCAGTGGGCATGGCTGCACTGAACTCAGGCTGAACTGCCTCACCCAAAAGGGGAAACCTTTCATTCACTTCTCTCTTGACTTAAAGCACAGAACACTTCAGGGCTTAGGAACTGATTTTCTGGAAGATTGCTCATTTTTCAGAGTTTCTCTGGGCCCTTGTGCTGTGTGCCCTCAGCTGTGCTTTGCCTGAGCTGTGCTTTGTTCAGAGCTCACAGTGCCTCAGCATTCCCCACTGAGGTCACCTGGATTTACCTCACACCTGTGGGGCAGCTCTACCCGAGTTCTGTTCTAGGGCTCCCACTGTCTTCCCCCAGAGCAAAATGCAGTCAAAAAAAAATTATGGCATAGAAAGTGCAAATATTTTATTATACTTAATATCTTCCAGCTTTAAGATATTAGCTTGATCCATGAAAATAAAAAAAGGGGTGAAAAAAGAGACAATAATAGTATCTAGTATGAATTTAGTCCTCAGAGTGGGATATTCTTTGAGTTATGATGGTTGTTCTGCTTGCCATTCTTGATTTTGTATCAACTGATATTTTTCACACAGGCTGATGTTATTCTGTTAGTCCATAAGGGAGTTGTCAGGATGGGCACGTAAAATTTCTTGATTATGATTAATTTAATATTGAGTATGAGGGGAGTGCCCAGCTTTCCCTGTGGACTGGGAAAGAATGTAATATCAGGAGTTATCAGATGTATTTATTAATGTTGTTTCAGAATTCACTGTAAAGCATTATGTCTGAAATCTCTAAATACTTACCTACCTTGGACAGATTTTGTAGGAGTTTCTATCATGAGACCTCACATGGTTTGTTGATGTGATTCTGCTGTTCCATTTCCTGCTTTTCCTAAATCCCTTAATTTTATGATCAGGATAAATGAAAACTCTGAGTTAATACCCCCTAATGTCTCCTGAAATTACTTCCAAAGTGCAGCAGTGTTTTGAGTATTGTCTTCCAATTTGCCCCATGGCAATATGGGAAGAAATAATAACAGAGGTAAGGCAAAGACTTGTGAAATGCCTGTAAGCATTTTTTTCCACAAGCAGTGATTTCATGTTGTTACATATCCAGCATCTTCCACCACCCTGGAACATCCCAGCTCACCTACCACATCCTTTCTTTCTAGAGGGACAAGGGGCAGAATGTGCTGAACCTTGTTCAGACCTAAAGGGGTGCTGGTTCATGGGTTGTTACAACTGTGCTTGTGTAATTCACTCTGAAAATGGCTGAAGAGCCAAGTTATTGCTGTCTGTCCTTCAGTTCAGGGATTTGGATCCCTTGGGGCTGTCAAGGTCACATTTTCCTGAAGCTTTTAGAAGAGTTGGTATCATGAAAGTCTCATCAAATTTGATTGAAATTGCTTAAAAGCTTTAATAGACAGGTCCTTGCTGACTGAGGGGTAACATGAGGGAGAAGGCCATAGCTTAAAAAATAAAAGCAGGTTAAGACTGTTCAAATGCCAAGGTTAATTCAGCTCACTTTTTGCTGTGCATTTGAAAAGGTGTCTTCCTCTGCTGAAACAACAGAACACTTCAGTCTCCCCTTTACCTCAGTATTCTTGCTCCTGATTTTTATATCTTGAATTTCTCATCTGCTTCTTTTTCCTAACCCAAGAACCACAGGCTCTAAGTATTTACCTCTAGGTAGACATTGATCCACTGGTGAAAATCAGAACCTGTTTTGGGGTGAGGACTTCTCTTTTTGTCTGCATCTAAACTGCTGTAAAATCTGAGCAGAGCATTCATTTAAGGGTGTTTCTGCAAACTTGGATAGTTACAGAAGGTTCAGATGAGACAAAGTGAACTTCTCATGTTCAGTGTTATGACAGATAATTACTGGAACAACTTATAAAGAGCATTTCAATGTATAATGCACTTTTTTTTTAAAAAGCATCAATTTCTAGATTATTTTTTATTGATCTTCAAGCAACTGAAGTAAAATGAATTTTTTTTGAGCTCTGACTCAATTAGTCAATTTAATTATAGTTAATTAACGCCATAACAATTAAATAGCCATTAAGAAGTCCTATAGGCCAAGATCATCTTTTCCAGCAGTACAAGGCAGAAATTGAAATTGGTGGGAAGAGGAGAGAGCCTCTTGCAGAACTGCTGTACCTAGAGGCATCCAGCTCACAGTTTCTCACAGGTGTAGGTGTGGGCACTACTTAACCACAACAGACTGAAACTGCCTTTTCCTGGTAGTTTTCAAACAAAAAACCCAAAAATAGCTAGAGCAGGATGTTACTGCTTCTGTAGATTTTTAGGTGAAAAAGATAAAAGTAACTGGTTGTCACTGGGTAAAGTGTGCAGCTTTTCTGCATTAGGGCACAAGTTGGTGAATCTGGGTCACTCTGGGCTGGGGTTCTCTGAGGACACTTGGATAATGGGTGGGTTGGGAACCCTCATCACGTTGTTAAATTAAATGGTGCAGTGACTCGATCACATGTGCCACTTGTGATGCTGCCTTTGGTGTGGGACAACTGACTTTAATTAGCCATGGTCACTGCTACCAAGTTGCCTAAGGATTGGCTAAATGAGTTTTTGTCTTTCTTGCTGAAAACCCTCTGTTGTGTTTGAAGGTGTCAAGCTCTTCATTTTCTTGACATGTTCATAGGATGGGTATTGCCTTCACCTTCCTCGAAACCTTCGGTCCTACAAACCTTTATGCTGTGCTTTAACTGAATTTATTCTGATTCTTTTTTCACCCTAGGACTCTCTTTTGATGCTGAATTCTTATCCTAACTCAGAGGTGGTCCTTGTCCAGATGCTCATCTTCCTACTGAGTTTTTAATCCCCCTGTCTGTCAAGCTAGCAGCACAAATTTGGTTGCCTCTTTCTCAGCTGTTCATGGGAAATTCTGCTTTCCCTGTTGGGGTTTTTTTTTTTTTGTTTTGGGATTTCTTATCTCTCTCTCCTCTCCATCTGTGGTATGTCAAGACATTTGTATTTAAATATCAGTTTGAAGTAGTTAATTACCTTGGAGGAGGCAGCATAAACCCAGCTAGAGTGATTGCATTAACAACATTGGCAATGACTTTCTCTTTCATCATGTTTGTGAAATATGGTGAGTTACTCCTTGCAATCATAGGAAGGCACAGAGTTTCAGCTTAACTTGTGCATTACTCCCAGAATCAGTAAAATAATGTGCAAATTACCCTAATGATACCCAGCTCTTAGGTAGGAAGTGTAAATGCATTTGTCCTCCTTTAACAAGGGATGTATTGGGACTTCCAGGAGTCTTTACCCAAACTGGTGCTGTAATCTCAGGCATGAAGAATGGCCTGAGACTGCTTCTGAATGTTTAACACCTTGAGATTTAATCTTGCAATGTTTGGCATGATCCAGCATCCATGCCCACATCCATTTTGACAGGGAATGTGTGTCTCCTTATTAAACTCATTATTAAATCTATGCAAAATCCTGGCCCTGTTTGAAACTCTCGTGTGATATAATGGGGAAAGGTCTGGGATCCAATGAGGGTTCATTATGTAGAAGATGAAGCTTTTTTTTTTACAAGGGAATTTTGTATGAAGAGGAATCTGATAGCTAATTAAAACATTTTCTGGTGCAAAGTCACTGTGTGAGAAATATGTAGGAATTGGTGGATCATGTGGATATTAACTCAGAATCCACACTGGGCAAAATCATTACCAATCCAGTTAGCACATCTTGAGAATCTTCACTCTGTTATAATCTTCATCCCAATGAACAGTTTCATATCAAAAACGTGTGTGATATCCATAGGATTAATTTCTAAATGCCAGATCCCTTCTGGCAGCAGCTTCCCATATGAGCAGACCATCACCAGTGATGTGCAGAAACTGGAGCCTTTGAAGCGATACCACCTCATCATCACCATCACCACCTTGTTTGTTTGTTTATTTTTAAAGCCAAACCCAGAGGATTTGGATGATCAGGAGATATTCTGATGTGGCCAAGTGTGAATCCTGTAACTTAGCCTGAGCTTTGGAAATCGTAGCAAACACTTGCTGCAACTTGACACCCCAAACTGTGTGAGGATTGCTGTAACCCAGGTGTTTCTCCCTGATCCCACATGCCTGGCTTTCTGCTCTGTGATTGCTGTAAGGTTAGGAAACACCTCTTAGTGTTTGTAGGTATCTCTCTGGGTAGTGAACTTCATTGTTTTGTCTCTAATAGTTTATTAAGCTCCATCTTTGCCCTCATGCCTTCCTATTTGCGTTGAGTCACTTTGAATTTTCTGGGGGTAATAGCAGAATAAAAGCTGTGTAACACAACCATGTTACTTTTTCTTTCCAGTGTTTCTTACTGTTGCTTAAAATGTACAAATGCAAAGCCATTGGGAAAAGAGTTTGCTGTGCAAAACTCTTTTTTTTACCCCTCATGTACTGTTTGATATAAGTGCCCTTGGTTATTTGGTATTGGGTAGTAGCTGTTATGGTTTAAAATGCAATTTGTGAACCTTGAAGTTCAGAAATAGTGTTTTCTACAATTTTTCTCCCCTTCATCAGATTGCATTGTCATGGTCTGCTGCTGAGTTTAGTCTAAGCTTCTGTGCTATAAAGATTTACACCTGACTTTTCTTTTGACAAACACTGTGGTGTGACCATTCTGCCATGGGCAGTTCTCTCTGCTGGACTAAATTCATGAAAACGCATGCTGATGTTTTCTGTAGGTTTTGCAAAACTTGCACACTGCAGGCAGTTTCTTAATAGTTGAAATTAAACATTCATTGATGCTGGAGTGCACATGGCTTGCAGCATGTGCAGGGCTAGAACTTCTGATATATCAGATAAAACACTAAATTAATATAAATATCTTTATAAAAACTTTCAAAACAAAGATAAAATATGTACTTTCTGAGTTCATACTTCTTGTGTGGAACCCTTGCCACTGTTTAATGTTTTTCCTGAATGCTAATTATCCTTAAGTCTTCTCTATCCTCCCAACCTCCAATATTGCAATCAAAAGTATCATTTTATCATCAGAGTGTTAGTCTGAAAATTATACAGCATGGGTATTGTTTGCCTCATTACATAAGAGCATTTCACAGTATATTTCTGATGTATTTGTCATTCACATCTGTATTTTCATGTCATTAATGTCAGTCAGCATTGCAGGATTTGTTTATTTGATGCTGAAAGAATTGCTGCAAGATGAATGTGTTGGGGTTTAACTTGGAAAGCTTATGCAGGTCTGGAAGGTGAAGATCCTGTATTTTCATACCTGTGTGGTGTTTGCCTGTTGTGTGCTGTCTTGAAGAGAGGCTGCAAGTTTTTACTCAGCAATTAGTTCATTAACAAATGAAAAGCCATTTCCTGGTGCTTGTGAGAAGTGTGGTGAAGCTTCAAACAAACCTCAACCAACAGAACAAGCAGCATTTAATGCTGTTTAAGCAGTGAACTTTTATAGTTTCTGAATTGTTAAAGCCTAAATCTCTGCAAGTTCAAGAGTACCTGGTTTCCTAAGTTATTTTAAGGGTGTCCTGTATTTCCTAAACATTCTGGACTGTCTTGGAGATTTTACTCTTAGTCCTTTTTGATTGTATTACTACCAGGTGTATATTTTTTCTTGAAACTTCAGTAGAAATCAGTAATCAGTCTCAACAAGGATTCTGCAGCCACACTAATAAGAGCCAAAGCTTTTTTGGCTCTGTTGCCACTTGCAATTTGTGTTGTAGCCACTTTCTTGTGGCTTTGTCAGATTGCAAGAGACAGTGACCTTCATTGTAGCACCTTCTATAAGTTTCACAACTATTTGTGATTTAAGACTTGTCTTTATAGTTCAGTAATCTATGAATTCCCCATGTAGCTATTTTTGGCTTATGGTTTAGAAACTTGAGCTTGTAGGATCAGAAAATAAATCACTAATTTAAAGGGAAGGATATCACTGCCAGTAAGTGGGCAGATAGATGAAGTAATCTAAATTTATGTCAATAGTATATTCATTCCAGGGAACTTTTGCTTCCATAATTTCAATTTCCTGGTTTTTTTCTCCTGGGACCTGTATACAATCACCCAGGTTCCTCCAGTGTCTAATGGGTTCCTAAGTGATTTTGGGAAAATGTAGTGATTGTGACAGTCAGTAGAACCTGACAGTTTGATTCTTTGGGACCCAGCCCTCTGGTGACAATGATCATTGGTGACTGACACTTCAGGTTGTGACTGTCCAGTGCCAAGTGCTGAGTGGGATTCAGTTGGACCAAACCCTTCCCCTGGCTGAAATCTGGTACCATCCCATCTTCAGCTTCTGCTCCAGAAGATTACTGCCCTCTGTAGATCCTGTCACTCATTTATATCATTATTTATGTAGATATTTATATCTTCCCCATGTGGCTGTCTCACATATCCCAGGATATCTAAAATCATCTACATTTAGGGTCCTGTCCCTGATGCTCTTCAAGTGCTGGGGAGGAAACATCTCTTTAGAGCCAAGCTGTCTGCAAGCAATCAGATGTTACATTAGCAATTATGTCTGTTCTCCCATCAGTTTCTTGCTGTCCTAATTTGCTTGAGATTTCACTCTCATCTTGTAGGTCTGGCAGATATTGAGCAAACGTGGCTGCTGTCACTTGGTGCAGAGTTTTCAACACCTCTCTCTTCATATTCATATCTCTATGGGAAGCACTGTGGAGATCAGTCAGCCTGCATTGTTTTTTAATAGATTGTCAACAACAACTTCATACAATCTGATCCAGAAACATGCATAACGTTTCATCCACCTCTGGATCAGATTTTATTCCTGGCAGGGAGTTTATATTTAAAGCTTTATTGTAGTTTTATTTCAAGGATAGACTTGTCCACATCTCCTGTTTTATTGGAAATGGCCATAATAGCAGGAGAACATTTAATTAGAGCTTGTTGTCTCCTAATTTCAACAATAGTATGAACAAATATTCAAGTATTATTCTTGCTATTGCATAGCTATCATTGTTGTTTTCTTTGCTAATGCAAATATATTTTGTAACTATTGCTTGTAAAGATGTTGCCAGAAATGTGTTTAATAAATTTCCAGGTGAGTTTACATTATTATCAGAGCAAGCTATTTCAGTTAAAATTGTGTGTCCCTTATATTCAGTATTTTATACTGATGTCCACTCTAATAGCACTCTGAGATCTGTTGTCAGAGTTGATTTCTCCATTTCAAAAACTGAAGGCAATTTGGAAGGTGTTCTTCATTAGGGGAGAGGTTTGAAATACTGTGGCCAGTTAGAGAAAATGGGACTCTAAGAGGTATTGAATCTGAAATATTGTACTTAAAGCTGACTTTGCTGCTCCTCTTGACTTCCTTGGCATCAAAATCTCGCTGCAAGGAATTCTCTTGCTGCAGCATCTTCCTGGAAACCAGCTGAGCAGAGGATCAGCACCCAAAAGCTGCATGTCCAGATTGTGCTCTTGGTTTCCAAGAAGCTGACGAAACCCTGGACTTGTAGAATCCTTGGTAAAACTTCCATTCTCTCTGAATTTCACCTTGCTGTGTTGCATGTTTTTATGTTGCACCAGTAGATTCCCTGCCTTTGTGCCTGAAGGTTAAATTCACTCTGTGACAGGCCATGAGAAACTGTTTTGATTTGAGATGCCAGCAGGATTTTTAAAACAAGCCAGTAAATTGTGGATCAACACATCACAAGGGGTATTTATTTACTCAGGATTTTTAAAGGAAGACAAAGTTGCTGAGTAACTCTGGGCTGCTGCTTTTCTTGCCCTTTTTGCCAGAGAAATTGGGGGTTACAAATAATTTTTTGCAAAGGTAACCAGGGGAATGCAGGGAATGGAGTCCCCCAGGGATCTCTCTTTGGACTCTCATATTTTCATCAGTGGTGTGGAAAGAGGGGTGAGAGGAAATAGGTGACAATATGTGTTGATAATCCAGAATTCTTCAGGGTGCTGAAAAAATAGGTCTGAACAAGAAACACTGCAGAAGTTTCCTGTTGGGAGTGTGTGTAATGTTGATAAAAGATCAGAAAAAAATGCAGGTCACTAAATAAAAACCAAATAATTATTTGGAAGGGGGAGTGGTAAGGATGCACAAACAGCAGTGTGCTCTAAATTCAATATTTTTGCAAATAAGGATAGGATATATTTAATCATAAGAGGTGAAACTGTGAACTGTGGCAGGAAGGCAAAGAGAATATTAACAGTCTTTAAAAAGCAACAGAAAAGACAACAAAGCATCATTTGCAGATGTATAAATCCATACTGTGCCCTCAAGAAGGGGTATGCAATTTTAATTCTCATCCTCTGCATCTCAAAAAGGTTTTATTGATGTTTGCAGAGTGAAAGAGAAAGTTGAGCATGAAAATATCAAATTTGAAAATTTTTTTTTGGGGGGGTGTTAAATCCATGTAAGGACAAGGAAACTGGACTAGAATTATACAGATTGAGAGTCTTGTAGGTTGAGAAGAGACAAATGGAGAGGCAGAATTTATTTAAGTATAGAAAATGATGAATTGCCTAATTGACTGAGTAGGAAAGCACAGCAGACAAGAACAGTCAAAGTAAACTGTCATGGCACTGTCAGGTAATTTCATTATAAAAAAGGAAACACAGTTTTACAGGTGAATTCTCAAAAGTCACCATTTATTTCCCCAACATTTTTAGGTTCAAAAATGATGAACACATTCATAGTTATCCCCTGATGACTGTTAGAGGTGATAAGACAGTTTAGAGTCATAAAATCTCAAAGCCACCAGTTGCTGAAGTTGGAAGGATATTGATATATTTTTTTCCAATCTTTGCCCAACCAATTGCTGCAGTTGAAGGTGTGGAGTGGAACATGTGCTGTCCACTGCAGGTGTTATTACAGGTAATAAGGCACAATTCAGCAGAGCCCCTGCTGTGTAATGGTGTGAGGAATGATCTCTGAATGGTTTCAGGCATTTTTAGAAAATCTCCTGTATTTGATTGCAGTGCCAGCAGCAGTTGAATTACAGCTCCTTTCACTGGATTGCTGCTGTTCTAAAGTGCACAGGCTCCAAATCCACCTCCTTCTCCCGAGATAAAACGTTATGATAACATAGAGAAAGTCAGCAGTAAATGCAGTGAAAAGTGACAACCATTGCTTCACTGACCAGTTCAAATTCAGCCAATTCAGACTGGCTGGAATTGAGCATCCTCACAATGTTCAGTCACTCACTCATGTACCCCAGGCTTGGATCAGAAATGTTGCCCAAAAACATCTCCACTACCACTCTCACACTCTCCAGAAGCAGCAAATCCACTTGTTTTGGTTATTCTTTCTTGACTCTCTTTACTTTTTTGTGGGACTCTAGGGATGGATTAAATGCTCTTTGTTTTCCTCACTTTATTTTTTAAACAAGGTGTCACTGTGGTTTTTTAATTGGTTCTCCCAGCTTTGTACCAGCTGTTGGAAGGCTCTTGTGTTTTGTCCTTCATAGCCTGGAGAGTGTGGGTCACATCTGGCTCCACATCCTTTGTACTTCCCTGCTGTTTTCCCTCCCAGGATCTGTGTTCAGGACAGTGACAGTGATTATGGTTAAATACTGACTGCACCAAATGGCACCTGCTGAGCTGGGAGTTCCACAACAGCAGAGTTTTCTTGTGGAAGAAGGAGGTTACAGTGCAGAGCTTTCCTGTCCCTTCACCAATTCCTTCACAGCACTAAAGTGTTTCTCAATAAAATCCATGAACAGAAGCATCACAACTCTCTGCTCTGGGCTCAGGGCATTATCACATCATCACAGCTTGATGCCAGTTGAATCAAGAGCTACAATGCCTCTTGAATTTCCATAGATGACCATAAATGTGCTCTTAGCCCATGGCAAGTGTAAGGTAATAGGACTGAGCTTAATCCTTTCTGCAATATTTGCTTTATCTCATCCCTGTGTGCACACAGCTGCTGTGACTCATGTGAAATTTGACTTGACCATGTATTTAACTCATCCTCATAAAATGTCTTTCATGGTAAATAGGTTGTCTTAAAAGAGCAATTAGCTGGAGGTAGGAGTGCATGTGTAGCATTTCTTCAAAGGTGTCCCCTCACATGGTGAGAGCCAGCACTGCATTCCATTTCCTTTTCAGGGCACTGTGTGTTTCCAAAGTCTAAATGTGTTTCTGTTCAGCCCAACCAGCATTTTTTTCTTTTTTGGGTTTCCTTACTATTTTCTCTTGTGCCCAAGAAGGTTTGTTTGTGGTTTTGTTTTTGGTTTTTTTTCCCTTTTATTTTCTTTTTTTTCCTTTTTTTTTTTNGTTCTTAATATAAATATTCTATTTCAGCTTGCTACATTACATAACTAAGTAATCTACATTTTTAGTTCATCCTTCCCACAGATAGAAATGTATTAATGGTATTTCTTCATATGCTGGAAGCTTTGCTGTATAATATGTCAAAATACATGTCTTGGGTATTTGTTTGGATTTGGTTTTCTTTAACAGGGCACTATTTTCTTCTGGATTGTGGTTTGTTTATTTTGAATTAGCAGGTTGGCTGTTACTAGACAATTGTAAAATCCATCATGTTTTGCAGAAATAAAGGAGTTACCACTCATCCAAAGAATAATCTGATGAGCCTATTGAATATGACAACTGGAAAACTTTGCTTCTTTAATTTGAAAATGGAAATCTTCATATATTTTTATGACAAAATATTTTGCCCACACAGTGTTTTTAAATTTCTGGCTTTTTCTCACAATGGGATCACTAATTCCAACAAGCAAGGCTGGCTGTGTGTGCTCTTCCTTTTCCTTTCTTCACTTTTGCTCTCCTCTGTTTTGTTTTTAAACACCCTTAGAATTAGGGGAGACGTCGCTGAAAATAGGATTAAAATCATTTATGAAATCAGAACAGGAATAGATGGCAAGGATCATACCTGCTTTGGGTACTTCCTCAGGAGAACATTTTGATAAGGCTGCCCTGTTTCAGGCAGGATTTGTTTTATATAGGTTAGTTGCTGCAATGGGTTACACAAGACTTCCAGCAGCAGTCAGGCACAGTGTAGGTGAGCTTTTAATGCTGCCCTTCCCTTTTTATAGCTCTGTCTTGCGAGACAAGAGCATTGTGGTTTCCATTTAATCACCTTGGAAATAATTGTCCAATTGCACAAGAATACTTTGCCAATCTTTCACAAGTTTCACCTGTTTCAAAACAGACAAGGGAGTGGTGTTGGAGACATGTGCAGAGAGGAGAGAAAATGGGAGATGCTTGCAGTGGTCAATAGCAACTGCAGTGTTAAAGGTTCCTCTTCTTCAGCTCATACAGTGTGAGGTCTGAATGCCTCTTTTAATTTAATTACATTAATTTTAATTTAAAATCTTTTAATTACATTAAAAGATTTGCCCCAAGGTCAAAGGCTCTAAGCTTTGATGAGATGAAATGTATTAATCACAAATTTCTGTTCTGGTTTGGTTTTTCTTTCAGAAGAATGGAGTATCCAACGGAACCCTCTACAAAAAGACATTTATTGAGCACTTTGAACAGGCACCAATGTATGTTGCAGTTTTTACTTTCGTGGGGTTTGCAGTGGGAACAATATTTGGCTACCTGCGAGATTTCATGCGAGCCTGGGGACTAGAAAAGCGCAACATTGCTGCGGAGAGAGAGCAACAAAAAGTACGTATGAAAAATGAAAATTGTCATTGTGCATCCCCCAGCTGGGTCTTCCCCTGCTTGCAAGTGATTGACAGCAACTTGTGGAAGTCACAAGGCAGACAACTTTCATTTTACAGAATATTGCACGGGGGTGAGAGGGGTGGCACACCCTGCACTGGAGTTGTGTGCATGTTTATGATTATGTACCTGCATTTATGTAAAATCATCATTTTTACCCATGTTCACCTCGTTCTAAGAGTGCTGTAATATTCTCAGTAAAACAGAATCTCAATATATTAGGTCAATCCACAGAAAAAAAAAAATAATAAATGCCTTATTGCTAAATGTATTATCTTCCCAAATCTCTTTAACCCCAATTTTCCTTTGCCCCATCTGGCTGTCTTATGCTGTCTTCCACAGCAAGGCACTTCTAATGTTGTTATCACTGAATTCTTGTAACTCCCCAAATTTTTTTCATCCCACATAGTTCCTAGTGAAACTTGCACCTGAGCAAGGTCAACTTTGTTTAGGATCTTTGGTTGCTCCTCCTTCTCTGTGCAGTTTGAGTCATCATTCGTGGGAACACCTGGTGTGATGGAGGAAAAACATGAACAGTTTTACTGTTTCTCTTGCAAATAAAATTCCTGGAATTGTTTCCTGTGTTAGACTTTCAAAGATTTGCATAACTTAATGAATATCACTTTCAATTCACTTCATGATTCAGCCATTTGTTGATTCCAGTTAAATTTTTTTGTCCTTTACTATGGATTATATGTTTATTTAATTCTCCCACACATGTTAACTGCATGCCATGTTCCTTTATCAGTTCATTGTGTGCAGTTCCCAGCATGGATATAATGCTGTTTCATATAAAACTTTGTTTAAATTTAATTTCCAAGTTAAATCCATGGATAGACATTAATCCTCAACCAAAAAAATTGTCTGAACTGGATGTTTTTATCTCCATGTTAGGCCAGCAATGCCCAAACCACATACACTGGACTAGTTTTTGTCTAATGTATCCAGCATTTCATGAAATGTAGTGAGTTGTTTATTCTCCTTTCCTTCAATCTGCTCCACACATAAAAAAATGCTCAAGTTGAAACAATTGGTTTCTTCAGGTGAAAAACATCTTGATTTTTTTTGTTTTGTTTTCCATTGTCAACTTTTAGGATATGTAGAGAGAGTTAGACCATAAAAAAAAACAAAAAATGAAAAACAAAAACCAACAAAACCAACAACAACAGCAACAACAACAACAAAAACCACAAAAAAAATCTTAAAACAGAAATAAACAAAATACTCTACCCTCTAAGAAATACAATGTTGTGTTTTAAAAGAATTATAGTAGAACCTTGGTTTGGAGTTGAAGTGACATTTGGCCTCTGTGATTCTCTCTTTACTGATGGATCAGCTTTTCCTTGTTAATAGGAATGACTTGGGTACAGAAACAGATCTTTTCCCAGCAGCATAACCCTGTGCATGTTTCCAAACCAGGACTTTGTGCCACTTTATCAAGACTTTGAGAACTTTTACACCAGGAACCTCTATCTGAGGATACGGGACAACTGGAACCGCCCCATTTGCAGCGTCCCTGGGCCCCAGTTTGACCTCATGGAGCGTGTCACAGATGATTACAACTGGACATTCAGGTGAGTCACCTCAGTCTGTGCTCTCAGAGCCATCAGCTTGATGCTGACACCTCTGCCAAGCACTGGAAGTTGTGCTGAGATCCATCAGGGTGTTTCTTTTTGCAGTCAGCACCGNCCAAAAGGGTTAACTCCGACAATCCATCAGCATGTTTCTTTTTGCAATCAGCACCCTGCTGACAGTCTGACCCTTTGGAAATGCAGTCTGGATTTCCAGCTCCATTGCAAATGGCTTTGGCAGTGCCAGCACCAGTCTGCTCAGAACATTGTTCATAACAACAGACCCTTGACTCAGAATATTACAACAAAATTTGGTCTATCCCTTGGTTAGGCTTTAAATCGTGATTTCTTGCATTGCATGAACGTGGCCTTTTGCCTTCATAGGGGGGGTTTTAAGCAGATTACAGCTTGAAGGTTTGGGTGTATTGCAGCTGAATTGTGCAGCTGTGGGAATCCACAGCACAGACAATGTGTGGGCTGGCTCTATTTGAGCTTATTGAGAATATAACACATTGTTTCCCACCTTTTCATCAAGTTTAAGTTCTGTGTGTGTGAGAGCACTGATGACTTCATGGAAGCAGTTGACAATTTGCTTGAAAAATTCATGTCTGCTTATTGTTGCTTAAATAAAATCATGTTTGTTTGTTTATTTAAATCCATGAAAGCAGCCATTCACCCCATACCAGTGTATTGCCACCCACACCATGGCTTCTAGAAAGCACTCTGACCCTGAAGCAGTGCTTAGTCAGGAAAAGAGAAAGGCTAAAAAAACTCTTGGGCTGTTAGAGTAGGAGGATTGCAAATTCCCAAGTAGGAATTTGACACTGGGACAAAATTTGGTGGGAAAACTTCGGGATTTTTTTTTATTTTCTTTTGGGATTGGAGGGAAAATTACACTGCTGTTCAAAAATGTGCTTTAATTGTAGGTTTACAGGAAGGACTATCAAGAATGTAATCAATATGGGTTCTTATAACTACCTCGGCTTTGCAGAAACAGACGTTAATGCCTTGAAAACTGTGACCATGGAGTTGGAAAAATACGGGACAGGAGTCTGCAGCACCAGGCAAGAAATGGGTGAGTGAACAGAGACATGGCCACCAAAGGTCCTGTAACTACACTCTTTTCCTCACAGATACCTTGAAAGAATTTAAGACATGTTTCTGAGGGTTTCACTCTGAAGTATTTGTGAGTAATTTGTGAGGCTTCCAATCTGAAGTAAAAATACTTTCATTTTTTTAAGGCCAAGCTAGCTATTATTCCTTAGCAGCAAGACCTTGAAGTTATAAGTGGTACATTCAGAAGAATTCACTTGCAGTTCCATGATCAGAAAGCAAATCAAACAATAGAAAGAACACAGAAAGCCAAGCACAGAGCCTCAGTGTGCTACTGCATGAAGCTGCTGCCTGTTGTTGTCTTGAGAACTCTGTGCAGGTCTGATCAACAATGTTTTGCAAAACTGGAGAGTCTAAGAGGGATCATCAAAGGCCTCAGGGTTTCTGGGTGAAGAACTACTGAGCTTGCTGCCTTCAGCTGTCACAAAAAAGAGCCTGAGGGGAGAAATCACAGAAATTGTCACCATAATGTGTGATGTGGAAGAGTGGCCAGGG
>VWYE01000436.1:40004-102712 GCA_013398995.1 Alaudala cheleensis | reverse complement strand
TTTACCTGAAAATCAAATCTTCACTTTTGAACCAGCTCTTCAGGACTGGGGAAGCAAATAGATCAGCACCTACGTGCATGAACTGAGTGCTGGCACATTCTCTGTCCCAGTCCATTTGAGTCATTGTCATTATTTTATCCAAAAAAGCAACTGAGTTTACAGTGCAGTACTGGGAGTTTAAAACTGTAGCCATCGACTGCTGGCACCTGGAGGAGTGATTGTATGTCACATTTAGCTGACAATGTTGTGAGTTCAGACCTTGTAACCAGAGTCAAACCTCCAGCAACTATGGCCCAGTGTATGTGTCCCTGAATTTAAGACCTAAATATGAGTCAACAAACAAATAGTGGGCTGAGCAGAAGTGTTTCTTCAGGGCATCTGCATTGCCTGAGATGCTTCATGATCTCCAGGACAACAGCTCGGNGGCTGAGCAGAAGTGTTTCTTCAGAGATGCTTGATGATCTCCAGGACAACAGCTCAAGAGTCTTCCATTTTACATTAACAGATGTGCCTCCTTTCCAGATATTTTGAGACTCATGAAAAATGATTGAGTAATGAGGGCCCAATCTGTTCTCATAAAGTCAGTGAAACTTTTGTCAGTGACTTACATGGAAGCAGACTTGTGTCCAATACAAAAGCATCCTGTCACTAAAAATGCAAACTGAAAAAACTCAATTTAACCAGGCATACTTTGGGTATTGTATTGTTTAGATCAGGTTGTCTACAAACACATGTTCCTAGTCTTTTAAAGTTTTGACTTTAACTCTCCATTAAGCTTGAAACATATTTATTATAAATAATACTGGTATTATTATCTAGTTATTTTCATTAAATCTTGTATGTAGATCTCTAATGCATTATGTGACAATACCTGGCAGCTGTCTTCCTGTAATGTGATTCTGGTGAACAAAATCTCTCAGGGACTGAATGCCGACCTTTATCCTGAACTACAGTTGTTGCATGTCTCTTTTTTTCAGCCATTTATCTAAATCTTGCCTTGTTCCTTTGAGGAATTTTTTTAAGCCTTGGGAGGAAAGCAGTCTTTATATCACATTACTCTTTTTATATTGAAACTAATATACATTATCTTCTTTTGCCTTTGCTAAAGGCAGGAGAGAAAAACCATACCTACGCTTTTCTCATGTAAATGTATTCTTCTGGCCAGCCCTTGAACAGACTGCTGAAAACTGTAACTTCATCAGGTAATTACAGCAGCACCTTCACCCAGGTGGGAAAGGTCTCAAGAGTGCATGTGCTCAAAGCAGAAGCAATCCTGAATTCAGAGCAGGTTACTCGAGGCTTTGTCCAAATGGGTCATGGAAAGTCCAAGAATGGGAACCTGCAGCCTCTGGGAATCCTGTTCCAGTGCTTAATTATCCTCACAGAGATTTGATTTCTTTCTTATACCCAGTAGGATCCCTCTTTAAGTCATGTCCATCACCTCTCTTCTTCACTTCAGTAGAGAGCTCAGATCTTGGTCACCCTTCTGGTATGTATTGGCAGGATGAGGTAGCTGTCCCTGAAGCCTTCTCTTCTCTGGACTTAATAAAACCCTGATCCCTTAGACAATGCTTGTGGGATTATATATGTTCTGTTATACCTACAGAGTATTTAGCTGCAAAGCTAATTGCATGTTCTGCTGTGTTTTTCTTGAGGTCAGATCATTTTTAGCATTCTTAGTTACAAATTTGAATGTCTTGTCAAAGTGATAACTAAGCAAATGCCTTACAGCTATTAAAGATTAGTCATAGACAATGTCTTTCCGAAATTATTCAAAGCCATAATTTAATTTTCATTCCATTAGAGTCCCTTATGATTGTGTGTTTATTTCAAAAAATTGAGATGCACACCTTTTTTACTTCATGTGTTTTAGTCCTTAAAACATCAACTTTATAAGGAAGTGTCAGGTTCCTTCAGCCTACTTTCAAATGGACATTTTAATGTAGGATACATAAAACCACATCCTTTTTGGAGCAGGACAAGAATCGAACATCTATCTGCTGACAAACACACCAGAGATCTTTTTTTGTGCCAGTCCTGTGGTCATCTTCAGAGGCAGCAGGTCTCCTGATCACAACAAAGATAGCCCACGTGAGCTTTGCCTTCATGCTTTTATCACTTCATAATTACTGGCTCTACCCACATGAGGCACAAAAGTTATTTCATTACTAAATTAGTAACAGAAATCTCAAGCAAAAGCCATGAAAATGTTGGTGTTCAGATTAACTGAGTGTGTATCACGTCCGTGCTTCAGCATGACAGCTCAGAGATTTCTCAGCAGCCCTTGTTCCTGCAGCATCTCTGAGCTGTTGGGAGCTGTTGACACAGTCAAGTTCATGCTGTGGGACCCATGTTTGAGACTAAATTATGTCCCTTTTTCTCAGTTGCAAATATATGGATGGACACTCATGGCTGGTGGATGCCTTTGGTAGCTATCCACAAGATTTTCACGTTCAGTTACAGGCAGTGTAAACACAGCTGCTTACTTGTTTCCTACTCCTGTGACTGTAATTGAAGCAACACAATGTTTTCACTTTTCAGCAAGTGACATGGGCATCCATTGCTGACATTTCAGCTAAGGACATGAAATGCTCCTGTTCTAACCCATGTTCCATTAGAGTTGTTACAGTTTGCGGAATTTCACAAACACAAAATTACAGTTCGTACTTTTTTTTTTTTTACCCAATAGTTCAGTTTAAAATAAAAATGGACAAACCATTCCCCCCCCCAAAAATCTAATGATCATGCTTATTTTTCACGAAGACTGACATCTGAATCATAGCAAAATAGGACCTAATATTTTGCTTTGTGTTTCACCCATGGAAGCAAGTAAGTGAGGCTGCTGGTGGTGAAGTGAAGGTCTGCAGGATAAATGGGATTTCATAAGCCACTGCATTTGTAGGCATTGTACTGTTTGGGTTCCTCATTCATGGGAACTGTAGGGAATCAACAGGCACATGAACGAGTTTTTCCTAGTTGCATGAAATATTTACAGACATCCTACTATATCTGGAATATTTAAATGATTTAAGTGGTACAGACCCTGTGCAGTTCTAACATGAAGGTTATATGTTTCTGGTAAAATACACAATTCATATTTCTTTAAAGAATTGTGAAGTGTAGATATATACACTTGATGACCTTTAGCAATGCAGTATATATACAACAAATAATTCTCTGCCTTGGGGCATGCATGAATCTTTTTTTCTCCATTATTTAATCCAATGGTTACATTCTGTCTTAGATGGTGTATTTCTGTCTGATAAACAGAGATATATTTAGTAGGGACATTACTGACTGTGAGAAATGAGAAGTATTTCACCTGCTCTTGGCATTATTAGTAATTATTTTTATTGCCCACAAAAGAATGCTAAGCACTTGAAAGAATCATTTAAGCAATTTAATGTGTTTTTAGTGGTCCAATAATGAGGGATTTTGTTACACATATATTTCTCTTTATGTAGATAATTTTACAAGATGTGCTGCAAGCAATCACCCACCAGCTCCTTGTGTCACCATCATGCATGATGTGATGTGATTCTTCCTGCTGTCCTTTCCATTTCACAAGGGATGCTGGGGTTCTGGTTTATATTGTCACATTGCTTTATATTTTAGTGTGATAGTTGATTTGAATTAATTACAACATAAATTTGCATTCTGCCCATCCTTAGTCATTGTATGTATTAAACCTGTGGATGTACCCAGAGAGAGAAGCTGAGGCCAGCAGGTGTTCTTAGGAGCCCACACTTGCTTGAGTTGTATCCTGAGGGAGAGTTTGTTTCAAAGGAGAATGAAAGTGTCTGGTTCTTGTTGCTCAAAGTCAGCTCTGGTTTTCGTACAGGTGGTGAGGGTATGTAAGAGAAACAGCCCTGCAGACACCCAGGTCAGTGCAGAAGGAGGGGCAGGAGCTGCTCCAGGTGCCAGAGCAGATTCCCCTGCAGCCCCTGGTGAGGCAGCTGTGCCCCTGCAGCCCAGGGAGGTCCATGGGGGGGCTCAGAGCCACCTGCAACCCCTGGAGGAGTCCACAGGAGCAGGTGGATGTCCAAGGGAGGCTGCGACCCCATGGGAAGCCTTTGCTGGAGCAGGCTCCTGGGAGGACCTGTGGTGCCACGGAGAGAAGGGCCCATGCTGGAAGAGCTTTTTTGGCAGGATTTATGATCCCTGCATCCCATGGAAGGGACCCACACTGGAGTAGTTCATGACTGACAGGCTGGGAACTAGCATGGAGAGTTGTTTCCCGTGAGAGGGACCCCACACTGGAGCAGGGGAAGAGTGAGAGGAGTCTTCCCCCTGGGAAGGAAACAGCGGCAGAGACAGTGTGTGATGACCTGACCACACCCCCATCCCCATCCCCTTGTGCTGCAGAGGAGGCAGAGAATTCAGAGTGAGGTTCAGCCCAGGAAGAATGGAAGGATGGAGGGAAGGCTTTTTTAAGATTGGTTTTTATTTCTCATTACCCTATTCAGATTTGATTGGTAAGAAATTAAACTCATTTCCCCAAGTGAGATTTGTTTTACTGCGGATGGTAACTGGTGACTGATCTCTCTCTGACTATAACTCAGCCTGTGAGCCTTTCATTATAATTTCTCTCTGTCCAGCTGAGGAGAAGAGGGGTAAAACAGCTTTAGTGGGCACCTGTTATCCAGGAAGGGCTAAACCACCACACCTTTGTACAATTTAATGTTTGGACCAATCTCATTAGCATTTTTCTACATAATTTGTGACAAGGGCTCTTCATTACGTTGTTAAACCAAATGAGGATGTTTTTACATGTGATATCAAATCTTGCATGTTTAAGCAGCCATCCAGAATGTAAAAACCAGATGGACTGTCAACATCTCTTGTCATTCCTAAGCAAACCTAAATCACATCTTCTTAATTAAAAAGTAACTTTTTCTTTCATTTGCGTTGATTTGGAATGAACTGTAATAAGGAGCAAATGCTGCTAAGTTAAATAAGAACAAAACTTTTATCAGGCATCCAAGTGGAGTGTTAGAAGCAGACTTTGTTAATCAGATTGGGAGCATTTTTCTTTGACATTGTCAAGAGGGGCAGTAGCAAAAGACCATTAAGTGCTATTTGGAATGGAAGTGTGCCATTTCTATTTGTATATGAGTTTTTGGAACTAAATAAATACTGGGTGGTCCAAACAAATTTAAACTGCAACGATTATGCTTCTTATATTTAAAAGGCAGTCAAAATTCATAAGATGTGGAAACCAAGCTATTAATATGAGACAGTTCCACTAAGTAAAGAAAAACAGAAGAGGGAGAAAAAAGGAGCTCAGTGAGGCATAACTGATTCCATTTATGTGCTGAAATAAAATCATAGTGATAAAGATTTGTTAAAACAGCAGCTCAAGGCAGATTGGAATTTGTTTTAGAAACAAGTATGTGTTTTTTAGTGCAGGTTTTTAATGGTAGAGCTGCTATATTAATATTTTTCTTTTCAATTAGAGGAAGACTGTGTGTGTTTATGAGTGCATGCATCCTCTTGGCATTTCACATCATTTCCCTGGAGGGGGGATTACAGCAGTTTGTTTAAAAGATCTGGAATACAGAGGCAATATTTTATGGATATCCAGAGAGTAGAGTTTGACTGTATTTTTATAATAATAGATATATCTTATAGTACTCTTCATCATAACACATCCCAGACAGCTCTGCAAGGTTGTGAAGCACAGATTTACCTATTCGGAGGTATTTATTGCAGCCCCTTGCCAACCTGCAGGAGAAATAGAAAATGCTTATTAGCACTTTGCAGCAGCACATGCCTGCATCAGAGAGGGGCAGGGAATTCCTTTTATCTGCCTAAGATATGCTTTATTATTACTTTAATACCAAAATTGTCCTCGAGTCTATCCAACTTGTGTAAAAATGTTAGGGGGTTGTCTTGATACCTGAATATTCCACATGGTGTCATTTGCTCTTCCATCCTCCTGCTTATGGGTGGTTCTCTTTGGGGCACCTGCACACACATGCAGGTGCTTTCAGAGCCCTCACCGTGCAGGCTCCTTCTTTTGAGCTTGGTTCAAAAGTGTTTGGAATTGGAAAATGAATCAGACATGACTGGATTACTGTAGTAAATTCAAAAACCTCCTCTGACAACAGTTAATTAATTGATTTGTGCATAACAAATCTTGCTGTGGAAATAAGGAGAGTGGAAATGGGGAGAGCTTTGACCCCAGTGTAAGGGAGCTGTGTACAGGTGGCAGATGCCCATGGCTGTTAGCTCTGGTTCTGTGGTGATCCAGCTCAGGGCTGAGCCCCAGCCCCATGCCAGTGGCACAAGTATCACCATTGCCTCCATAGTGGGGCAGGGTAGTGTTTGTAGAATTATTAATGGCTGCAGGAATGTTCTTTTGCCTTTGGAGGGCAAAGACCTTTCCATAATAAAGCATTATTAGCTGTCAAATGCCCTTTTATTTTTTTTCTCTGTTTTGCTTCAGTCAGAGTTAGACAAAAATCCCTGTTGAAATCCATTAAATTAAAACCTTGTATTTGAAAGGTCTTGAGATTAATTTCATTACTGAAGCTTACAGAATATCATTATTCAGCATTTTTTATGCCCTATTCATATTGCTGGCTTAGGAATTGTTTGTGTTTTCAAGTGCAAAGATTGCTCGGAGGGATTTGATGTTTCAGAAATAAATTGCTCCATATTTATTGCTATAAAGATAATCTTCCAAACATGAATTGATGCTGCTCTGACTTTCTGGGAGTTTAGCACTTCTACTAGAAAGCCTTCCCAATCAACAAAAGAGGGAAGCTACTGATTACTTTGGTAAGATTTGCTGCCTGAAAGCCTGAACTACAGAGATGGTGTGATGTGACCATAAGTACTTAAGCATTCACAGACAATTAAAAAAAACACACGGATAACTGGTGGCTAGGAAATGCTTTTAAGCATTTAACAAAATAAGTTTTTAAATTGTAAAACTGTGCCAGACATCTTTTTCACTAAACCAGTGTCTGTATGCCTTTAGTAGGTCTAATGGTTATAATTCCTCAACTGAGATGGAAGCTGCACTCTTATATTTGGTCAAATTGGCTTCATGAAATTAAAAAAAAAAAAGCAAAAAAGATTGCTTAATGGAGAAAGAAATTTTTACTATGAATTTACCACATCACTTTCTTGCAATTTTATTTTGCCCCATTTTTCTTGGAATTCATAGCACATAGGGATGAAACAAATGGTGGAAAATAAGATAATCTCGTAAAAATAATTCCTGTCTTCCTGTTGTTTCAGTTGCCAGGAGAGCAGATTGGGTTTGGCACCTGTTATATTTAATATATGTTTTATATTTCTCTTTAAAAAACTATGGAGATAAAGAGTTAAGAAATTATGAATTTTAGGCACTGTAGGTGCTGAACAAACAAATTCAGAGATTGAATACAAGTCAAAAATGTCTGCAAGATGGATTACTGAAGGAACAGGATCAGGATGCCTGGGTCAGGATTGATAGTTTGTTTCATCTTTAATTTGTAGACCTGCAACATGGGGCTTGTGAAGGCAGAGGTAGATAAAAAGGATATGTTTGGTTAAAAATTTGGGGAAAAGTGGATCAAACCCTTAAGTAGCAAACTTTTAAAAAAACCAAAAACCCAGATTTGTTTCACAAACTTATTTTCAGTTTAAGAAGAAAAATGTAGCAGACTTAGACTAGACAAAAACCCCTTAATGTTTTTTATTGGATGAATACATTATCTTTGAATGAGAAAATCGAAGCGTTGTTGATGTGCTTGGCAGAGATTTGTGCTCCTCAAGATTGCTCCTGATGGATTAATTTTCAGGATTGAGGTGCCATTGTTTGGAGTAGTATGTGACATATTTTTTGTAGTGCTTTCAAATTACTGAAATCACTGCCTTAGGAAACAGAAGAAACACCAACATATTTCCTCTGAATACAAATGTACAACATGTTCCTTTGCCTTTTTAACTTTTTCCTTCCATTACAGATCTTTTCTGTGGCGATGGTGAACTGAGTCACATGTGACATGACAGTCACTTTTCTTATATATGTGACAAAATCAAAGCCATATTAAAAATGGAATTCTTTTGGTTTTTTTGAAGACACGATCTAAGTGTTTTGAAATACAACATACACATATTTCAGACCTATAGTTGCATTATTGTCTAGTCAGTGTCTCTGTTAAAACTGAAAATATCTATTTCCATTCTTTTAAGGATATTATCCACTGCTGCTGAAGTGAAAACTGAGAATTCATTAGATTTCATTGTTGTTGGGGTGCCACTGGCAGTGAGAAAGGATATTCTAGAATTGATAGCCTTCTTGCTTCTTGGTCATTTCAATTTAAACTTCAGAATCAGAAAAGATGAACCACATAAAACCCATTCATAATCAGAGAGTGTATTTCACTGCAGTTATTCAGCACAACAGAAGCACACACCACAATTTCATCTCTCTTGTGAAGATTTAGAAGCTCTTCCAGTGCTGAATAACTTCTAGAAGTGAATAAGCCCAGCTTCTTTTGTGAGTTCTGTAATCCACTGCATCCTGTTTAAATGTGGAAGTGATACTGGTGAAATGTAGGCTCCACAGAGATCTTGGGATCAGTTGTCTTTCATGTTGTTACCTCATTACCAGATAAAATCAGAAATTTTACATCAACTGTTCATATATTTTGTTAGATTAGATAGTGTCATTGGGTCTAAATGACATGCTTTGATGTTCCTTTATCATGTCTTTGTATGTGTTGTGCACATATTTTGTTCTGTGCAAAGTCTTGATGAAAAAGCAGTTCAGCTTACTGCCAGCTTGAGACTGTAGTAAAAGAATGGTTGCCCTGAGATAACATCCTTTAAATATTTGTGCAGCTTTATAAAAAACTACCTGTTGTTGTCAAGCCTAGAATATCAAAGAAGGAAAATGCTAGTATTAAATATAATACATGTTTACATACTCCCTAAATTAATAATAAATGTTTGAGTTTGTGGGGCACATTTGGATGGTGTCCACAATAATTAAATATAGGGATAAATCTGTAGAAACCTTCTCTACTATTAATCAAGTTCTTTGGTAAAGACACTTTCCAAATAGCCTTGGACCATGTTCTTCTCAGTAGAATAGAAATAATTCCAATTGATTACAAATTGATTACAAATTGAAGTCCTATGTGATGTTCAGAGTACAGTTCAAAGACTTTTAGAGTACAGCATGAAGTTCAGTCTTCTCTCTGGCCCCTGGAGCAGCTGCCAGAGTCTGGCTCACATCCCTACTGCTGTTCTCTTTTCCAGTCACAGACACTGGCAGGAGTACTGCAGGAAACTTCATTAACTTATCCCTTACACTTTTTCCACTGAAAAAATTTCTTCAGACATTGTTTTCACAAATTTTCTCCTTATTTTGGGGCTTGAGAAGATTTTCAAGTCAGTAATCTACACCTTCTTGCATATGTTTGCAGGCAGCTTTAAGAGTGATTTGTACAATTCCCTGTGGGAATTTCCAGTTAAATTTCCATTCTGGTTTACTTTGTACTGCACTTTGTTCCCAAGATGCTGGCCTGCTATTTAAAGATTAGAGCCACGCAAGTTTTTCTAAATGTCAACAGGAGCTGCATCTAATGCTTTTTTATAAATATCCTGGTCATCTGTGAGTGCTTTCTACTGCATGAAGGTCTCAAATAGTTAAACCAAATCAGCCTGGTACACAAACACTGTGTTGTTGGGCATGCTCTGCTTTTCTGCTTGGAAATCAGTGGCATAAGAAGGCAACGTGGGGGGCAAGCACATGAGGAGCTGTAGTGCTCAGTGAGGTCTTCAAGGTGAGGGCAACAACCTGGAATTTCATATTGTGCTAAAAATGGTGATGGGATTTATGATTTTGGCTCCATTCCAGCAGTGTACTTAAAGCCTAAGCATAGTGCCATTAGATAAATCTATTTATGGAGGTCGATATATTCCCTCTTTAATAAGTGCAAGCAGTCATTAACATGAATAAAATTTGTGAGCAAACAGTAAGATAATACAACAATTAGTTTGAACATCAATTCTTTTTGGGTGGTGTGGGTTTTTGTTGGGGATTTTTGTTTCTTTTTTTTTTGTTTGGTTGTTGTGTTTTGGTTTTTTTTTTTTTGGTAATAACATCTAAACTTTGTCTACAAAAAAAAATCTACATATTAGGTTCATTCACATTTATCTCTGAGAATCAGCTTCTTTTGGCACACAGAGAGCATACTTTTGGTCACATTCATGATTTCAGCTACAGCTCTTGATATACAGCTTTTATTTAGAAAAACCAAACATGCAGAGATGTAAATTAAATGATTGAAATAATAAGAAAAATTAAGGCAGCACCCACAAATATGCTTATTTTTTAAGAATGGAAACCCATTGTTAGTCCCCCTTCCACAGTGTCTTTTAAGAAACTATTCTCACAAATTGTAAGTCATTGATGCATCTTTTATTACAGGATCCTGAAATTATTGATGAAAGTTCAGAAGATTAATGTCTAGAGGTTGAAATAAGCATGAAAAATTCTTACTCAACAGGATCAGGAAAGAACAAAGGGATTATTTGATATAAAGGCAGGAGGGACTACAGGCAACTAAAGTTTTGACAATATATATTGTTGAGTTACCTTAGAAAATAAGTAAGAAGCAGCAGAGTGCTTTGGATTTTATTATCTGTGCTTTGGCTGTGAATTCAGACAAGTACTGCCCATTATAGAATTGCTTTTAGGTTGCTGAACCATAATAACAGTTTCAAACACAGCCCACTTGGGAGTTCAGAGTCTGTGGGGAAACAGTGCTTGGGGATGGGCAGAGAGCAGTGAAGGCAGGAGGAGATGCATCAGAAAACCCAGTGGAAAAGGAAAGAATTTCTTCAAGATACAAGGAAAGGAAAGGTTTAGGAGGGGTGGAGAAGAAAAGCAGGAGCCAAAACAGAGTGTGGCAAGGGAATTTGGAGTAAGACTGAAAGATTCACAAACCCGGGGTAAGGGTTGCAGAGGGCAAGGAAGAGCCAGGAGTGATCCAGCAGAGTTGTGTGCTGTGGATAGGCCAGGCCTACTGCAATCCCTAGGCTGGGCTCTGTTACTTCTCAGCACTACTGGTGATGAAAAATGCTCATCATCAGAACCAGCTCAATGCTGCTTGTTAATTCTGACAAAACTGACTTTTTGGCTCTAAGTACAAGACAAAAATCTCTCTCTGGCTGCTGCAGTGTGGGGCAAGAGTGGAACAGCTCCCTGTGTTTCCACTGCCCTGCCCAGGCACACAGGCTGTTGCTGGTGGCAGTAACAACAGCAAGGGCATCACCTCAGGCCCGTGCCATTGAGGAGAGCTGACAGCCAGGACATCTCTTACTAGGACAGTCTGCCAGTGTGGACATCATATAGTCATTTTGCCTCTGCCTGGAGCTGGCCTTATGTTCCTCTCTGGGGGTAAGTCCACATAGAAACAATGTCCTCTAACTGCTAGCCCTTACACTTCTCAAGCAAGCTGTCTTAGCCTGGGCCATGTCCCTAAATAGCACCGTAAGAATATTTTGTTTTTTTAAATGCATGAAATTACTTACAATTTCCTACCTCCTTCTTTTTTTCCTCAGTGCCCCTGAACCCTTGTTTTCTCCACAAAATTGTTGTCTCAGTCAGAGCAAGGGATAAGTGGTGATCACTGAACCAGTAACTACTCAAAATTTCTTTTTAACATCAGCCATATGGCAAGTCTGTGATCATTGCTGAACTCGGTCAGGGGCTTAGAGATGCAAAGCTTCTTATGCCTTTGTTAGGCCAGCTGTTTCAATTGGGAGGCTGAATATCAAGCATCCATGGTGCTGAATTTATCTAAAAAAGTCTTACTGTGTAGGGAAGAATTTCAAAAAAACTGTCTCTAATATGTGCTGAGGATTCTTACCTAAGAATTCTTACCAACTATCCAAGGCTACCCAGAGCACGGCATTCCTTCTTTCTTATCCTTGTTGCTGGTTTTCTCCTGTTCTTAATCATAATATCAACCATCCATGTTTTATTTTAAATTAATTTAGCAACCTCAGAAGGGGAAACAAGAATATTTCATTTCCAGTTTTAATTTAAGCAGAGTTCTAAAGTTTCCATAACATCTGGTGGTAATGCAAAAAGCATTTTCTGTCATACTAGTTTAAAATAAACTTTCCAGCAATATCGCAAAAGCAGTAGCATTTTGATAAAATTAATTAATGACAATTGTTAATTGCATGACAGATGTCTAGTAACTTCTCACTTTGCTGCAGATTTTAATCAGGTGTGTTTTAAATGCACCTTATCAAATAACACTGTCCTTAAAGCTCTTCCAAACATTAATAAACTTCCTGGTGATGTCATTGCTGGGAGTGGAGAGGGGGGGGAAAAAAGGAAACAAAGCCTGTATTTTTCTGATATACATATTTTACACTGAGAAAGGAGCTGTTGAGTTGGCTGTGGATGTGTGCTGTGGACCCAGCCAGAGCCTGCTCAGCTCTTGCTTTTGGCTTGCCCCAAAGCTGTCCTGTCAATTTATCCCGTTCCCACAGGTGTGTCTGCTGCTGTAAACTAAAACAATTGGATAAACAGAAATTATGCTCATCTTGTGCTTTAAAGGTGAAGAGAAATTGGTTGGAAACAACTTATTATCTGCTTCTACTCCTCAGCTTAGGAATTGTGTTAGACTCAGAGGGCTTCTATGGATATTTTAACCACAAAAGAGTGGTCAGTGAAGGTGCACACCCCTTCATCCTCACCATGCCCCCCCCAGGAGACAGTGCTGGTAAACTGGTAATGGATGAGGAAGAGGTTGAGGTATTTAACAACTTCTGTGCCTCAGTGTTCAGTGGCACTGGGGATGCTGCTGGATGAGAGGCTGGACATGATCCAGCAATGTGCAAAGCCAATTGTTTCCCAGTCTGCATCCAAAGCAGCATGGACAGCTGGGGAGGAAGGGGGTTCTGCCCCTCTGCTCTGCTTTGACCACACCTGAGCTGCATCCAGCTCTGGGATCTCCAGCTCTGGGATCTCCAGCACAGGAAGGACCTTGACCTGTTGGAGCAAGTCCAGAGGAAGAGCACTGAGATGATTAAAGGGATGGAGCCTTGNTGCCCCAAAGCTGTCCTGTCAATTGATCCCATTCCCACAGGTGTGTCTTCTGCTGCTGTAAACTAAAGCAATTGGATAAACAGAAATTATGCTCATTTTGTGCTTTAAAGGNCAGCCTGGAGAAGAGATGGCTCCAAGGTGACCAAACTGCAGCCTTCCAGTACCTGAAGGGAGCCTACGAGAAAAATGGAGAGAAACATTTTACATGGGCCTAAAGTAACAGGACAATGTGACCTCAAACTGGAAACGTGTAGGTTTAGATTAGTTACTAGGAAGAATTTTTTTTTGCTGTGAAGGTGATGAGGCACTGGAACAGGTTGCCCAGGAAAGTTGTGGCTGTTCTATCCCTGGAAGTTGGCCAGGTTGGATGGAACTCTGAGCAACCTGGTCTCATGGAAGGTGTGCCTGCATGTCGCAGAGGGGGTTGGAATGAGGTGATCTTTACCGTCTCTTCCAACCCAAATCATTCTATGATTCTTCTGTGAATTTGTCCATCAAAAAGTCCTGTGCTTGAGTCCAAATCCCCAAGCAGAAGTTACCAAATGGATCGTTCAAGACCGAAATTACAGAGCCATTCCTGTTGCAGAGTCTGCACAGAGGGTTTTTGCCCCCTGGAACAGGAGAAAGAGGACTCACAATCCAATAAACAGAGCTGCAGTATCAGCTTCTTCTTATTGTAACTTTCCACAGTATCTCACAGCACATGCTTCAATAACTGCTGGCAAGTATTGACTTTGGGAACACTAATCACCCTGCCAGCTTGTTCATGGTACCAGAGCTGCTAGTAACAGTGTGTCAGCAGTTGTAGTTACTGCCTCCAGGTTAAGAGGCATTTTCCCATGCTCTGTAATTACCAGCCAAACAGCAAAGAATTAACTCTGTCCATCTGACAGATTTGGTGATACTGTGTGATGGCTCCCGCTGAAGCAATAACCATTCACTGACCGACTCGTTCCTGCAGGAGACTTGTTTTATAGCTCCATTCAAACACATTTAGGAAAACAAGAATCTATGAGAGACTCTATGGCCTGATAAAAATAAAGCAAAGATGTTGTAGCTTACACACTGACATTTTCAGAGCTTTGATTTCAGACACCAAATTGCACAGCCATGGAAGCAATCAATTTAGAAATGACAGAAAACATTCACATAAACACAAAATCATCTGTTGCATAAATAAAGGTACAGAGAAAAAAAAAAGAATAGATGAATTTGATAATGGAAGGAAACAAATAAAAAGCCTGTCTATAGAAGAAAGCTCAAATAAAAATGGAGTGAAGGAGAGGTTCTCTCCAAATATCTGTTTATATTGTGCAGTCATTTCAGTTTAGTGCCATGAGGAATGAAAAGTATAAGCCAGCATCCAGGGCTTCAGGCCAAACCTAGTGTTCTGCTTGTCAGCAAATGGTGAAAATGCTGTCAATTAGCAAAAATCGTTCTCTGTCCTCTCACATCAAAACAGCAATAATGTTCCCTTTGATTGCCTGGCAGCACTAAGATGAGAGGAGGCAGCCTGCTGATGGGAAAGGGCCCAGGCAGAGATGAACACCCTGTGTAAGGGTGGAGGGGCTCCTGCATGGAGCCACGGTGAGGCTGGGTCTCTGTGGAGAAGGGGATGGCTGATGGGACAGAGGGGAACAGCATGAGCCAGGGGTTTGGAAAATGAGAAAACCTCCCCTTTCTGCTTATTTATGTCACTGGGTGATGCAGCAAAGTCCTCCCCTCTGCTGAAGGAGGGAGGAAAAGGAGACTAGTGGATCCCAGGTAGACATGAATGACTTTTCATCAGGTATTTAGCATTTCAGGTATATGCAATCTGTCTTGGGTCTGAAACACAAAGGAGAGTGAGACAATAAGAAAATCAGATCCAGTGCCAAAATATTACCAAGAATTATTTAGGAATCATAGATACAGGGGTGAAGTTTTTATTTTGTTTAGGAAAATGGCTTCATGGGCACTGAAGTGAAATCTGATCTTCATTATATTGCTATAAACTGGTAGTAAACATAGCTGAGAGCAGAAATAGATCAATAAAAGTCAGTCATAAAACTGAAAATAGAGAGAGGTATTAGGAGTTTGTTAAAGTGGAAAAGAATATGAACATAGCATGTGAAAGCCAAACCCTTTAGCTGGAGATTCAAATTTGGTTCTACTAATCACGATGTGATCCTGCAGAGCTTCATGCCACACAAGGGCAAAGAAACTGAAGACTTGAAACTGGTCACCTTTTGCTTCAGACTGTGGTAAATGGGAAGCAATTTTTCATGATCTTGTTCATTGAAGTTCTCAGATCATTGAGTTCAACAATAAAAATGACATCAGCAGGATAAAGTTTAAAGTAGCGAATTGATTTTTAAGCTCAGACAGCCAAAGGCAAAAGTTCTCAGTAACATAAAAATGTTAAGCCATGGGGTTCTGGGTCTAAACGTTGCTGTAGATCATTTCCACTTGTAGTGCAATGTGTGTAAGACAAATCTATAGCCTGGTAAATGCCTTGCTTTGCATTTCTCCACCACAAGTGCATTAAAATCATTCATTGGTACTTAGAGCATCAGCATCTGAGTAAAAGGTCTGAATGGGAAAGAATTTTCTGAATCCTGTAAGTTACTGTAAATGAAAATTCTGTATATTACTAAAAGGAAAAGAGTTGCTGATAGATATTCAGTGGTGAAATATGCTATTTAAAAATGTAAGAGGAGACCTGGTTGATTAGGCAGTGCATGGCTTGTCCATGTCAGAAGTACTGTCCTGTCTCCACATCCTTGGCTGGATGCTTATTTTAATCCCAAAGTTCTGTGTTGTTAATTGCACCTTTTTGTTGTCCTTATGGAAGTTTTTGTGAAGGTTTTCAGCCTTCCAGAGCTGAGCCTTTTTCTGCTACAGTCAGCCAACACTGCATAGCACAATGCTGTGCTCTGCTCACTTGCCACAGTTGCTGTTACTGCAGTAGTAGAGAATTATAATGCAGGTTGCATCTGCCTGTTCAATACACTTGGAACTTAATAGAAAAATCAAAATATTTTGTTATTTGGAAATTGAAAAGACAATTAAATTGGCGTTAACAGCAAAGCCTGAAATCACTGCTGATGTTAAGAACTGTGTGGTGTTTGTTTGCTTGCATTTTGCCTCTGTGATTTCATTGATAATTTCGGGCTGCTGAGCAATGTTTAATTTGTTCTTAATATTTCTGTTGCCAGCTTGTGTCTCTGTGTTTTGAAAAGCAATACTTTTGCACATTTGGGAGCATTTATGCAATAGAAAAGATTTCAATAGAAAAAAAAGAAGTCTCTTTAACCTCAGGATGTGTTCTTCCTCCTGCTGCCAATGAACTTGGGGAGAGCTGGAGTTTTCCTGAGAGTGTTGACAATATTGTTCCATGTTTGTACTGCATGAGGATGTTTTAGACTTTCCCATTTCAAAACCCAGAAGCTTCTAACCCTTTCGGCCATCAACTTTAATTTAAATCAATGCATAGGGCTTCCAATTGTGGGGTAACACTTTAAAACATTATGGTTAGTTTGTATTTAATGTGTCTTTGATATTGGAGGGTAAAGGAGTATAGGACAAAGTCTACCTCTGTTGATACTTTGGTCGCAAAAGTGATAAAATCATTTCATTCTTGCATCTGATACTTTGTGAAATTTTGGTGGCAGGTTTGGGTGGCAGGTTTCTATGAGCAATTGTCAGTTATGTGGTTACTAATTTTCATAAAAGTTCCCGAGCCAGGGATGGCAGCAGTCAACAAGAATGTGCACCTCACTTGTGTCCATCCCAGGCTTCATTTTAACCTTGCAGATTCTTTCACTGTGGGGACAAACCTTCAAAGCCTCTCTAGGAATGATACAGTGTGAGAAGTCTCATATAAAAATATGATAATAATCAAGCTAAAGTAATGTTGAGCAGTTGGAGAAAGAACAGCATCAAAATTAAAACTAGTTCTAGCAGAGAATCAGTGAAATTAAGGACTTTTAAAATTGATCCATTATTTTCCCCTTTGGGCACGTCTGAAGTGTGGGTAAATAGTTACGAGGCAAAATGTTGTATGAACCTTTTGTCCTTATTTTTAATTCACACAATTTAAACACAGCCTCTACACAGGAGCACAGATAGTTCCAAAAGAAAGTTACTCCCCTGGAGGAAACATTAATCTTTAAGTATAAGGTGGTTCACTTTATATTCTGTTATGGATTATTTAGTGCTTTTCATATATTATAGCTCAAAGTGTTTTACAAAGCAATGAACTATGGTAGAGACAGAGCCTGAGTGCAGAACTACAGATACAAATGCATTAGAGGTATTTTTTGTTTCTGAATGCTGTCACTTGGATCTATACAAATGATGTATTGGGGTGAATCCTCTGCAAAATATATGTTTGCTTTTATGGACTAACCAGGAAATGTGAATCCAGGAGTAATATTTGCAAAGAGGAGAGGTGTCTTCAAGATAAAGATTTTTGCCACCCCATGAAAACACAATTAACTATGTGTGAAAAATACAGGCAGAAAAAATATTAGTAAATATGGAGCATCATTCTACTTTTTGGTTTTTTTCTTTTTAATTTCACCAACATCTGGAATTCCACAAAATAAGCACACACCAAATTTTGCCATGAATTGCAGAAGAGTGTGAGAGGAGACAGTTCTTCCCAGAAGACCTTGCACTCTGCATAGACAGGGCAGGAAAAAGGGTGGTGGTGGCAGCTAAAAGATGAGAGCTGGTGTTTTGAAAGCAGAGGAGTTACAGTTGTATGATAAATTAATGCTGAGCAGCTGCTGAACAATGAACAATATTTTTAACCCTTTCCATCATGAGGTCATAGTAATGTGATTCATCATCCTTCACTGGAAGGGCAGGGGAGTCCTGGCAACTGGTGATACTTCCTTGACTGCTCTGAAGTGACTTTATTCACTACTGTGACTTGACATTGTTTGGTCATTTGCCTACATCTTCAGTCACAGAGAGACTGGAGAGGTTTGCACCTTCTTTGGTATTTGAAGCTTGCTATTTCTATTCCTCTTTCCAGTATCTCGAACCCTCTTATCTTTGATGGAAGTCCCCGGTCTCTTTGTCCCTTGCTGTATTTATGGAAGGTTATGAGAAGATGAAGAGTCAGGATAGAATTTAGAAAGGAAAGAGAATATATTCTATTCTATTCTATTCTATTCTATTCTATTCTATTCTATTCTATTCTATTCATTCTATATCTACTGTGCTTCCTTTAAGTCTCATTCTTCTGTAGCAGAACAGTGTAAAGGCAGACTCTGGGAATAAGAAAGAAGAAAGGTATCTTAAAAATTAGGAATTACAATTAACTTGAGTTTCTCCAGTCACATGGTGTGTTACAGCATTTCTTAATGGATACCTTGGGTACAGTGAGTATCTTCAATGCTTACTGCTCTTACTGGTTATCACAGCAAAGAAGCAATCTGAAAGTTGTTTTAAATAGGAGAAACAACATTACATTAAAGCAACTACAGATTCTCACTCCTCGTTCTTCCTGTTGTCTTTATTCAGAGGAGTTTGGAGGATCACTGAAGTCAAGTTATAATAATTTTCAGAACTAAAGTTTTTTCTTACTCTAGAAGAAGAACAGAATCCTCATTTTTCTGTGTATCTCATGCTCATGTAAATGGTATTGTACAAAAAGCACAATTCAATTAATATAATAATTGGCCTTAATGACATCAGCAGCAGAAAACCACAAGAACATTGCCTTTTGGAAGAAATGGATTATGGTCTAAGTGGCTCACTTTTGGAGTGTCAGTTCTTTGTGTCCTGCTGCAGATAACAGTCCAGTGCCTTATTCTTTGGACTGGAATGCTCAAATTTGGTTTTATTTTGCTTTGTATTTTGCTTTGCTGTATTTTTGGATCTGTGCAGAAAGGTTGTGGGGTACATCTCCTTCAGGCCTTGGGCAAAGTTAAGTTTTTCTATGATTATTAGACTGTGTCTAGTTATTCAGTGTCTCTTCTTATGACTCTGGAGTTAGTTAACTGATTTTAAAAGGCATTAAACCCTTTAGTTCAATTAATCTTTTTATTCTAAGGAATGGATAATCTAGTTAGGTGAGCTATGAAACTTCAGCATAAATTCTCCAAGCAGACTGAATGGACCAGACCCATTTCTTTCAAAATCTTTCCAGTTTTATTCTGTGCCACCATGGGAGGTCAGCTCTAATGCCCTCCATGATCTTCATGGCAGGTCATTAGAATCAAAACAGTTTTCCCTGTGGTTATGTTCTGTTGCTCTGGGGGTTTAACTGTCTCTCTGTTCTTTGCTGTGAATTGGTTGGTTCTTGCTACAAGCACACCAATACATTATTATATAAAGAAAAAATAATAAAAAACTTGGTGGCCTGTTAACATGGGGTCTTGGTTCAATGTGAAGCACAATTTTTTAGGTAAGAAGACTGGCTATGGCTTAAAATACCAAGATCTGGGTTCTGACCCTCACTCTCCAACAGCTTCTTCACAGCCCCAAGCAAGCCACTTTAACTTTCTTCTCTGAGAACTGTGGATAACAATGAATTCTTCAATATCTCACAGAGTGCCAGAAAACAAAAATTCTGCTGGGTAATCTGCAAGGAGGAGGTAGTATGGCAAAGGAAAGATATTACTAAAATTATTAGGCATAAGTTAAAACCAAATGCAATTAAAATGTCAATTAAATCATATGTGTTTCAAGGAAAGGTACCTTCTGAGTAGCTAACAGAAAACAGCAGCTTTTGTATGCTGTCAGGAGTGGAGAATTAAAATGTCAAATGTGCTTTGCCAGTTTTTGATGCACAGTTTTTGATGCTCCAGCTCTCAGATTGCCTTTGTGTCCCTCTCTGGACTGGGGGTGTCAGGTTCATGCTGGAGAACCCGAGCCAGAACATATTCCAGGGCTCCAGCTGTACCCTCACCTGTGCCAAAGTGAGGTGGGAATCACTTCCCATGAGAAAGTCACATAATGCAGAAAGTCATGTAGTACAGAAATAGCTACTACCTCCCCAGTTTAGGCTCTTCCAGAGCTTAGCTCGTGATTTCTCTCTTTAAAACCACAGAAGAGGTCTCATACACTTTAGGATTCGAGCTATATTAGTTCAGCATTCTTTTGCCCTCAGATCCTGGTGTGTGTGTAGAAAGCCCAGGGTAGTTGTGAAGTAACCCCTCACTGTTGACTGCTAAGGACCAGTCTCTCTGTGGAACAATGCCATTCATGTTCTTGCAGTGCATCTGATATATTAGTTGCCAGAGAAATAAAATTGTCTGACTCCTCTTACGCCTAGCTGTTATTGTTGTGACTATTTAAAGTTTGCTGGCAGAGACAAAACTCTGCTGTCAGGAGTGGCATGGTGAGGGGACAGTGCTTTCCAGTGATGCCTGGCAGTTGTGTAGGAAAAGAACTGAGGGAAAAGTCACCTATAAAACAAATTAAATGGTTTGGCATTGATAAATACCATGGCAGTTATGTAGAACTTAGGAGTGGTAGTAAATATGAAAGCGCATTTACTGAAATGCATGAATATTGTAACCAAAAGAGTGAGACCCTGTTTGTCACTACAGTTATACATCAGTTAATGACACAAAACATCAGGGCAATATTCCAGTGTTTGGTGTGCTGATTACAGCACAGGGAAATTGCTTTGCAACTTGTCAAACAGCTCTGTAAAATGTGGAACTAATCAAATGGGTTATTTTTTCTTACTGATAATGCAGCACAATTGATGTAAAAATATGCACATTTATATAAATAAGTCTTCAGTCACCTTAGAAGAATTCCTGTACAGGTGAAATCCTTATTTCTCTGGTTACGCTCTGGGTTGGTGAAAATCTGTTTTCATGGAAGGGGCAGCAATCAGATCTTAAAGTACATAAGCAATCTCTTGTACTTGACTAACATTTAAAGCTGTCTTATGGAATCTGTTTCTTGCTTTGCTCTTAGCCATTTGAACTTTCCTGTTGTCAGGAGAATCTATAAAAAATGACAAGGGGAGTCTGGTTTGTACACAAGTGAACTTTGAGCTCTCCTGAGACAGCAGTCACAAGCAAAACCTAAACATTCCAGAATTATTATTATTATTAATTCAGAAAGAACCAATGTCTGATGGTTTAGTGCACTTGATGTTCAACTCATCCAGCAGGATTCCAAAAACAAATGCCTGTTCCTGCAGTACTGCAAAAATCATCCTCAAGTAACTGGTTTCTGGAATGGGAGATAGGGTGTTCCTAAAGTGTCATGCTAATTTACCCAGCAGTAAGTTTTGGACAGCAAACTGAGTAGATCAGTTTTAGCTGCTATTTGGTAGTGGTCTGGGTGCAAACACATCCAATGTTTCTGTGGTCTTCAGCTATTAAGACTGTCAAAGTATTTCTGCAGGAAAAATCCTCTTAGGAAAGTCATGGCTTCACCTTTGAACCACAACAAGATGTTTTTCCTTAGTCAATACAATACTGTTGTCTGAGTAAAGTATTGCCTGTTTTGTGTTTAATTGCATCTATTTCTAATGCATTAGCTGCATTTCTGTACAATTTATATTTTATGGACTTTTTGGAGAGGATTTAGAATGGCTTTAAAAAATATTTTCATTGCATTTATTTCCTGGGGTTAGGAAGTATTGGCCAAGGTATGGTCTGGGGAACATGTATTCTGTGAATGCCTAAATGAGTACTGCATTGAGGTTTTAGGGAAAATTCCAGCCTTTACTATATATTTGTAAGATATTACTTTCAAATTGCATTTGACATATCCTTCAATTCTCTGCAGTTTAGGAGGTGACATCCAGTATGAAACATATTCAGTGACATCAGGTACTTATAATAAATGGCTTTCCTGATTCCATGGCATGCTTTATAAAAGCTTTATGAAAATGCAGATATGAGGTTTTCTTTCAGCACTCTCTGATGGTATTTGGAACTTCTTTCATCTACATGTTCATCTGTTACAGTATTAGTAAGTGACTTTCTGTTTAGAAACTATTTGCAGTATTCACAAAGTGCAAATCATTTATGTTAAAAAGGCTGTACCTTTCACTGTAGGTGCCTGAAGGTACTGTTCAAATGGATACAAATAAAAGCAATTTCTTAGGCATATTATGTTTTATTTAATATTTTTCAATATGTCGAAGGCAGCACTGCTATGTTTAAACCAAAATTTAAGGCTAAAATCTCATATTCACCTGTAATAATGGTGTGGTGCAGAATAAATCACATGTGGTGTATGCAAAATGGTTGGGTCAGAACAGTAAAGGCAACAGTTTTGCTGTTTGATTCCTGACATCTTTAAATATGAAAATAGATGTATAATTCTGCTTGGAAAAAAAGCAGCAGGGGCTGGTTGGATTGCACACCTTTCTGCTTTCAGCTGGAAGAGCTGGCAGGCTTCACCCAAGGTCAGGGAGGATATCTGGGGGATTGTGGATCCCCTTTGCTGGCAGATGTTACCTGATAACCCTCGTTACCAGCACCAGCTCCAGAGGCTGTGCAGGTTTTAACCAGCCAATTTGCCAAAGCACCAAGAAAGGGCAAAACTTACCTGCAATTATCCTGACAAAGCAGGTCCAGTCCAGAGAACCTCAGGCTAAAGCCAGTTATTCTCATGGACAAAAATTTTATCCTGTGATATCCAGGGAGTTTGTTGTATAGTTACTCCTTTTAGATTTTGCAGTATTCTTTAATATTAGATATTTGCTTTTTTCTCTTCTGTGTTTCTGAGTGCACATAAAACCCCCAATATAAATATATGTGGAAACAAAAATGCCAAAATAATGGAGCTGAACAGAGTTACAGGGATAGCCAAGGTTCTCTGTTAAAAAGATATATTTTGAATTGTGTTTATTTCTGTGTCACAAAGGTTCACATCCTCCAAAGTGAATTATTAAAAGCTTTTATGACCATGCTCAGACAATTTGTACCAAATAAGTCTGATGAAAAAAATTATTGAGCAAGACAGAACATTATGTAGTTATGATAAGCAATACTTCATGTCCTTGCTAATTAAGAAATGGAGCAAGAAAATATTTCACTCATTTTTCTATAGTAATGAGTTTGAAAAAAATATCTAACTAAATTACAGAAAACCAGTCCACTTTTTGTATCCCTCTGAAATACTTCATTAAAACCCTCTCCTAGCTCTAAAAGTAAAAGAAATTGTAAAACAATTGAGTTACATTGTCACAATCACAATCACAGTATCAGAAACATGTTTAGAATAGGTAATTTCATAATAAAAGAGTTATTGTGCCTCTTCACAAAGGCAAAAAGAGTTGGTAATAATAAGCATATAAAAAAGGTATGCTTAGAAAAATACAAGCTAAAATAATACCATTTTAAAGCAAAGAATGAACTACAGTATCTTTTTTTACTAGATCCACTTTTGAAAGACTATGTCCTTAATACACTTAACATAGTTTCAAGTTTGCTGCCCCAATATCCACCCCAAAATGAAATCGTTCATAGGCAAATGAAGACCTTTGCATCACCTGCAACTGGTAGCACTAAACAAAATTAGATTCAATAAGGAAGAGAATGATCACCAGTCTGAAGAAAATTGGCTCAGTGCTGATGATCTCCTGGAAAGAAAGAGTAGCCAAACAAGAGGGGTTCCATGGAAAACCAAAGTAAATGATCAGGGACTTTTAGGATGCAATTCTCTTGGGAAAGTAAGTGTTAATAGCATTGACATTGCTTGTCTTTATTTTTTTTTTTTTTTAGAAAGGGAAATAATAATAAATGTGTCTTGGAGCTGACCTAATAATATGAAAAATAACATACTGATCTTCAGAAATTTTGATCATAATTAATTCCAATTTTTTTAAAGACTGTGAAGATGTCCACATCAAGGTTTATCCTTGACATCAACTGTTAGATATTGATCAAGTGTGACTGCACGTGGGTATGCTATGGGCTTCTTGCACCTGTTTCTGAAACATCTGTTACTGTTAGGAACAAGATACAGGGTCAACCAACAATTTATGTTGTAACAGACTTGAATTTCCTTCTGATTAGGATAAGCTCAAATCAGTGGCTCACCTCTGTCTCCAAACCAAGACTCTCAATGTGTGAGTACTTTCAGTACCTATACTTTTGCATCCCCCATTCATAAAAATAAATCTGTTCTGTTGGATAATCTTAGTTTCAGTCTTTCTGGTTCTCCAAGGAATTAATCTTACTATCCAAAGGATCCCTTTAGAAATGAGCTGAGGTTTTTTTTGTTGCCTTGTAGCTCAGTACAGTGCACCTGAAATGCAGCAATGGCCAGGAGTATTTTGAAGGCTTCATTACTCTTCATGTTAAGTTCCTCAGCAATAGGATCTGTGGATATTCTGGTTTTAACTTGCATTGTAAAATGCCTTCTGGGCTTTGTATTATACAAGGAAATAATATTACTGTATTATGATTCCCTGTGAAAGGAAAAAAAAGGAAAAAGAATTGTCAAGTTTTTAAATTTTGAAGCTGCAGTTTTCCCCTCTCTCCCATGCTGGGGAGTACCCTGGCAAAGGGGGCAAACACTGAAGGTCCATCACATCCCACACAACAGGCCTGCACAGAAAACTGACAGCTGAGCTTCCTGCCCTTGGAGGCTCACAGCTTGTTTGATCACAGCTACACACAGTTCTTTCTGAAGTGCATCAGCTCCCCACTATGTCAGTGGAAACAGAGGAGGGCAATTCCAGATGGAAATTCATCTCACTGATTTCCCTGAGGAAGTTGCCCATTTCTTTTGTTGTGTGTAGAGGCAGTTTATGGTAATTATGGTGTAATTATGTTCACCTAATTTTAGATCTCTGCAGGCATTTGTAGAGTCTGGTTGGTGTGGCATACACTAAAGCAGCTGCTTTAGGGTGAGATGAATCATGTCTAAAAAGGCTCTTTCCTCCCCATTTACTGTAAGGGAAGTCTGTGTAACCACCTCTTAAGAAAATGTCTCAGTTTTCTGTGTAGGAGAATAATTAGGCCATCAGCATTTTCTGTGATGAAGGATGTAGTCTAAATTCTTCTCATAAGGGCTGTTCCACTTGGCCTAAACAATTATGATCCATTAACTAAAAAAAAAAAAAAAAGAATGTTAATGAACATTAACTTTAAATAAAAAGAAGGAAAATTTGATGGTCACAGTTAATTAGCCTTACCACTGAGGAACACTGGTTCTGGTTTCAGGAAGTGCTGAGCAAAAAAGGTACAACAAGGACTGGAAGTCAGAACTACCATCACAGATAAATGCCCTAAAACTAAACTTTGCACTGAATCTGTCTCTTACCCAGCAAATATTTTTGCAAAATGGAAATAAGTAACGATTTAAAATTGCCTGCAGAGGCCCTGGAATACCTTGGACTTGTGCTTGGCAAACTGTATTAGTTGGGCTGAACCTGGATGGGTTTGAATCACCTTCTGTAGAGGAAGAATTTGAATGCAGGTGTCCTCAACTCATTTCTGAGCACATTCCTTAAAAGCTGAAAGGCAGAGAAGTACCACTGGGGAAACAATCACCATTCATTCCCTTCAGCAGTGTTTTGAAGTACTCATTTTCCCCTGCCTTCTGAAGGACGTGGCTCATGCTCCTACCTGCAAATGTTGCACCAGGTGCCACCGTGCCTGGGTGAGGTTCCTGTGTGATGTCTGGTTTTGAGGCAGGGGTTTCCTGTTCCTTACTTTGTGGCATTTCACATGCAGCAGATCTATTGCAACCACACTTCATTTTGTGCAATCCAACTCTTCTCATCGTTGCCTCTCTCAGTGCTGTGGATTCTGTCTGGTAAATGGGAAAAATCTATGTCTTGCTTAGTTCCTGCGGTGCTGGATCTTTTCAGCCCTTTTCTTATATGACCAGACTTTTTGAAGGGCGTGCCTTCTGTCAGCTCAAGGAAGCATTTCAATCTCAGCTGAAAGTCTGAAGGTTATTCAAATAAATGGAAATAGAGTTTGTGTATGTGCAATACAGCTCTAAATGTGTTCCTTCCTTATATTCTTTTCATTACTTAGTGTGCAGCCTGTGTGAGTTCTGTTTCATCTTTCAGGCATATAGTCTAGCCTCAAAGTAAACGACAGAGGAAACTGTATTCTGTGCAATAGTGCTGATGCTATAGCTAAAAAAAAAACCTAAAAAAATAAATAAGTAAACCCAGTCACTTCCAATGCACCAATGCACTTGACAAAAAAAAAAAAAGGCTTAATTTTACTCTGTTCAATCTAGAATATGCTTGATAGTAAGATCCCATAATTATATGGAACTTTTCATTTGGAACAATCTACGTGTGGTCAGTAAAGACACAATGAGTTCATGTGCCACCTTCAAACAAGCAGTAAGACACAGAACAGTGAGAAAGTAGGAATAACCTGACAAAAACCAAACTTTCCCAGACACTGGAATTAATTCCTTATTACTTCTTGATGATTTTTGACCTTTGTTTAATCTGAATGAATGGATGAATAAAGTAGCAAACCAGTTTTAAGTGCTGCCATTGTGCTTTTTTGATTGCCAGTTTGCCATATGCATGAGTGTATTTTCATAAGCAGACATCACCACTGAATTTTTTAATGCTAAAATTTATCATAATAAAAATATGCATGCTGTTGTCACACAGGTGTTAAATTAGATACTTTCATTTATTGGTGGAGTGAACCAAACAGTAAGGAAACCCAGAGAGAATCAAGGATAACACTAAAGATGAAGCTACAAATTTCAGATGCTTTAGTAATTGAATAATGTCAATTTTAAGGTTTTTTTTTTTATTTGACATGCTTGGTTTTTTTAAGAATTCTCCTACTACTTTTTTTTTGTGTTTCTAAAAGGAATTGCAGTCTGTCATGCTTCATGTGTGAAGTATGCAATTACAAATTAATATGCAGCTATGAAATTTAGGCACACAGATAATACCTAATATCTATTATATCTTTATTTAGCTTTCATTTGAAACAGCTAGATTAGCTACAGGAGTTCACTTGGACTAAGGGAACCTGAACTCCAAAAGCAACCCCATTTTTTCGTATCTGGAAAATATTTTATTTTTAATTACTGTTTTTCCTATTGCTAAGCTTTGATAATGCATGCACCATAAGAAAAAAAAATCATTTGTTAGAGTTCTTGTTGAAGCTTCTATATATTTCCTATATACCCTGAATGAAAGCAAAAAAGGAAAACAATTTAAATCTGTCCAGAAGCATTTGTAGTTTGTGATCATCTACTGGTTTTCTCAGAAATCATTGTAATTATGGTGTTGTTCATAACAGAACACAGAAAAATACCTCTTCATGAGCTGGCACTTATTTCAGGCTGCACAGACCCTTGTAAATGTAGTTTACAATGAACCACCCATGAATCATCATCTTTCTCGAGCGAGTGTTATGAGGCTGTACAGAAAAAGCCCCAAACAATCTTTCTCAGGTGTTTTGGGACCTGTCAGGATAAACATTTTGGTGTTTTTAACACACACTGTGTAACTTCCTGAGCCTCACTGAAAGAAACAATTGGCCATACAATGGGTTCAAATTATATTCATTTTTATTACCTTTTGGAAAACTGCTTTGCAAAGACTCATTCTTCTGCACTGAACAAAAGTGACTGGTTTTTACACTAAACATGCTTTATTTAAATGGAAATTTGGGACATAAAAAGCTGATAAAACCTGAGTGTGTGGATAGTTAAGACCTGAACATTTGCTGTGTGCATTTTTTTTTTCTTTCTCTAAAGAACAAGGATAAAATGTTGGCCTGTGACTTGGATTAGAGGACACATGAGTCACCAACATGCCATGAGAATATCCAGTTGTCAAATCAAATTTATCATTTTTGTTAGCAGACTTGTTTAAGTAGAAATAATTATTTCACATTGGACTTTAGACAATTAAGTCAAAACTTTATTTAAAAATGGTGAAAAAATACTCTGCCATTCTACACAGTGCCCACTTCTCCAGGTCTTACCTGAAACTTCTGTCTTGGTGAGAGAAATCACTGTTTTCTAAAAGAATTTATGAGTAAAGAAGGAATTACCAGATTCTTAGGCAAACAAGTAGGTTAAGAATATGTGTAATGTGACTGAATCATTAGAGTTTATTCCCTTACATAAGTGCACAGACATTTCAGTTTGGGTGAACCCATTGCAAGCAGAATTTTAAGTCTACTGGTGTTAGAACATGTCTAAGCAAGTATATTCTTTTTTTCCAGGGACAGTATGCCTCTCCTAACTGTTTCTTGCAATTTCTAAGTAGCTTAGATAAAATAGCTTCTAGATTTGGCTGTTCTTATGATTCCTGAAACCAAGGCTGTAAGAACAAAAAAAAACAAACCATGAAGAAAACACCCCACAAAAACAAAGTAAAACCAAAAAACTGACAGCAAACAGAAAAACAGTAAAGTAGAATAAACACACCATTTTGCAAAGGAACAACTACAACTGATGTATGGAATAACTGTTTCTTCTCCACTTAATTAAATGTGGTTGTTCCCAGTGTAGAGTCTCTAGGAAGACAGCAAAGACCTGTTCCTCCAGACCTTTTCTTGCACAAATTTTCCTTTTCTGCATTGACTTTGTGCCCACACAGGGCACCAGGGGCAGCCAGTGCCCTGCAGCAAGAGCTGTGGACCTGGCAGTGGCTGGGGAAGAAGGGCAGCAATGAGTTTGTCTTTGCAGCATCCAAACTGATTCCAATTTATTAGCTTTAATAAAGAGTCTTTAGCATTCACTCTCACAGCCCCTCTGGAAGCCTTTTGACTCAGACACAGAGATAAAACTGAAACCATCTCCTCAGGAGAGCTAAAGGACTGCCATCCAGAACCATGAATAAACTGCTTAGCCAATCCAGCTTTTAGCTTCTCTGAGCAGCTGCTGAGATCTTAAGTAATTACACAGCTCTACAAAAGACTGCAGTTTCAACGTGTTGTGTGGGGGAGTCTGTGTTCAGTTCATTTACCCTGAACAGCTCTTCCACAGCTGAGATAGGAAGCTATCCCTTGTCTTTTTGTCTCTGTTTAATGTATAATTATGGTTTCCTGATTGCATTTTAATGCTATCTTATTTTAATTCTGCATGCACCCTCTAGGTGCATTTTAATTCATGCCCAAGATGAATGTATATTTTATTTTAATGTTTTTGCAAATACGTAAGTTTGTTTGCTTTTTAGTTACAAAATGTATTTTAAACTGTATAAAAATGCCTAGATCAATTTTTCTTATATGTTTCAGCATTGTAATAAAACCCTTTAATTCAGAAGAAAAAATTACAAAGTTTTATGACTACATGGCATTGAGAGGTAAAGATCATGATTAAAAATCTCATCTTGAAAGTTATCTGCTTCTTCAAAATGTACTTATACCTAAACAATTCACAGCAAGTCTCTTAAATTTGAAAAACAATTATAAGAGCCAATCCTCACTTGATTTCTTGTGAAAATGTCTGGGAAAAGCCTTTTGCAGGATTCATGCTGAACTGCCCAATTATGTTACCAGTTTGAGAATAGTCCGTACCTATATTGAGTTTTTCTTCCTGAAATGTGCATTGCCCATATTTCCCAATTCCTGTTGCCTACTTATGCAGCATCTGTGCAGTTTGGTTGACTGTAGAGGAATTTTTTTGATAAAGAGTTGACTGTCCTGGGTGCAAACTGTGAATTCATGGTTCTTTGTGCTAGAATTAAATGACACTTTTCCAGCTCTGCACAAACCTTAGAAAATATAATATTGTCAGCAGAATATCTTCTGGGAGGAGTGAGGAATCCTATCAAGAGGACCCTCCTTCCAGTAAAAAATCACTGGTAGAAATCTGGGCAAGCAGAAAGCTTGCTGCTACTTCTTAATGACAGGACGATGGTGAGGAATGTCTGTTGTCTTGTATTTGCAGGCAATTCATTGTGTAAATGTGACCCTGGAATAAAACTAATCTGTTGCTAATAAGTTGGGGACAGAGAAAGGAAAGTCATTCATAAACAGGTGATTGAAGTAGAAGGTCTTACAGATACAAAATGAGAAGTTACTGAAAAATCTCAGTAGGTCTTCATTAGATTTTTTTATTTTCATATTCATTAAAGGCTTGAGAACAGTAGTGTTCACATTTTAGGCCCCTGGTCCCAAGAGAGGAATCTGAGGACAGAGTTGAAATTCTGTAAGAAGGATGTGTAAGAAGGAAGTGTGAGAAGGAAGAACTACTTCAAGCAGTCATTATTTTAATGTCTAAAAGGTGAAAGATGAAGCTGTGGGTTAGGCACACCTGAGTAAGGGGTTTTTATTCTCATCTAATTTCTAGATTTAGATGTAGTTTGGACAGAATCTTAGGGGACTCTGCTCAGCCATAGACACACTGGTCATTAAAGAAATGTACGTGCCTGAGCAATTTTCAAACTATGAAGCCAGGAAGCTCATTTGGGGTTTTTTTGGACCTAAAGTGCAACAGACTGCTTTTTTCTTTCATTGGGCTCACAGCACATCAGATGCAGTTACTAAGGGAACCAGGCCCTATACATGGTTTAACGTAGCCCTTTGCAGTGTGAGGTGTGTGGGTTCTCCTGGGAGCACCAGCTGGAAAAAGGGACACCAGGAGAAGGGTCAAGAGATGTTGGCATGAATCAGTCAGAGGTGGAATTGATAGGTTTCAGCTCCATTCACAGGATTCTCTGTTTTATGCATTAATGCACAGTCTCACGTATTTCTGTCTGACTTGGAAATTGTTTGCAAGTAGTCACTTTTTTTTTTTTTTTTGGCTTGTGGTTAAAAATTAGGATTTTTTGTAAGGTGTTCAATTAAAAATGCTTCCTGTGTTAAGTACTCACTCAAAGAAAGGGTTACAGTGTAGTTAAGCATTTGACAGGTCATGCTGTGCACCCATAAAATATGAAGGATATAAATAAAAAGGCTAATATAAAGGATATAGCTATTTTGGATGTTTGTTCAGAAAGCAGAAAGCAACAAATCAGGCAAAGATTTTAGTAAATCTTCAACAGGTTTTCTGTGTGCTAATATGTTCAGTAATCTGAATAAGTCTTCCTAGTGCAGGCGACCATGAACTGAAGTTGTTCCTATTAACTTAAAATGAGTCATCTAACTCACCATACTCCTGCCAGAAGCACACTGCAATAATCATAGAACCATAGAATGGTTTGGGTTGGAAGGGAAATTAAAGATCATCCCATTCCAATCCCCCTGCCATGAGTAGGGACAATTTTCACTAGACCAGTTTGCTCAAAGCCCCATCCAACCTGGCCTTGAACTCTTCCCAGGGATGGGGAGTCTACAACTTCTCTGGCACAGCCTGTTCCCAGTGCCTCAGCACTCTCACAGGAAAGAATCTTTTCCTTACCTCTAATCTACATCCACCCTCTTCCCTGAGCCTTCTCTCCTCTAGGCTGGACAGCCCCAGCTCCCTGAGCCTGTTTTCAAAGCAGAGGTGCTCCAGGGATCATCCCATGACCCTCCTCTGGGCTCATGGCAGCAGGTCTGTGTCCTCCTTGTGCTGGAGGCCCCTGAGCCACCACACGCAGCTCTGAAAATAGTTCTGCAATAAAGGAGCTCTGTTTGAGTCATGCACGGGTCACTACAGAAACACTTCACAAAAATGTTACCAGCTAATGGTAGCAGTGCAGAACACCTGGAGTTGAAAGTAATTCTTTCGGCCAGAAACTTCTGTAGTAAAAAAATCTGGGTTTAAGATTTGAAGAAGAGGTTAGAAGTTAAGGAACTGGAGAGATGACTTACTAGAACACATACATATTTTATTTCTTTTAATACCTCACTTTTCACCCCACCGAAATAGCTTCTAATGGATTCTCCAGCCCCTAGAGACGATTTTTAACATTATTTTTTGATAGAATAAAGTGCATCCATATGTCTGATTTATTGAATGTTCTTAGTGCTCTTTGGAAAATAGCACTTCTGTTGACAGCAATACTTTTTTGCCTTACGCTTAGGTTTTTGTTTTGTTTTTTTGTTTGTTTTTTTTTTTTTCAATTGAACATTTTGGAAGACCAGTCCATACAGATTTAGCCTTAAATTCTGATTGTGGTTGCACTGCTATATAATGTACAGATTTGGTATTTCAATAAATGCCTGAAAAGAATGAATGAAAAGATCCTAATTTCTATTACTTAATCAATGTTGTGTCCTTAGATAAGGAATGAAAATTAAATTCTTAGGACAATACAAGAAAAACTTTATAAGCTTATTCACTTCCCATATGGTATTGTAAAACAAAGGTAAAAAATGAGCTTGAGGGATATTTTAGCAAATTTTTGTTGATAGTTTGGCTGGAAAGTTAACTAAGTTAACCAGTGAAATCTAATCAAGAATTTTGCCAAAATGTTTGGGGTGGAGAGAAATGCATGGGAAGGAGTGACAAAGCCCTTGGTGGAAAGTTTGCAAGTGGACAGTAGGCAGTTTTATGAGACACTGTTCTAAATGCTAGTGTCACGTTTTCCTGCATCAGTCTGGGATATTTTTTTTCCGTCTTTCTCCTTTATGATTCTACTTCTCTTCTGCCCTCTCTAAAATCATGTCTACATTGTTAGTCACTGTATTAACTGCTGAGGGAGACCAAATGACTAGTTCAGACTGGATATCTGATTCTTAGATAGCTAAAGATGAATCATCTCTTTTCTGTGGTATCATTTAATTCATCCCCAGTAAGTGAGGAATGGAAAATGGGTGGACCTGTGAGAGTCATGAATCTTTCAGCTTCAGTGCTTTGGGTACTTTCAACTTTAATTTTCATGTTCCAGTATCTGTATCATTAATTCCCTGACAATTCAAAACAGCATCAGGGAGGCCTTTAAGAAATTAAAATCTGACACAAACGAAAGGAAGTAGTGTATGATGGTGAAAATGGATGAGGAGTAAGGACCTCTGTAAGAATTGTGAGTAGTCCAGATGGTGCCCCAGGGTACCTGGGGGCAGCCAGGCATGGCCACCTCTGTCCCTCTGTGGCCTGTTTGGATTCTGCAAGGTCAGGAGGTCAGACACTGGTATTTTCTTTGGCACAAAAAGAAATTGCCTTCAGTTTTGCAACTTTACTAAAGGGATTTTGAGGGGAATCTGAAATTTATACCCTTGCAGATACTAGACACAGAATCACAGAATTTTTAGGTTGGAAGAGACCTTCAAGATCATCCAGTCCAACCCATGTTCTAACACCTCAACTAGATCATGGCACCAAGTGCCACATCCAGTCTTTTTTTAAACACATCCAGGGTTGGTGACTCCAGCACCTCCCTGGGCAGATGGTTCCAGTATTTGACCACTCTTTCGGTGAAAAACTTCCTCCTTAAATCCAGCCTGTATCTCCCTTGGCGCAGCTTGAGACTGTGTCCTCTTGTTCTGTCTGTTGCTGCCCAGAGAAAGGGACCGACCCCCAGCTGACCACAACCACCCTTCAGGAGATTGAAGAGAGTGACCAGGTCACCTCTGAGTCTCCTTTTCTCCAGGCTAAACAACCCCAGCTCCCTCAGTCATTCCTCATACAGCTTGTGTTCCAAGCCCCTCACCAGCCTTGTTGCCTCCTCTGGACACGCTCAAGTATCTCAACGTCCTTCCTAAACTGAGGGGCCCAGAACTGGACACAGCACTCGAGGTGTGGCCTCACCAGTGCTGAGTACAGGGGAAGAATGACCTCCCTGCTCCTCTGGCCACACCATTCCTGATACTGGCCAGGTGCCATTGGCTTTCTTGGCCACCTGGGCACACTGCTGGCTCATGTTCAGCTGCTGTCACCAGCACCCCCAGGTCCCTTTCCACCTGAGCACTGTCCAGCCACACTGTCCCCAGCCTATAACACTGCAGGGGGTTATTGTGGCCAAAGTGCAGGACTCAGCACTTGGACTTATTGAACTTCATCCCATTGGACTCTGCCCATCCATCCAACACACAGAGTTCTCTTCACAATAGAGAAGTGAAAGACGAGAGGTGTAGGAAGTGGGGACAAAAGCAAATAGATAATAAGTTAAATATAAAGAATTTTACTTAGTCACTGAATTTGACACTGTCCTTTGTCACTGTAACTCCCTTGTTTTATAAGTACAGGATTTTTATTCAGGAATATGCAGTGTAAGAGATACAATTCTTCCTTATGTTGGGAGAAAAGAGTACGGGGAGAAGCAAATCCATATATGAGAATGAGTGCTGACAGCATGATACCTCTACTTTCATGCAGTTGAATCTACGAATTTGTTAAGCAATTTTTCCCCTGAAAACTACTGCATTTCTGTAACTATGATAAAAATCCTATTGGAAGAAGTCTCAAGCATTTTACAAGACTCAAGACTTCTCTAACAGTGCAACAATTTGATTTTTGTTAAAGTGTAGCATGCTGTGGCTAAAATCTACTGATGTGAAAACACCACTGGGGTATTTTTCTGCAGACATTTATGAGCAAATCACAAGTGCTGAAGCACAGGAGCAGATCAGTTGTGAAATTTGAGGTATGTAGAATTAGAATTTCCAAACAGTAAATTTAGCAGTTGCCTGATCCAGAATGCAACTTCATAAATATTTGACAAATGGGTTTCAAATGGTGGTTTCAAAGACAGNCAGGGGGTTATTGTGGCCAAAGTGCAGGACTTGGCACTTGGACTTATTGAACTTCATCCCATTGGACTCTGCCCATCCATCCAACACACAGAGTTCTCTTCACAATAGAGAAGTGAAAGACGAGAGGTGTAGGAAGTGGGGACAAAAGCAAATAGATAACAAGTTAAATATAAAGAATTTTACTTAGTCGCTGAATTTGACACTGTCCTTTGTCACTGTAACTCCCTTGTTTTATAAGTACAGTATTTTTATTCAGGAATATGCAGTGTAAGAGATACAATTCTTCCTTATGTTGGGAGAAAAGAGTACGGGGAGAAGCAAATCCATATATGAGAATGAGTGCTGACAGCATGATACCTCTACTTTCATGCAGTTGAATCTACGAATTTGTTAAGCAATTTTTCCTTGAAAACCAAACACTGTATTTCTGTAACTATGATAAAAACCCTATTGGAAGAAGTCTCAAGCATTTTACAAGACTCAAGACTTCTCTAACAGTGCAACAATTTGATTTTTGTTAAAGTGTAGCATGCTGTGGCTAAAATCTACTGATGTGAAAACACCACTGGGGTATTTTTCTGCAGACATTTATGAGCAAATCACAAGTGCTGAAGCACAGGAGCAGATCAGCTGTGAAATTTGAGGTATGTAGAATTAGAATTTCCAAACAGTAAATTTAGCAGTTGCCTGATCCAGAATGCCACTTCATAAATATACTAGTTTGACAAATGGGTTTCAAATGGTGGTTTCAAAGACAGAGGCTGCTGAATTATCTTCTAGGACAGCATCTCAGTAGGATTTTATTAGCCAGCCTGGGAGGTGTGTACTCAAACTGATCCTAGTCTTATGAACAGGAAGACAACATTACTCTGATTGACCTTTGGCACTTAAAATCCAAGTAGGTTTTTTGCTACCTAATAAACAATGGAAAGAGAGCAAGGCTTTATTTTAAATGTGTATATACTTTACCATAAACTTCAGCTTACTGGTGCATCTAACATTTTTAATGTAGCCTAAATATCGAATAAAGAGCTCTATTGGGATTTTTATAGACTTTTATCACCTGTTAGATGTTCGTTCTTCAAGGGAAAAGTCAAATTACTGTGAGGTAAGAGAAGTTCCACCTCTTCTCAGCTCCTCTCTTCCACCTCTAATGCACTCAACAGCAGCAGATCTGCTTTCTGTAATTAATCTGTTAAGCCCTGGTTGAACAATTGTTTTCAAAGTCTAATGCCAACTGCAGCACCACAATATGTGAAATCCTACTCTTCAGAAGAAGCCTGGTGCAGGTTTCACTGATACTCTGTATCTTTTAATGAAAATATCCTGTAAAGGAATGTTTTATTCTAAGAAAAGCATCTTCCAAAATAACTCTTGAAGGAATATGTGACATTGGCATAAATCGGCAATTGTTACCGAATAAAAATACCCTTTATACACAAACTTAAATTTCTTTTAAAATACCACTTGCAACATTTTTAGTTAGTTAAAGAAAGGAATATTTACTCTTTCTTTCTTGAAACTTTCAAATACAACAGCTGGAATGAAATTTGGTACTTCCTCTCTAAGGCATACCAGAGCTGGAAACAAACAAAAATTCCTTGTTGAGAAACAGACTCAGAAAGTCCTAAAACATCTGTCTCTCTTATAAGCTTTTTCTAAGGAAATGACAGTTCATCTCTCTTGGAGAAAGGACCTGTCAAAATGCTTGTCTTTAAAATGCAGACAATTATTTGCAGCTAAGAGTATTTTGTGCTGTCTCTAGTTTGGAATGTAAAAATTAACACAGCAGTCACAAAAGATTGAACCTGTTTATGAAGGTCGGGGCAAAAATTAATTCATTTTGCACTGAAACTTCTGGAGGATGGAGGAAGGCATCTTAAGGCCTGGAGTGATGAAAAATGTTAACCTCAAGATTTACAAGCAAGACAAATTTATTTTTTTGCACAGCTATACAAAAAGGCTGGAGTATAATGAATTTTACATGTCCTGTTTTGCCACAGGAATCAGCTCAGAGAAGTGGCACTTTAGCTGGGCAGGTCAGCAGTCTTTCAGATGCAGGAAGACATCAGAGCACCTGTTTGTCCTAGAACAGCTTGGTTATGGAAAAGGTCTTAGTTAGGGAAAAGGTGTGAGTGATGTACCATAACCATCATTACAGAAATGTGCCATAGCTCAGGGCATGATCTAGGAAAAGCAGAGAAAGGTTATTGTTACTGTAAACTGAGAGAATTTGAGAGAAAACTAAGAATTGTTATGTCAGATAATCAAAAATCTGCTCTGGGCACACTGACTGCTGTATCTTCCATTTTTTCCTGTGTATCTACAGGAAAATAAAGGTGAAAATGAAATTACAGTTAATTTGAAAAAGCATGTTAAGTAGAAGGACTAACATAACCCTGACCAGCAAAATGGTGTCCTGTCTTCTGTGGTGTGCCAAAAGGGGTTTGGAAATTTCAACATACATTTTGTGCTCATCAGAATAATTTCCTCATTATTTTCTCCTGCTCATCAGCAGTACATGTTTCCCTCTGTGAGTGCAGCAGCTATTTAGCCATCAACACAGTGTTTTGGGGACAGGGAGGGGCAAGCAAAGTAGCAGCAATAGCATTTGCCTTAGCTAAAGGAGTGGTGTAAAGAACATCCCTGGAGTGCAAGGAGAAATGTTAATGTCAGACAATTAAGCCTTCAGAAGCAATGAAATGCCAGTTAATATAGCATTATTAACTACTGAGTAGTGTGAACTGTCCCTTGTGCACAGGTATCTCCTGGTATTCCTTAATGGAATATTGTTTAGTTTATCACTCAATATTGAATTGCATCACTTGTTTTTCATCTGCGGCATCAAATCTGTCTCTCTTACTGAATGTGGGCAATAAGAGAAGAATTATTATTAATAAAAAGGAGATAATTTTCTACTAGTCTTCCCATATGTGTACAATTGAAAGAGAGTAAGACTTTAAATATTTTTATACTCATTTTAAATTTGTTCAAATATCTACCAGAGAAAAAAGATGAAAAAACAACAAACAAAAAAATTTGGGATGGGGAATCTCAGTGATTAGCACATCTGAATATATTTTTTTCTTATCAAATTGCAGTTTCATATTTTGTTAAATTTCAAAGATTTTGGAATTTTTTTTTTAGTAATAAAAATAGATGTGCATCTGGCATAACACCTTTGTGCTGTAAAATTCAGTTTCTTTTGCATCATAAGCCTCTTCACCATTTAGGGATATCAGTACCTAGAAACTTCAGGCAAGTAGGTGAAAATTGTGAAACTATATGAGTAAATACAAATTAGAATTTTTAGAGATATTTGTGCAGAAAAGTGCAAGTTCAGTTTTCATACAGCAAATAATGTTTAAGACTTTGTTGTTATTTCCTGCAAGCATTTTTCTCTTTGTTTCGAAATACTCCAGATTTTCCCCTCCAGTTTTGTCTAACAATGGCAAAGTTATCTAGGTCCTAATCACAAAAAAATAATTTAGATATCCACCTTTTACTTTAGTGGCTGGCTTTGAAATCATAATAAATACCTTTGTCTTTTCAAATAGCCCTTAGAGCATATTTCTTACTGGTCACATGTGCCACTGAATGCCATGATTGATGGTTTTAATAAAATAGTTCCTGTTCTCCCATTGTAATTTTCCTATTTCTCCTGAATAGTTGTGTTGAATCCTCTCTTTTTCTGTGTCCTGTGACAGCCTATTTCACAACCATTAAAAGCTTTCTTGGTCTGATACTGAAATACTCTTAAATACACCGGGTTCTATAGGCACTGTGAAGAAATGAGAGGCTTTTCAGAAGAGCCAGGAGTTCATTTCAGCTGGTTCCTCTAAAGAAACACCAAATCTCTTTCAGTTCCAGTGGCGGTACAGTCATGAGTGAGGGGTCTTTGTCTGGCTCTGCTCTTATCTTTATATGGGATGTAGACAAATTAGAAATCAGCTGCAGGGGAAAACATGCAAGAAATACAAAACCAGAGAAATTTGTTCCCTCCGTTTGTTCAGCTCAACATTAACAGAAGGAAAAAAAATAACAGGAAAAGGAAGAGGACTAAGGAGAAAGAAAGTGATTTAATTTGCTGCATAACCTTTTTTCATGGAGCAGTTATGGGTATTTCATTATTGAAGGGAGAGAGGGCTACTGTAAGCCAAGGACTGGAAACAGAAGTCAGAGACATTCAAATTAAAATTAAGGCATACATTTTTAAGAGTAAGGCCAATGAAATCACTGCAGAAAGAAAGGTCTCCAGCTTTTCTCATCTTCAAGCCTGTAGATGTTCCTGGAAACAGCTGTAGCAACATGAATTAATACATTAAGTACAGGGGTCACTGTACTGGTTGAAATAGCATATTCTGAAACATATGAGAGGTCAGACTAAAGGATCTAAAGTATTTTTTCTAAGTTTGAACATCAAGCATTAGTGTCTATAATCCTAAAAATATAACTGCATGCCTTTGCTGATGTTTGGGGTGCTTTTTGGTCTTTCCAAATTGGCAGCCATCAAATGAAAGATACCACTTTTCTGTGCTATGCTTTTAAATTCCCCACATTTTTGATGCAGAAATTCAGAAAATGAAATTTGCCTTAAAACAGAAAAGAAGTAATCTTACAACTGTCTCATGCTCAATTCCATGTTTAGAGCCATAAATATTGCTCAGTGACATTTTTCTAACCCAATCATTGTTTCAGTAGCCTTTGGCAGCCTTGCTAGTTTGAATCTGAAACTCTGAATAAATTATTTTTAATATCCAGCATTTTTCAGTAACATTTTTTTCTTGTTTGTGGTGTAGTAGTTGGCTGCTATCCCTAAATGCATCCTTTTTCCCTTTGTGGTGTTCTGTTTTTGGCACAGATTAATTCAAGCATTAATAATAATATAATAATAATAATAATAATGATGATGGTGATGATGAAAGTAGCAATAGTATTGAATTATGAAAGCAGCAATAGTAATGAGTATCTTTTTTGGTTACTTGCTTACAGAACAGAAGCAAAACAAGACACATAGCATGTTAGTATAGCATGAAAAGAAATAATTTCTAGCATGAAAAACATATTTGCAGAGAGAAATTAATTTTATACTTGAGTTCATCCTCCAGATCAGTATCACAAGATGCAGGCTGGGTTCATTTTGGTTGAAAATAAACCAGGAAGTGGCTGGCTCTGAGAGGCCTACTGTGAATACATGGGCTTAGACTAGTTGATAGTTTTTATGAGATGCAGCATCCTCAGAAGTTAGCTTTCCTCTTGGTTTTCATTGCAGTATGGCATTCCTTTCTTGTTGAAATATCTCCTACCAAAAAAAGTTGGTACCTTCATACACTGACTATTCTCTTTCTGAATAAGGGCATCTGCCAGCTCTTCTTTGTCAGCTGGTGCATTAGTACATCTTTTATGTGTTCCTTAAGAACAAAACCCAGGTCCCCTTTTCATGGTGTCTTTGGTGTATTGCTGATTAAAAGATGCCTCCAAACTGCAGTACAGGACAGACTGCTCTACTCAATTTTCTTTGAAATGTCTCTTCTCCATTTGTTTAATTAAAGCACCAAAAATCAGATGCCTTTTTGGAGTACCTCTGAATTCACCTCAGGAATAAAATCATAGCTTCAGCTGAAGTCAGTCTCTAAACAGCCATAGATGCTTTGCTCCAAGCTTCAACCTACATCACACACCCATAACTTATTGAAATGTTTTGGTTTCTTTCTTTTTGCTGGGATGAACATGATTTTCACTTCCCTCGCTGTCCCAGTTAAAACAAGAGAGTTCCCCTGCTCTAGATGTTCCACTTCAGGAGTTCACTATTTTGATGTAGAAACTAGTTCCTAATCTGAGTTAAACTGGCATTCTGACACCATTGCAACTTGTTATTTGTGTAAAAGAAATCTGATCATTAGCAGGGGGTCTAAATTATTTTTTTGTTTATAATGTTCTTTGACTGCAAGCAAAAATATTTCTTCCCCTCAGTATTACAAAGTCTGAAGGTCCTTAGGGCAGTTGGCTTTGGCTATACTGACCTGTGACACATATGGATATTTTCTTTTTGATGAGGCATTTTTTTAGATCTGGCATCTATTTCAAGAAAGGGGTATAAAGATACAGATGTGTTAGGTTCATGCAGATTTATACAGACCCAAAACCTGCTTGTTTGGGACATCAAGAGCCTTGGTCCTGTGGGGTTCACTTCCTCTGAGGACTCAGCATGGCTGGCAGGGCAGTAGGACCTGCTCCCTATTAATGCTGATCCCCAAGCTGCACTATTTTTTCAGTTATCTGTACAGTTTCTGAGGACTTCACATTGAGCAAGTTCAATGCATTTAAGTTCTTCTGTCAAGTAAACTAACTTACAGTTCTGGAGCATCACTTGGCAGCTCAAGGAGCCTTCAGAGGCAACCTCAGCATTCAAATTGAACCCTTAGCATGCTTTAGTCTGAAGGGACTCCTGAAAAAAAAAAATAAAACCTCCTTCCTAATGTGCAGTGGATGATATGGTTTATTTATTGCATGAAAAATGCATTTTAAAGTCCTTGTTTCATCCTGTGCCATCATCCTTTGCCTGTCTTCCTAAAGCAAAAGAGACACTTGCAGAGTCCCTAAATGAAACCATCTGGTTTGTTCTGCTCTGACACCTTATTCCCCAAAATGTGAATGCAGACCTACTCTGGCATTAGCATTATTTGAGCTTGCTAGTGTAGGATGAGTAAAGAATCTGACGTGCACATTAGCATTTGTTCTGCATATGAGGCCCAAGTTCACCAGTATTTGTCCAAGAGGCCTCACAGTAGTGCTTCAGAATGGATAAAGGTAAAATACTTCAAGCCAAGTACTGAACTTATTCTGTTTCCTTTCAATCTTCAAGTGTGTAGAAGAGAATACATGAGATGAACAGAAATTTACTATAGCTACACAAGTGTCTAAGAATCCAGCCCTTTATTGGTTTAATTTCCTTTTTTATTGCAGTCTTAGAGAAACAGAATATTTTACTAGCTTCCTGATTTAAAACCATAAATCTCTCCATTATTTCTGCATGCTAGTTTAATACTGTCAAGCATGTTAAAAATAGAAAAAGGTAAATTGACTGCTGGCATTTCTTATATGATATAAAATTTACTTACAATATATTGGACCTGTAGCATTAAATGAAGGAAATGGCACTGGGAAAGCACAGATCTAATATTTTATGGGGTATGCATCAAAATCTCAAAAGAGAAAGGCAGGTGATATAACAGGCACATCCTTCTTGATAATGTTAATGTTTGAGGCTCTTTTAATGGCTTTGTACCATATGCAGGCTGATATTGACCTTAACATGCACAGATAAAACTGCAAACGTGTAACTATTAATCCACACCTCAGTGGCTTGCCAAATTCTTTATTGTCCCATGATTTTAGCCCTCTGGTTTTCCCTTTTAATTCAGTAATGACTGTGAAAATGTAATAAATTCTGTGAAAAACAACTAAGCATACTCATGAACTACAGACTGTATTGATTTCAGTCCAGTAGATCATAGCCACGGGGACCATGTGCCTGAAGGGTAACAAAGTGAACCTATAGCTCTGTCATCTCCTTTTTGTCCCCTGATGTGACACCTTTCTGCTTCTGGGGATGCAGAGTGAGCAATTTTAGTGCAGCTGTAATTGTGTGTTTTGTTCTGTGGCTCAGCAAACTGGGGTATTAGAGAAATGCAGCAGCAGTCTGTTCCCCAGAGGTTGAGGGCATTGTGTCTCTGCAGGCAGAGTGCATGATCTTGCTGGAGTACCCACCATCTGCCTGCCTACAGCTCCTGGCAACAGGAGCATTTTATTTCTCTGTTGAAACATATTATGTAAGCACACATATTTTTCACAATCTAATTTTGCACAATGCACAGTGTCTCTTTTGGTCATTTGCATTTTCCAGCAGTGCTAATTAAATCAGCATGAGGGGACTCAGCTAACCAACTGAGACTGTCCCAGAATAAAACAGCCTCTTCAAGCACTGAGCAGCTGGTTCAGTGCTCCAACACCAAGTGCTGTCTTTCATGCTAAAGTACCATTCTACACAAAAGATACCTTTGATGGCATAAAGACATTGCTCTATTGGCAACACATGCAGTAATTTTGAAGTGTTTATTGAGTGGCATTAAAAAGACTTCAATTTTTTTTTGTTTTAAAAAATCAGTCCCACTTTTGTAGGTTTTTGAGAGCAGGCTAATTTGAAGCTACATTGTGTTTGTGTGCTGGGGATCTGCTATTTTTGTCTGACCCAGAGACATGGGCTCATGCAGTCTGGCCATGCCTAGAAGTGAAGAACGTTGTTGCACTGCTAAGAAAACTCTGTCAGCAGTAAAGGACATGGCAATTGTTTGCTTTGTCATCTACAAATCTCCTTGTTGTATTTTGTGATTATTTATTTGCTTTCATTTCATCCTGCCAGCTTATCTCAGAGACAAGTAGGAAGCTTTTCCTTTTCTTATGTGTAAAAAAGAGTGACTGTAGGAATTGTATCCTCAGTGGGAGTGATTCAGAGGCAGAATTAGAGAGGCTGTCTGCCCTGCCAGAACACCCAGATTCTGATGCTTTGTTTTTTGCCATAACAAAGTGTTTGTCAGAGACAGACACCCAGAGCGTGATTCAGAGTAATAGTTCTCTGATGTAAAATGTTCTGGTACCTGGAGCTGAGTGCTTTTATGACAAATATTGTTATATTTAATTAACACCTAAATAGGGTGTTAATTCCCTTTCAGTGGAATTAACAGTATGGGCTTCTTGTAAACCTCTAAATACTACATCTGTTGCTAGTCTAGTTATGTCTTGTTTGATTTGTTTTTAAGGCTGGTAATGACCTGTTCCACTAATAGAGCAGAATTTGTTGCAGGTGTCCTCAAGCACTCCAATATCTTCACTCTCTTCTGTCTGGACATGCAGGTTTCTTAGTGTGCAGGACCTGTCACCACTTCAGTGTTATCCTACAAGGCTAAACAGAGCATGCACTGGCCCAGTGGCCTCTCAACACACTGAGGCACTCACCTGCCCTTGGCTTGGGGACAAAAGGGCTGCGTGCTCAATTTCCAGCATGACTTATTCTGGTTTTGTGTGCTGAGACATTTTGTGACTGTCCTGGTTAACTGTGTGATAAATGTGAGGTGGTGCCACTGGGGGCTGCAAGCTGAGAGGAGCATCCCCCCACAAATGAAATACAGAGGGATGTGACACTTAACTGGTGATGTATTGTGTTGTTTAAAAAACTGGAGGATACCTTCTCAGTCTCAGGCTTATTTGCATGTTTTGTGTTGCCTTAATTTCCCATTGCTGAAAATTAGCTGCAAAGCATCTCCCCTTTTAATTTTTCTCCGTGTTTTACTCTTGTTTTGACTTGATATGAATGCCATGACACTTGATTCTGTGAATAGCATTTTCAGGGAAGGAAACACATTTGATAACATACATGCAATTCAGTCTCAGAGATTATCAATAGTTTTGTGAACTCTGAAAAAATCAGATTATCTGAATTGCAAAACTGAGTTTGCAATTGACAAGTTTCTTGAGTACAAAGTCTGCAAAATGCTGTTGTGCTATTTATGACTATCAGAAAGAAAGAAAGTAATGTCTTATGGTAGTGATTCTCCATAGTACATTATGAGTTCAGACTGAGATGCTACAAAGACTTTAAAAAACTGGGCTGCCATGATTCAGATACCAACTTAAATCATATTTTTAAACTATTATTAGAACTCCTACAATGGTAACCTCTGTGAGCTTAGTTCCCTCATAAATTGTGTATTACTGGGATTCTTTTACCCAGATTAATTTTTCTTTTTACAAAGTGTCAGCACATAATTCTCAGCCTATTAATATGGCAATATTATTTCCAGAAGTAAGGAAAATAAGTCTCTATCTCAAGCAATTAAAATTGTGCAGCTATGATTTAAGTAAAATACCTTTCAAATTATTCAAGTCTGGTAAATTTATGCCACTATTCCAATTCACTCTTTCATATTTTATTTAAATACATGTCAGACCTCAAAGTTCCATCACAGTTGTCTTCCACAAAGATAAAATGAAAAGAGTATTAGAGAAAAAGAATATTTGTGTCCCTAGTAGCAGAACAGTTGTACTGATGTATTAATAGAAAAAGAATATTAAACAGAACAGTAACTTTTCCATTAAAGGTGAGGAGCAATTTTTCTCTACTTTTGCAAGGAGCTGGCTTTGCCCATTGCAAAGCAAGGACAGGAGAATGTTTGTACACTGGAAGAGAAATTTGAACATACAAGTTCTGCTCTTGCTTGAATAATAAAACTTGCAAGATAATCTTCAAGAGGACTGACAGTCTATCCATGGAGCTGCCAGCACAGGGTTTTAGGGGCAGGTGGCCCAGAATGGAGCTCAGAGGGGACTGCAGAGCCTCTGGATTTGGACAGCAGAGGTGGCTTTTGCTGCAAGTGAGATGTGTGTGGCTGCTTCCTGAGGAATATTGTCTGAGCAGGCCCTTCTGCAGGTGTTCTGGGCATCCACCAGCTCACCCCAAAGAGCTTGCAGGGTTTCAGTGCTGGGTGAGTCACCCTTAAAGTACAGAAAATTACACTGGCACAGTGAGGATAATTTGTATCCAGCCAGAACAAATGAGGCCCCCATTATCACCATTACTGTGTATTACAGATTAATGCTGCATTTTTCAGAGAAGTCAATTTGTCTCTTTCTTCATAATGAACCTGTCAGCAAGCAGCACATGGGTGGTTTTTTTTCTTCCAAGTATACACATAAAAAATATTTTGCTACAGTTTGATTAAAAATAAAACTCTTACATCTTTATGACATTTTTCCCCGTATTAATTAAATTTGCCTGTTGGACATTTCTGACTAATACAGATCTTCCCAGAATACAAAACATCTTCCTGGAAATATATTCAACTCAAATAACAATATAAATGTTTTTCTGAAGCTAAAACCAGCCTTACAAATCTGTTCAAATGTTTTTAGTGTGATACAGTCAATCTCAAACCTATTTTGTTGATTTTCATCTTGATGTTCCATCAGTTCTCAAAGATGCTTTGTCTTTAGAAGAATACCAATAAGATGTACTATTTCCCTTTTCCAACAGACTCCTTGAAGTCAGTTTCTAGAACTTTCTTTGGGAGCTTTTTGTGAGAGCTTGGTTACATAACAAACATTGGGGTTAGCAAATTTCACACTCTGTTGTGGCACCCTTTGACCAAACAGAAGGAGATTTCCCAGAGTGAGAGCAACTGAATGCCAGGTAGTATTTGACTGCTAGGAAAGACTTTTGTAAACATGTACGAATTTCAAAAGAAACCTATCTGTGCAAATATTGCTGGCTTCTATTTGACTGCACAGGTTGAGTGTGAGTTTTGACATTCTCATTTTGTAAGTAAATGTATAATCTCTTACAATTTTACGTTTGTCAAAAACATCATTTAAACCACGACAGATAATTATTTGCCTTGTAGCAAGTCTTATAGGAACAATATGAGTCTTTTAAAATCTCAGTAGCAGTCATTAAAGTTTTTGTTTAAGTCAATCAAATCATTGATAAACTGGAGGCATCTACAAACAGCTGGTTCATAATAAGCTTTAGCGACTTTGCAAAACTGGTATAAAAGGCAGTTCATTTCCAGACAGGTTTTGTAGAGAGCAGCAGCATTCTTTGAACATCACTTTATTTATGCACCTATTAACTGGAACACCAAATACAAGATGATTATTCTGAAAGCAAAGTGCCACAAACTGTCCTCTCTGTTATAGGAATGACAGCTGGACTTCTTTTCACCAGCCAGTTAAATCATGGCATTTCCCAGCAACCTCAATCTAGAACTGTGCTTAGCAGTAAATTCACTGAAGAAAACAAACCAAAGTACCTCTAAATAGCAAAGGTACAAAATTATTTTACTGGATAAATGTCCATTTTTTGAAGTTGACTTGGGGTATCTTTGAGATTAGAAAGTCCATGTTGCATGCTGCTAGCAGCCTTTGGAAGGTGCTGCATCTGGCTTTGCAATGGAAAAGTGTCTCTGTAGCCATGAGGAGTGGAGCTCTCTGTTGTAATGAGAGCTCAAGTTCAGCAATCTGAGGTAAAGTACAAAATGCAGATGTGTTTGGCTCAGTTGATTCTCCTGCTGACACAGCCTCTCTGTATCATTACAGACCACATTTTTGCTTCCAGCACAGTGCACACTTGTGTCTTCACATTTCAAACAGTGGCTTGAGGCTAGCCACAAAAGCTAAGAAAATAAATCCAGGGAATGATATGCTTTTACAGTGTTCCTAGAATCAGTCTTCCCCCCTGGTGCTGGCCTCATTTGTGGCTGCCCCAGGGTGTCCTGTTTATCTGGTCCTCAGACGACCCCAGAAGGTACAACAAAGGCAGGTGTAAAACAGCGGTGAATTGAACCCAGGGTGCCCTCAGGCAGTGAGGACTCCTCTGTTCCCAGAAACAAAGTGCAAACTTTCTCCACTGTGAAGATCAAAGAGTGTGCAAACCTCAGCCTGTCACTTGGTCTGAGGAGGGCAGGTGGAATATATAATCTGTAGAGATTAAGGAATTACATATTTGTACAGGGACATACATCCAAATATGAATTCTCATAATGGAGAAAATCAGTCATTGGCTGGAATTGATTGCAGGTTTTTTAATACAGTCTGGATATTGTGCCATCCCCATGCAGTTTAACCTGGAAGTGCTATAAAATTTTGAATTTAAAATTCTCCAGAGGAAGAAATCAAAGATAAAGCTAAGGATAAAAGTCTAAGTATTATAAATGTGATACATGTGTATGATATATAAAAGATCCATAAGCAAAAAGGTTAACAATATAACCCATATTCAAAGAGAAAGATTACAAAATAGCAGGCTATGAAAAGGAAGGCCATTTCCCATCAATAAATTAGATCTTAAAATGTTTTTAATTGTATATAGCACATAGAAGATTGCCAAGATCTAATTTTTTTCCAAAGCCTTGAAATTTATTTAGATCTCCATTAAAGGATCATGGAATACAATTTATTGGAGTAGCCCCAAATATGTAAGAAATTAGTTTAAGCCGGGAGGATTTTCATTCTCACACACATTCCATGGAGCTCGTAGCTCACCCCAAAGTTCTGAGGCTTTGCAGGCAGACTTGGCTGAAAGGCAGGCACCAGTGCAAAGATGATGCACAGTTTAGTGTAGGGATAGAAAGGCTTTAAAATAAAATGTGTGATCTTCAGCTGATGACTGGCAGTGTAATAAATGCTTCTTATAATTTACTAAATATATTTTTACTGTTATGGTGTTTACATGTTTTGCATGGAGACCTGAAGGAGAATCCCTTGTTGAATATGCCCATTATACCATGACTACTGAAATACCAACACTCATCTTTATACTAATCTGAGCACTAGAGAGGTTTGTTGAGAATAATTTCCCTTAAATAATAGGCTTAGCTACAGGCTGTATTTTAATAATGAATCCTTATAAAATCCTACCAAGAGTTTTCATGTTACTTGGAATTTTCATTTTCTCTCTTAAAAGTGATTTTTCTGGTTAACTGTTGCCAGTTAAAGAAACTACTAAAGTAAATCATCTTATGACTCATAAGTTTTAAATGCCTGAGATCTTTATAAATCAAGTAATAAAATAAGACATATTTGATTTGTTTAAAACTTACCACTTGTACTACAAACAGAAGGAAATCATATGAGTAGTGGTAATCATAATCGTTTTCTTTAATGAAGGCTTTCTTAAGGATATTTTTTGAAGTTTATTACAATAAAATATCACTGACCTTGCGGGAGGGAAAAAGGAATTGTGGTGCTCTTCTTCTGAGAGGATCATCTGGGGAAAAACATAGATATTTCTAACAACTAGAATTTATAGTAGCCAGGGAAACTGAGGTCTTTTAAATTTTAATCCCAGGGAAATTATTCTCAGATGAGGTGCAATTGATTTTACCGTTCAAAAAATCTAAATAATTTACCACACCACATTTTGGGGAAGTCAGTTCAGTGAAAGATTATGTTACAAGGTGGGCAAATGCTAATGGGTGAATACTCAGAAGATTTTTGAAAGTTTGTGCCAATAAAAATGTGTTAAGGGTAAAACAAATTAATATTTAGAGTTACCATTGCAAGAACAAGAGGGAGGTTCGTGTTTCCATGTTCTTCATGGAAAATATAATGCAAGTGTTGACTCCAGCTGGAGTATCAGTGAGTTACCACATGGGAAGTTACAAAAAACCTGTTATAATATTTAGGATTAGGGAAAATTGTAGACCTTTATCCAGCCCATTTTCTTGGAAATGGCAAATATCTTCAGGTTTGAATCTTCTAATGAGCTAGAAACTATTCAGTACCCTTTTTTCTGTGTATTCTTTATTGTACTTCTTTTCTGATTGGTTTTCTACTAGATTTTATAAAGACAAGCCAACACGAGAGAAATGCATTAGAACACTATAAAAAGTTATACATTGCTCATTAAATCCATAAGTTTAACATGAAAACAGAGTAATTTTTAGTTCAGCCAAGTGTGTCTTATTTTGTAATGTCTGGAATCAACTTCAGTCATGGTTATGAGTTTGCTGTCATGATTGGTATCTGTACCTAAACCACACATACATTATGCAAGAGCTCATTACTGGAAGTATTTAATTCACATGCTATGTTTCTCAGCTAGCAAAGCAAAGGGATTCATTGGAGTGAAATGAAACTGAAACAGAGCACAGGCATTAAGCCAGCAAAAAAGAAAAAAAAAGCAACATAACAGCACTGCATGGCTGCAAGCCAGTGAATGCTCCATCACGCAGTTGTCAGCCTCCTCCTGTGGCAGTGGCCAAGGAACCCTTTAATTTATGGTCTCTGGGTCGGGTTCCTAAAGCTTGAGCTGTATAATACCTGACACACAACAGTGCTTCCTGCTGCTGTCACATGCAGGGAGCAGGATGTGGCCTGGGGGAGCTGCTTCCCTCTGAGCTCCAGCTTGAGAGCCCCAGGGCAGCCCTGGGGGATCTGTGGAGTGCCAGGATGGTCACCCGAGGTCCCTGAGCACCATCCCCAACTCCTCCACTGCAGGCAGCCTGGGAATAAGAGAAGAGAAGGGGGTTAGGTTCATGTCAGGAATTTTTCAACATCTCAGTAATTTTCAATGTTCTTCAAAAAGAGAAAATAAATGGAAGGTGAATTCTGCAGAAACCAAGTCAGTTACTTGTCTAAGTGGGCTGGATAGGACCATTAAATAGTAGTTACTGACTGTAAAAATGCTTTTCTCCTGTTTCTTTTCTATGAACTTGCTGTCAATGTCACTGTTCTTCTTTCCCTCCAAAGTAAACCAAATGATAACATTTTCTGTGCCTTACTTTCAGCCTTTCATAGGACATAGTCCTATTATTATTACTCATGTTATTCTTGATTTATATAGTCTGTAACACAAACTGTAATTCACTGCTGCTGAATGAAGGCTGATTTACATATTTGCAAATCATTATAGTTTTCTTGTAAAAAGTCTTATGGACCCGTGCAAGATGTTGTTCTGATTGTGCATCAAAAGGATCAGGCTGCTCCAAAGCTCAGGTTCTATAAATACCACAAAAACATGTCTGGAGTCAATGTGCTTTTAAAAGGAATCAGGTAAAACTGCAAAACTTTTTAGGGGAGAAAAGTAGAAGAATGACAATTGAAAGGATGAACTAAAAATATGCAGCATCTGTTTTTCAGGGCTTTAGAGCTATTTTATTTTTTTTACAATTTCCAGGAGGAAAAAGTCATTGTTAGATTAAAAATAACAAAGGTAGCTTATGCCCAAAGAATTGAACAACATGAATTAGTTCAGACAACAGAATGACTTTTGAAGAAGAAAATTTGTAATTGTACATGTGTCGACTGTAGTTAATCTGACTGCTCTTTAAAATCAGCAAAACTCTACAGTATATACTCAGATATTAGCAAAAAATTACATTGTTTCCATTGTGCTTGTAAGCTGCTAAGTTTTATTTCCTCTGCACAATGATTTGATTTCTATTTATTTCTGTTAGAAACTTGCTTTTGAATTCAAGGAACAAATGCAAGGCTGTGGGCATCTCTTCCTCTAAACACACATTTTTATATCTAGTTTGGAATATGCAATATGCCAAAAATATCAGGTGATTCTTTTTATGAAGTGCTTAGGAGGTTTTAGTGCATTCATTACAAATGTTCAACTAAATGAACTAAATGACTCTGTTTGACACAAGAGGCTGAAAATAAAAAATGCACTTTGAGAGTCAGAAATCTGTGTAGGTTCCTAAACTTACCAATGTCATAAGTTGAATGATTCAGGTTTGTGTCAGTGGGCAGGCTACAGCTGTTGTTCCCAAACTGGCATTTTCTCAGGCTGCCAAAAAGCATCAGCATCACTGGGCATGTTCTGTATGTTAGAGTGGGAAGAGCAAGAGCTGCAGGACCTTTTCTCTCTGCAGCCCAACACGAAGGACAGCAGGCTCAGAGAATTTCTCTACAGCCTCCTCAGAAATCTCACAAGAAATTAGAGGGAAGAATGGTCTCGTCTGCAAACTGAACCTATTGCAAGAAACGGGGTTGGTGGTACAAAGCAGTAGATCAGTTAGAGCTTGGGGATCCTGGAAGAACAGAGACCTCTATGGAAAGTCTCAGCCTCAGGTAACCAAGCATACAGGTATTTTGTGTCCTATGAGCTGGGGTACTTTTTTCCCCTTCTTTTGATTATGAAAATTTGTTGTGTTTTTTGCCTTTAGCTAGAGAGAAATCATTTATAAGCTTTTTATAAACCTGGAACAAAAGGTTTTGAAGTTACTGACAAAGAGCAGCAGTAATAACATTACTGACTTATAATAGGCAGATAAATAGGAATAGCTGTAAGAAGAAATATATTTTAATTTATGACCATTTGTGCTCTGCAGTGACTTTCATATAATTAGGTAGGGATGTTTTGTGTTCCTATTTACAGGAAAATCTTTATGTATCTCAGTCAATAGGACTTTTGGCAGAAGGTTCAAAAAAAGATGCCATTTGAAAAAAAAGTTTTTAGGTTGCATGTGTGAAGCAACAAGTGAGGGATCTATCTACTTGCAATTTTTCGTCTTGGGAATATATGTCAGAACTCGATGTACTAATGATTTTCTGTATTTTTCCTATGTCCGAATTTCAGAGAAAGAAGAAATTGAGTTATTTATAGACTTCTTCATAATTATAAATGTGATCCCCATTCAAGGTTAAAAGAAATGGGGGGGAACTATATTGGGAAATGCTTATTAATCATGTTGGATTAGATTTATAGCAGATATACCTTTCATAGTGGAACATGATACACAAGTCAGTGGCTAAATAGTTGTGTCCTGAAGTATAGTAAAAGTGGGAAATACAAGATTTTTTACTCAGTTTTTTCCACATTTGCACTGCTTTGCTGAGATGTTGTAATGATATTTTGGTGGTGGAAATAAAATATGAACCCTTGTTTTTGACAGTGTCTCTTTCAATCGTGAGTTCTATCAGAAATAAAAAAAACCTGTAACATTTATATGATCACTTAGTACAGCCACATTTTATTCTGATTGCACAAGGACTAAAAGCACTGAACACTGCAGAGGGATTTTGAACCAAGATTTTTGGTTTAATAAGAAATGCAAATTGGTACAAGGTCATGTACATAAAAGCATGTAATAATACATAACCTAATATATTAACACAGTACCTAATACTTTATTATTTAGATACATATGTAGGTATTTTATAAAAACAATATGTTCAAGTTTTGTGCAGAAAGAAAATTGACAGCTCTGCCTTTATTCCTATATGTATATTCTGAATAGTACAAATTTAGCCAGTTATTAACTGTTTTTAACCTTTACAACTATCAATAGTAAAAAATACTGTACCAGCCACATGCTTTAACCAGAAAGCTCTGTGTACTTTTGTTCTCCGTTGTGACAGAAATCATGACAGAAAATGAGCCACAAAGACTTCACAAGTGATCCATTGCTTCCATCAAAGCAATATCATTTTAAATTGCACTTCCATTTGTCTTTCCCCTGACAGGAGGCATCGTTGATAAGGACCTTCGTCACTACCTCAACCTGCGGTTCCAGAAAGGTTCAGTGGACCATGAGCTCCAGCAGATCATAAGAGACAACCTCTACCTCCGCACAGTGCCATGTAAGTAGGGTGCAGATGGACAAACCTGCCTTTTTTAGTGGCAATAGACTATCTGGGTGAGTGCTGCTGAGGCTCTTTGCAAGGCATGGAAGAAGTTTGTTGATAAAACAGCCTTCCTGGGAATAGATTTGTGGCTTGGTTCCAGTCCTACATGTTGCTGCTGAGAAATTAGCTTTTCAATGCTGATGTTATTGTGGTGTTTTCAATGTTGTAATTTCATAAAGTCTGGCTCTAGAATAATACTAATCTTATTTCTTCTGTAGTTTTAGAAAGCAGAAATTTAAAGAGAAAAAGAACAGTTTTCTGGGCTGGTTCAGTGGATGTCCAACAGAGAGAGTTTGATCTGCCTCATGTTTTACATATCCATTATGTAATAATGCCACTGGATTTAGAAAGCAATAGGGCAACAGAAGAAATGTATAAATTAGGTTTTGTTTGAATGCAACAGGCATGGCAATGAAAGTTTGTACTGTCTTGCATATATGTTTGTTGCCACATAAGTCAATACTCAAAATATTCTGAAACCACTAAAATAATTTTTGTTGCATTGACAACATTCATGTATTTTGACAGCAGACATGAAATTAAGCAGAGTCACACAAGCTGTGTCCACCTGTCAGGGCCATGCCTTTCAGAACAGATCTACTTGGCTGACAGACAATATATCATTCAAAAAGGACTGAAGTTCCATTATTCTTCCCTCATTAAATAATGGCTTAGCAGACATAAAATAAGTCTTCTGGTTCTGGCAAAAAGGGGATTACTTTTGAACTTACAGACTTGACACTGGCGTGATAGGCAGAGGAAGGTACACTGAATAAGTGGCTGTGCTATTTATATGGTAATGGGTGGATGCTCTTTGAAATCCGAGTTGTTGTGAATGCTGCTGTATGTTTTTTTTCCTTCATAATATTAAAGAATGAAGTGTTGAAAAGCTCATCCTAAAAAAATAAGTATAAATTTCTAATTTCTAATGTTCCATTTGCAACTGATCAGAAACAAGGGTGGAGAAAAACATTTAAAAGTTATTACCAATATGCAGAAAACAAAAAACATTATAATTGTGTGAGATTTATGATGAATTAGGTATGTCTGAAAATGCTGAGAAATGTCACAGCTGAAGTGGAAATGCAAGTACAAAAATGTTTTGTGACTAAACCCCTCTTCCAAGGATATCTGGGAGCATCATTAGCCCAAGTGTATCCTTGTTCTAACCCCAGTCCATGCTCATTAGTGCCACAGGCCCAGGTTAGAGAAGAAGGAAAATACAAAAATGTTGCAACTGCAGCACACACGTCCTGCATGACAGACAATATGGGCACAATGAGTATTTTTGAGGTTGTTTTGTTTTCATTCAAGGCAATAATGAAGTGTTCGCATGTGTCAACTAAAATACAGTATTCACAGAAGCAAATTCGTTGTTCAAAATGAAACACTACAACCACAAAGAGTACAATTTGGACTCTGTAAACATTACAACCTTTTCTTTCTGCTGTGGCTTCTCCATCTTCTGTGTCACCTTAGGGGGTTAAATTCTTAGGTCATGATTTTATTATATAGTGAGCATATTTGAGTAAGTAAAAACTACATTTTGAAATACACAATAGTGTTGCAGATGGCAGGTGCTGATTTGGCAGGTAAGCTGGAATGCTCTAGGAGAGTAGAGGACTCTTCTCAGTAGTAGTGGTAGAAAAAATAAAGACCAAAAAACCTCCATGGTCCCTAATTGGTATATTTTCTTCAAAATGTTCTTGAAAATTCTATTAAAGTAATCCTTCTTAATTGTGGGCATGTAAAAAAAAGAAATTACCAAATGCAGACAGGATGATATGTGGTTAGCTAAGGGATTTTTCATAATCATTCAAACAAAAAGGACAACATCACATAGTTTGCAACTCAAATTTCCTCTAAATCAAAACTGTGGTGAATGTTTTAGTGCAATTTTACTCTGTCCCCAGAATTCATGCCTAGAAGGGAAGATGTTCTCAACCGTTTTCTTATTTTCATATAACTTTAATAATTTTTGAATCAAAAACCTACCTTTAAAGAGCACTTATTCAAAATCTTCTGCTCTGGGTAGTATTTTGTTTTTAAGCTCTGTACATAGTCTAAAAGTACTGGTTGGTTGTCCTAACACTGTCCTTAGTGTACAGTGGTAATGTTTAACTGACTGTACCACTGCCCACAAGTTCACTTAATGATTGCACCTAACCATGAACTTATTACAGATCTTGCAACAGATGCCAACACAGCAAAAGCAGATCTCAGTTTTTTCCAATTCTTCTGCAGAAAAATAGAGAGAGAAACCCAGCTGCAGGCAGCACAGACTTAATTTCCAATCACAAGGTTATAACATGAAGAGGGAAAAAAAAAATTGAAAAATATGTGGCAACATTTTCCTTTTAAAAATGTGTGTCCAATCTTTGCCCTGCTACAGAGGCATAATTGCCAGTAAAACCATGAGAAGGTTTATGGAGAGTCCTTGACCTTGAGTTTTTCTGGTTTTGCTTTCTCTTCACACTGGCAGCTCTGGCCCCAGCAGTGCAGTGGGCATGACCATGGGTTTCTCAGCCTTCTAGGTTAGACTAAATCATCCTTCACTTGCATTGAATGAGTGAGTATTTTCTGTGAAAGGAAGCAGAAAACTACCCATACCTGTTTTAAATTAGGATAAGCCAACTCAAGTTAGACAACTGCACTAGTATTTATTGGAAACTTGGTGGGATTGGGCCTTGGACTCAACCCTGGCAGTGTTTAAAGCCAGGCTGGATAAAGCTTTAAACAACCAGCTCTGTGGGGATGTATCCTGGCCCACGGAGGTGGAGTTTTAGGACTAGATGATCTTTAAGGACTCTTCCAACCCCTTAAAATTCTATGACTCTGCGATTTTAGATAAACTTGTAATTGTCTATTATACAAGTGTACATCCCTGTGTACACCAAAGAATAGATGGGCCAGAATCACATGATGTGAGAAAAATGGGTCAATTCTGCCCTCAGAAATTGTAGCTCCTGGGAATGGGATGAATTGGTTGGTTCATGATCCTTACATTTCTCTATTTTTACTAATGCAGTGCCCCTTTCTACTAAATTAGAAATGACCATGTAACCCTGAGAGTCAAATGCTGCCTTCCACAAGTGCTGCAGTTCTCAGTGCCATATGAAACTGATTGTCCCTGCATTGCCAGCAGGAATGATATGCATATATCCCAGGGCAGGATGTACAATTGTATTTGCAGCAGTCACGATGCAGCCATTAGCAAGGCAGTTTTGGGGGAAAGAAAAGTTCCTCATTTTCCAGTTTCAGAAGACCTAGCTGAGGTTTGTGTCATGCATTTTCTTCCCCTTTTCCTGCTGTATAGAATTTTAGCACTTTTCATATCCTAAACTTATTCCTGAAGATATTTAGGAGCACTGTTGTGGTTGTCCTGCCATACAGAAAGGCAGGAAGGGAAGCTCCTTGATACCCTCTGGGATATAACCTCAGATTGACAGTATTGGTCTATCCTGCTGCACCACAGGAGGGTGCAGCCCATGAATGCTTTCTTCACAGTGAAAATAGGAAAAAAATTATGGGGATGAGGAATCTTCCTTCCTAGTCTTTAAGTTTAGAAAAAAAAATAAATTGAATGATGTAAGAATAGAGAGGCTGGGTATATGGATCAGCCTTACAGCACTGGATATTGCAGCATTGCCATTAGCACAGAAATTGGAGGAAGGATGTTTTATTTAAGACATTTGTTTAAGACAGCAGCGTAGGAAAAAAAATTAGGTTTGTAACCGATCCATCTGCTGTATATGAGTGACCAGGGGCAAGAAATGGAATCATTATGAGCAGCTGTTTCCCACAAAGCAAATAGTGATAACAAATCCTCCTTTTTGTCAGCTTGCCTGTCGATGCCATGGGTGCTCTGTGTTAGGTGAATATGATTAACACTGCACTGCAAATACAGCACCTATGAACACTTAATAAGCCAGTTAAGCCACTTCCACTGTGACTTATTTTCTTCCATGTTCTGTGAATATTTAGGTGTAGGTCATTTTGAGTCAATATAAATAAGAGCCGCATTTTCAAATATAGTTTTGTTCTATTGTATTTTAGTATAGTCTGGTCCATATATAAATTTAACCCACATGCTGCAGTGTTGTCTGTGTACTGTTGAAATGTTATATTTTACAGCATGCTTATTTTTGTTGTCTGGTCTTCTTCCAAGAAGAAAAAGTACATACAGTGATACTCTTTTTTTTTTTTCCTGGGTGTTGGTTTTATTTATCACATATAGTAAAACTACAGCCATTAGCCTATATGCTGGTGATACTAAAGTCAATAAAATATGTTTATACTTGAGGCTGCAGGGTAATTCACACTTTCAGACCCGAAGAAATCTCCATCTCCAAAACAGTGCAAAACAATCAAGGTCTTTCCCTCTGTCAGAGAAGTGTAATATATTGGCAAACCTCAGTCATTCATAATCTACTCCATGAGTACCTAGCAGAAATAAAGAACTTCTGTGAGTGTGTAAGACTTTCCTCTCCCAATGATGTGTTATCATAGTTTATATTTCTTCTAATACCTCTTATTTTGGTCACAATAATTAGTAAATACTGAATTAAATCCACATTACATACTTAGCTTTTCATATGAGGTTTTTCATTTCCAAGCTGAGGAAAGAGTTGCAGAATTCAAGTGGGCAATCACTCTGTACTGGTTGAGGGTAGCCCAAACTCAGAAGCTCCCTGTGCATAGTTCTGCTGCTCTGGATAAGGTTGTGACACCTGACTAATCCATATCTGGACAGATATGAAGCCTTTCAAGTTTGTTTTTTTTTTTAATACTTTTTTTCTTCTTCTGAAAAGTATATAGCCAAGAAAATTCAAAAGGAAGCATGTGAAATAGGTTTGCCAATGATACATTTTTCTTACAAGTTTGTTCATGTCAAAAGTACCTTACAAGAGGTATTGTCAGTGAAAGAGCTGCCAGCTTGACGTCATATGGAGCTATTACTAGAAAAAAACAACCTGTGCTTAGCATACCATACTGCCAAGAAATGTCTGCATCACTGGAAATAACAGTACCTAACTCTAATGACTACTTCATTCTTCCAGTGTTAGCTATTGCTCAGACTTTGATGGTTCTGAATAAAACAATGCAGAGCTCTTAAAAATGTTCCTGTTCATGTGCATCTCATGGAGCACACCTCCAAAGTATGCTTAAAGTGACATCATTGGCTTCTCAGGTAAAATCAGGTAATTATGTGAGATGAGGGCCCCAATGTGCTGGTTGCAGCACAGCCACGTGTACCAGAAGATGAGAAAGACATCACTGCTTCCAATAACTGGCAGCCTAAATAGAAAAGAGCAGCTGACAAAAAACCACAGAGCACCAACAATGCCTACTGGTCCTGCATGAGGTGGAGTGGTGGTTAAACCACCACTCGAGGACTTTGCTTTCTTTTCCACTGCTGCAGTCACTATTCCTAATTACCCACTGAAAATGCACACAGGACAATGACCTGTTTTTCTGAGGACACTGGGAATGCCTGGTCAAAAGAGTTTGGCTTATACATCTTTGTATTGACTTTTCATGTTATTTTATGAGACCTGTTGTCTGTTTCAGAGCAAGGTAGTAAAGGCTGGAGTCAGCACTTGTGCTTCTTCTCTATCAGTTGATACAGAGCATTGTCTGTGTCCAGAGCATCTTTGGGCTGCAGGCACTGCAATGCCTTCAGCAGGAAGTGGATAAAAATTAAACCAGCAAAAAAACAACTTCTAAAATTTATTTATCAAAGTGAACTGCAGTTTTAATTGAGGTCTGGGGTAAACAGATGTCCAAACTATATCTACAAATAACAACACCAGTGGAAAATACTCTACTGTCTGTTAGTCATGAGAGAGAAAATCTACATAATTTCTGTCTGTTTTCCTCAGAAATTTCTCAGTTCTACATATTGGGGGCATCAGCTTTCAGGTATTCAGGTACTCACCTTAAAATAACATGTATGCAAAGAAAATAAATACAGATCAAGAAGAAGAGGGGAAAGAATGTGCCTGATGTGGTGTAACTGTAGCAGGAAGTGAGAACAGTTGTGACAAAATGAAGAGCAGTAGTTGTGTACCATTTCTGATATTGCAACTTAAATGTTCCATAAAGGTTGTATGAAGACATTAGGATGCTTTCATTGGCTGTACAGTTACAACAGTTCTGTTTCTCAGAGATCTTTGCACCCAAATCACATCTGGAAGACACTGAGGCTGATAATTCTGTCCCCTACTCTCATTCTTCTCACTCCTTTATTCCCTCCTTTCTGCTTTTTTAAATACCATGTTTTTCTCCCATTTTAAAAACCAAATCATCCAAAATTTTAATTTCTTTTAATAAAATTAGTGCCAATATACATTATTTTTCTAACAGGTAATCTGATGGCCTCCAAACTTGAAAGTTTATACAATACTGCTGAAGTCACTAAAAGTTTTAACAGTAAAAAAAAAGGATAAGGAAATGTTCTGAAATTGCAATTGGTCTATTTCTAAAGCCATTTTCCTACAAAAGTGTATCACATATCTTCCTTACCTGATGTTATCTGGCATGTGATTCAAAGACTAATGTCAAGCATCTTGGGTTGCTCATCACATCTGTCTGGAATTATTAATATGTGATATAGCACATGCTTAATTCCAGATGAGACTTTAGTTACAATATTTGTGCTGATTGGCCTCAGGAATCAATATGTGTTTATTTAAACTTTGGGGAGGCTCTCCATGTTGCAAAATGGGTTCTCTAATTCACGTGATACCAAAAGGATAAAGGATAGTGGCAGTTTTAGATGAATTTTGATGAAAGCCCTAATTTTATTGACTACTAGCAGCAAACTAGAAGGGCAGTAGCATGGTTCTGATGAAGTGCCTTACCTCAGCACAACAAGAATAGCAAACAATAGCAGAGGCCACAAGTAACTTATTTCACAAGTACAAGTCATAGTTCTGGAGCAGCCTAAAGCAGCTTGAAGTTTGTGCAGGGGCTCTATCTCCCTATGACAGTAGGATTTTCAAGCCTGAAGCTCTAAGATATGCTCCTGGCCTTTCTCCTTAAATAACCAAAGTATCTTAGAAATTTAAGAATTACAAATATAATGAACTATACTTATAGCATTGGAGAATGTAAGGGTTCCTATGATTTCTAAAGAATTTTTTATTTCCTATGTGATTTTTCCAAATTGCCTTTTGATGTTAAAGGATTTTTAAATATATTCTCCAGAAAAATTTAGCCTCCATCTGCAGTCAAAGAGGTCAAAATTGATTTTTTTCTTAAGGTGAGAAACTCTAAACAACTGTGTTGCCTCTCAATCTGGAAAAGATAAACTGTCAGAGACTATGGATAATCTTTCCCTGGTGATTTTTAACTGAAGAACAACTGAACAGTGAGCATGTAACACCAACAGCTGTCCTTAGAAATTCAGAACAATATCAACAACAACAAAAAGAAGAGTTGTGTAACAGAATCAATATTCTGAATTAGCCAGTAGTTTTACCAGTTAAACTAGTGAATCTATATTTGCATCATTGAATAAAAAGGTCCAATATCAATTTTGGGAGGATGTGCTTCTTTTGTTTTTTACTTCTCTTCTGGGGCTTTCATCTACAACCATAATAAAAGCAAATCAGTGGTAGTGATCAGGGACATCCTCATGAATAGATCATCTGGTGCACACTGAGTAATCTGTGTGAATTGGTGAGCACTTGGCCAAGTTCACCATATCACCAAATAACCATCTTCTCAGGTGAAGTGCACCTGCAGTTCAGCAGCCTCCTGACAGCAGCTTGGGCCCGGGTCCTTCTTGGTTTGTTTGGACACTGTGCTCTGAACCATCACCCCTTCAATTACAAAGGTCAGTAGTTGCATTAATAGGACTTTACAACTTTCGATATTTTTTTAAAATTTAAGATTTTCCCAGCTGTAGAGAAGAGGGCAGATTTTCTGTGTTTTACAAGGCAGAAAGAATTTCAACCTTCTGTGTATAATAATCCCAGGCCAATGTACAAGTGTCTCCAGTGGCACCATGTTTTAGATTCAAAAGTACCCTGGCTAGAATAAATCCCTTTGAGAAGAAAAAACATTAGAGAATGAAGATTACAGAGGTGCTGTAACACCTGACGTGTGTTAATTGTGCTTAAGACCTTAAGAGTGAATAAAACTTAGGTTTCATCAAAAAGGTGAGATTAATTTATATTTTTTTGTAAATTAATTTTTTTTTAATTAATTTTCTGGCTGAAAAACTATTATGAGGAAACTCCTTTTCTGCAAGTCTTTTTTTTTTTTCCCTGTATCCTGAGGATACTGCTGTCCTGGTTTTGACCCATGACAGTTTGTCAAAACTTTATATTTCTCCTTTGTCTCCAGGTTTTGATTCTACCGAATACATTTTTCTTTTTCTTATGTGTTACTGTTATTACCACATCAACCTCTTAACTAGCTATCAATCTATTATGGATTATTCAAATACTTCTGTCAAATTTATTTCATTGAGTCTGAATAGAGAAACTTTCCTTCTCTATTGGAGAATTTAAGGTGGAGATGGCAGAAATATATTTTTGTTAGAAAAAACCAGTTAGAACAATGCAGAAGTTCCAGACCTCGTATTTTAAAAGAAAGCAGGGATCTGGATTTAAATGCAGAACAGTGTTGTAATTTTAGCTTTTAAATTCTTGTCTTTGAATTTTAAAAGTTTGCATGGACATATATTACAGGGTCTAGAAAACACTATGCTTTTCAGTACTTTAAGAGACCAGATTTTCAGTACTAAATTTCACAATAAATTACATTTGCTATAATTTTATCAGATCTTTGTTTAAACTAATCACTAATACCTGTTATATGTTGCTAAGGTATTTTCACATAGCTCACAAAAAAAATGGATCATTTTATTTGTAAAGCACACAATGCACTCTAGGCTGCTGAAGGTGCATCTCCACGTGTGTTGCAGTGACCTTTAGCNTTCTCTATTGGAGAATTTAAGGTGGAGATGGCAGAAATATATTTTTGTTAGAAAAAACCAGTTAGAACAATGCAGAAGTTCCAGACCTCGTATTTTAAAAGAAAGCAGGGATCTGGATTTAAATGCAGAACAGTGTTGTAATTTTAGCTTTTAAATTCTTGTCTTTGAATTTTAAAAGTTTGCATGGACATATATTACAGGGTCTAGAAAACACTATGCTTTTCAGTACTTTAAGAGACCAGATTTTCAGTACTAAATTTCACAATAAATTACTTTTGCTATAGTTTTATCAATGGGTCTTTGTTTAAAATAATCACTAATACATGTTATATGTTGCTAAGATATTTTCACATTGCTCACAAAAATAATGGATCATTTTATTTGTAGTAAAGCACACAATTCACTCTAGGCTGCTGAAGGTGCACTCTCCACGTTAGTGACAAAATGCACACCAGCACCCAGTTTAACTCATCTGTTATTTCTGATCCCCATTTTTGATTTTGACTGGTTATTGAGCTTTCTTTTTCAACTTGGTACTGCTGTGATTTCTTCAACTCATATTGGCACTGACTTGAGTAGATGCCTGACCAGTTATTTCATTTGGCAGTTGTTAATACAGAGAAACCCAGAAATATCTTCTTTTTTTAAAACAAGTTTTAAACCAAAACCATTCTACCCCTTCTGGCAAAAACCGATTTTTCTTTTTCTGCAGAAGAACCTGTGGAGCCCTTCCTGATTGCAGGTGTGTCAGAAATTTTGCCATAAAGCTCTGCCCTGTTATGATTCATTTCACAGAACACTCCATTTAATTGGGAAATGCACATTGCATTGTACTCCTTCTTGAAGAGCTCTTAAAACCCAGAGAACAGGCTGTCATTTAATTATCCTTAATTAATTGGGAATTGTATGCTATGGGGGCACTCAGAATGGTGATTTGGAAAGATTTCCTTTCTTACATGAAAGTAGGAGTCCCTTTTATATATACAATATTCTCATAGTAGCAGCATCTATAAAAAAA
>VWYE01000436.1:0-29483 GCA_013398995.1 Alaudala cheleensis | reverse complement strand
AAAAAAAAAAGTTCTATACTTAATTTATTGTATCTTTAGAGGCTTAAAACTTTCTAGATTATCTAAATATGTACAACAAAATCTTGAGTCTTATTCATTAGTTGGCATTTACCTTTGGTTCTAAGATATGTGTCCCTATTTTTCTTGAATCAATGTATTAGCATTTGAGCAAAAAAAGCATGTACATGTGAATAGTTTCTTCCTTTTGGGGCTTTTTTGGGTTATTTTTTAGTCTCATCTTCACAAGTTATAGCCAGGAGATGAAACAGCTTCTTGTTAATGACATGTCAGAAGACCCAGTGGAAGAATGTCCTTGAAAATGTAGTTTTTGTTCATTTTAGTCACAGAATGACTGATATACCAAAGGTGTGCAAATTAATGAAGTGAAATTATTTGAACATGCTTGAATTAATTTAATTTGAACACAAATAAGTGATCATGAAAGTGGTGGTTTCTGTTATAGGTAAAATGCAAGCATCAATTTGGGGCAAGAAAGGTAGGTAAAGTAGGAGCAAATTGAAATATGTTGATTTCAAATGCCAAAAATAAGACACCAATTTGACCAAGTATTTTATGCTGAATCTAGAGACATGCTGTAGAAAATGAAGGTCATCCTGTAGTTAGAATGGAAAGTTATTTAGGGTTCGAAAGTATTTGCTTTCATTTTAGCATGTCTCTTTCTTCCTGTGCAAACTTAATGAAGCCACTAAACTTTTGCTGCAAAATCATTTCCTTCATATACAAACCACGAGAAGCAACAGCCTTTGTCAGTTTCTTGTGAAGGCAGATTAATGAAGACTCGTTTTATGGTTTCGTATCACCAAGTCTAGTGTGAAATGGAACATACCATCAAGTAAAATGTATTTAGTTAGTGTTGTGAAAATCAAAGTCTAAAAAATTACTCAGATCTGGAAAAAAAAAGCCATCTCCAGGTAGATTTCAGATAATGACATGTTACAACACACAGTTGTTTTAGGTTTTGTTTCTGCCCTCTTTCTGTAATAGCTTCTTGCTTTGTGTTTTAATATAAGTCACAGTACATATGCACTATATTCCTTGAGCAGGCTGTTTTTGTTAACCCCTAAATTTGTAAGACTTCATAATATTGTGGGGGGACTGAGATTTTTTTTTATTCTGTTTGTATTAAAAACATGATTTTTAATTTAATGGTTATGGCTAATAAACATATGATTTCATGTCTTTCAAGAGGGACAACATTTATTGAGAAAAATGCTGAAGCATTCTTTATATGAGTAATCTCCTCAGCTTCATGGTACTCTAATGNATGTACATGTGAATAGTTTCTTCCTTTTGGGGCTTTTTTGGGTTATTTTTTAGTCTCATCTTCACAAGTTATAGCCAGGAGATGAAACAGCTTCTTGTTAATGACATGTCAGAAGACCCAGTGGAAGAATGTCCTTGAAAATGTAGTTTTTGTTCATTTTAGTCACAGAATGACTGATATACCAAAGGTGTGCAAATTAATGAAGTGAAATTATTTGAACATGCTTGAATTAATTTAATTTGAACACAAATAAGTGATCATGAAAGTGGTGGTTTCTGTTATAGGTAAAATGCAAGCATCAATTTGGGGCAAGAAAGGTAGGTAAAGTAGGAACAAATTGAAATATATTGATTTCAAATGCCAAATATAAAACACCAATTTGACCAAGAATTTTATGCTGAATCTAGAGACGTGCTGTAGAAAATGAAGGCCATCCTGTAGTTAGAATGGAAAGTTATTTAGGGTTCGAAAGTATTTGCTTTCATTTTAGCATGTCTCTTTCTTCCTGTGCAAACTTAATGAAGCCACTAAACTTTTGCTGCAAAATCATTTCCTTCATATACAAACCACGAGAAGCAACAGCCTTTGTCAGTTTCTTGTGAAGGCAGATTAATGAAGACTCGTTTTATGGTTTCGTATCACCAAGTCTAGTGTGAAATGGAACATACCATCAAGTAAAATGTATTTAGTTAGTGTTGTGAAAATCAAAGTCTAAAAAATTACTCAGATCTGGAAAAAAAAAGCCATCTCCAGGTAGATTTCAGATAATGACATGTTACAACACACAGTTGTTTTAGGTTTTGTTTCTGCCCTCTTTCTGTAATAGCTTCTTGCTTTGTGTTTTAATATAAGTCACAGTACATATGCACTATATTCCTTGAGCAGGCTGTTTTTGTTAACCCCTAAATTTGTAAGACTTCATAATATTGTGGGGGGACTGAGATTTTTTTTTATTCTGTTTTTATTAAAAACATGATTTTTATTTTAATGGTTATGGCTAATAAACATATGATTTCATGTCTTTCAAGAGGGACAACATTTATTGAGAAAATGCTGAAGCATTCTTTATATGAGTAATCTCCTCAGCTTCATGGTACTCTAATGCCATGAAGAGAGCCTTGGGGTGGAAGGTATTTCAGGCCTATATTAAGTGGTTGGTTTTGATTATTTNGTAAATTTAATTCAATTTGAACACAAATAAGTGATCATGAAAGTGGTGGTTTCTGTTATAGGTAAAATGCAAGCATCAATTTGGGGCAAGAAAGGTAGGTAAAGTAGGAACAAATTGAAATATATTGATTTCAAATGCCAAATATAAAACACCAATTTGACCAAGAATTTTATGCTGAATCTAGAGACGTGCTGTAGAAAATGAAGGCCATCCTGTAGTTAGAATGGAAAGTTATTTAGGGTTCGAAAGTATTTGCTTTCATTTTAGCATGTCTCTTTCTTCCTGTGCAAACTTAATGAAGCCACTAAACTTTTGCTGCAAAATCATTTCCTTCATATACAAACCACGAGAAGCAACAGCCTTTGTCAGTTTCTTGTGAAGGCAGATTAATGAAGACTCGTTTTATGGTTTCGTATCACCAAGTCTAGTGTGAAATGGAACATACCATCAAGTAAAATGTATTTAGTTAGTGTTGTGAAAATCAAAGTCTAAAAAATTACTCAGATCTGGAAAAAAAAAGCCATCTCCAGGTAGATTTCAGATAATGACATGTTACAACACACAGTTGTTTTAGGTTTTGTTTCTGCCCTCTTTCTGTAATAGCTTCTTGCTTTGTGTTTTAATATAAGTCACAGTACATATGCACTATATTCCTTGAGCAGGCTGTTTTTGTTAACCCCTAAATTTGTAAGACTTCATAATATTGTGGGAGGACTGAGATTTTTTTTTATTCTGTTTGTATTAAAAACATGATTTTTAATTTAATGGTTATGGCTAATAAACATATGATTTCATGTCTTTCAAGAGGGACAACATTTATTGAGAAAAATGCTGAAGCATTCTTTATATGAGTAATCTCCTCAGCTTCATGGTACTCTAATGCCATGAAGAGAGCCTTGAGGTGGAAGGTATTTCAGGCCTATATTAAGTGGTTGGTTTTGATTATTTTTCATCGAAGGATGGTGAAAAAATTAAGGTAAAAAGAAAAATATATCAAGAATTTCAGACTTGGTATCAATACAGATCAAGGTCCATGAATAATCCATAGCTCAATATTAGTTTTAGCTTACAGAACTTCACTCAAATGCAAGTTCTGCAGTATATTTGACCAAGGTCTTGTTCCTATCTCTTACTCAATTCTGAGTTAAAGATTTGAAATTAAATTTGGTGATAGTAAGTTTATTACAGGCCTTAGTGGATTTCTGCTTCAGCTGAGTATCTCTGATTATTATTCATTTAATTTCTTCTTTATAACTTTAAATATGTAAACAGAGGTTGACAGAACTGTGAGAAGTGTAAATGGATTCATTGTGTGTCCATTGCCCTGAGAAATGTTTCATGAAGTATCCAGTTATTGTCTCTTGCACAATTTATATGAACAAAAAGCATTGCTGTTTCAGTTTGGTAATTTCTGTTGAAAAATAATGCTTAATCTGTAGATAAAATACTTTTATACTCTAGGAGAAAGTAACAGCTAAGGAAAATATGAAGTATCATCTGAATTGTGCACCACATATATGTGAATTAAGCTCAAAACATCCATTTTCAGATAATGTCTCATAGCTTTCCATTCATCAAGCACTGAGATAGTAGTGTTTTGATCAATGGAGTAAGAAAAATGCCAGTCAATTCCACAAAGAAAGTTTGCCTTCCATATTTTTCCAATTTTCTCCCTTGATAAGAGAAGAGTGCATGACTCATCTGAACACAGTGAGGAGCTGTACAGAGTCACTAAGCTTGGGGAATTCCATAGCCAGGGGTAAAGCTTCTCTAAGATGAATATGCAAATGCATCCAGAATTTTCTTTCAGGCAAAGGGAAAAGAAAATCAGAAAGAGATTCGATGTTTAGCTACCAAAAAAATAAAATTTCTAAAATATTAATCGTAAGTGAAGAATTTACAAGGAACAGCAAAGACATTTATGGGACAGGAGAGTAAGCTCTGTTCTAGAGGTTGAAAAGTAAGACTGAAAAAAGTAAAGATGAATAAGACCTCCAGAGAATGAAAAAAAACTTAATTATTTGGCCACCTAAATAGAAATTGAATAAGGAAAGAAGAGAGGTGATTCCTTAGGACGAGGTGATTAGGATTTGCTGTACTTCAGACAAAAAATATCAATATGGATCATTTAGAACCTAGAACTTTACAAAAATGACTAAATGAGGAAGTGTGTAAATTTGGGGGGTTTTGGTTTTTGGGTTTTTTGTTCGGTTGGTTAGGTTTTGTGAGTGGTTTTGGTTTGGTTTTTTAATAAAAAAACCTTATTGCATCTGAGCTATGGGCAAGAACAAGAACTTGACTTGGGATGTAGGGGATCAGATTACCCCCATAACAAAGTATCTGTAAAATTTAAATATTAAATTGCAAATCTGACATCCAGAATGTTTAATTTATTCATAACATCACGAGTGACACTAATAATAGTATATGTAGCTCATTTTAGGATTAAAACACCTTTTAGGAAACTATTTGCTCACCTCTTTAGAAAGCGAAATAATTTTGAAATGTTGCCAAAGTAAAGTCAGAGAGATAAATAGAAAATGAGACAATATACAGCAAAAAGGGTTTAAAATGTCAAGCTAATCTGATAGTTCTTCAATGGAATTATTGATTTTATCAGCTGAGGAAGTACACCACAGAATTAATCATTCTGTAATTAACTGGGATGTTTAGTATGGAGGGGTGAGAAAGAGTAAAGCTGCTATATAGTAGATTGGAAGACCTCATCTGAAATTTTCTGTATCATTTTGCATGTCCAAGAAGAATGTAAAATTGGTAGAAGCACTTAGAAAACATACAAAGCTGCTCAGCAGAGCAAAGTTCTTGTCTTACTGGAATTGCTTTTCCTAATTACTTTAGCAAAGTAAAGATAATACATAAATGGAGTTTTATTCACCCTCTATAGAAAGTTTCAGGAATGAATACCAGAGTGATAAAAAAAATATTAAGATAAAAAAAAGTTAAGAAAGCGATTTAACCTGGATAGGAATCTATTATGGAAATGGAAATTAATGACACTTGAAAATCTGATGGGTTTTGGTTTTAAGGGAGCAAATCGAAACTAATTTTAAACATGTGAATGAGTCTAGCTTGTATTTTCCCTGGGAGTGTAAACTGAACTTGCTGATAGAAGGAATCTCTTCTTAGCTAACCATTCCTATCCTGGATGTGATACAGCCATTCACCTTCAGTGATGTGTTTGTGAGCTACAGCCCCTTCGACAGAACTGGGATTCTTCTTGAAATGAGTTTGTGTTTTAGTCCAGATTAGCAAAGATTGTCAGTACTTATTTCAGTGCCAGCGAAGACATGACCTATTGAATTTAATTACTAAAACATACATGTCTGTATGAAAAATACTCAAAGAAAGAAACTGTTGTTTGTTTGTTTAAGCCTGGATATACATAATCCTGTTGATATTTTAGCACTATAAAGATAGAATTTTAACTGTGCAAACTCTGAGAAACAGGGAAAGAGTTCTCACTCTTTTTTTAAAAAAAGCTTTTCCTCAGACCTAATTCACAATTTTGCCATCAGTGCCAGCCAACAAAACAGTGCTGATGTTAATCCATGATATAAAGCCATTATTACAGTATCAGAGGTGGAAGTATCTCTGTGAGCTGAGTGTTTATGTGCTGATATGATATGTGTAGAGAACTATGGTCAGTTATTCTCAGTGTGGTCACCACTGTAATTTTGTGTGCCTAATGTAAGTGAAATATAGAGGAAGCAATACACAGATGTATTTACTTTAATGTTTTAGCAGTTCCTATTAAAACAGGGACCTCTTCAGATTTAGGTAATCAGTGGGAAATAAAAGGATAAATGTGCCTTTTCTCTGAAGCTTTCATTTCAGAACATGGTGACTTTATTATTTTGCTATTAGATTTTTAGCAGTTTGTTGCTCCATAAAGGATCTCCATGTACAAAATGTCATGCAAGCTGGTATTTAAAGACTACTGTTAATTTAAAAGAATTATAAATAGAGGAAAAATACTACAAATTTAGAGAATAGAGTGAAAGGCATGTTCCAGAATGAGGGAGTATTCATAAACACAAACACCTTTTCTTTCCCATATCAGGTGTTTTTAGTGAAGAAGGGCCTTTACAGAAGACAAAAATTTGTAATCCAAAGCTGAGGGGTAGTTTGTATAGCAGAGTTAGAAAACAGAAAAAGAAAAAGAAAAAAAGAAAAAAGTAAAAGAAAAAAAGAAAAAGAAAAAAAAGAAAAAAAAGAAAAAAAAGAAGAAAAAGAAAAAGAAAGAAAAGCTGTTATGTTGAAGCTTTCCTGACACCAAAGAAATTATGTTTATCCTATTCCACTCCCACTTCCTCGTGTGTGTCTAAATTCATTTAGAACATAACTGTACAAGTTAATTGTTAAAAGCTTTTTTTAAAATTTATTTCTAAGAAATGAGTTCTACAAAGCAGATCAAACACAACACTTCTGCTGTTTAATGCCATCTCATCAGTACAGAAGTGCAGAAGGTCACCCACCCAATGAGTATCCTCAAGGAAAGAGAAACAAAACACAAGGAGCTTCAAACACATATTCTGTGTAAAACAAATCATGTGCAGTAAAAGGAATGTGACTGCAGTCCTCAAGTACATTGCATAAATATTCTCACATCTCCACAGAGTTGTTTGCACAAAGACTGTCATTGTCAAAAAAGGAAGCAAAAATTTATCAATGTAGTGATACAATAGATAAACACCTTGGTAGTTTAATAGCCTGAAGCTTTTTTTTTTGTTTGTTTTGAATAGAAGCCTTTTTACCCAGACCTCAAGAGCAATAAGGAAAATTTAATTGACAGTATTGAATTAGATGTCTGCTCCTAGAGTTTCAGATACAAAAGTGTCAAGAGAGAATTTAAAGTAGTGGTTCTCTTTAGGAGTTACTGACTGATGGAGTGACACAGTATATTAAGGCTGTTTAGGTCATCAACGTCATCCACAGGGTGGACATCACCCAACATAATTACTTTCCTCATCTGTATGGAATGGTGGAATGGTCAGTAGTAAAACTTGTTCATTTCAAACTCTGTAACTCTGTTTCTGGTTATTGAAAATTAAAAGCCTTCGGGTTTTATATTTATTTTCAAAAGTAGTTTCTATGCCGGTTACATTGTTACCTGCCATCAAAACCATTAATTTCTCAAAAGTACTTTTGGGGACACTCTACACTGGCACAAAGTGGATGCTCACCCCTTCTCTTAAGTTCAAAAGAACCCCAGGTACATCAAGTAATGGACTTGACTGCAGAATCTATTCACAAGAAATTTTACATTGTTTTATGAAAAAGGGGCAGCATTGCTTCTGAATTACAACTGTGCACATTAAGCCATTCTGTAAAATTTCTGCATCCTTGAATAGTAAGTTTTGGATGTATGGTGGCATCACAGGGTTTTACTAAGAATACCAATCTAGAAAATCAGCAATGTCACACCTATTTAATCTCATTTTAACTTTTAAAATTTCTTTAAAAGCTATTCCAGGGGCCTTCTGATGGTGTTCNTATTTAATCTCATTTTAACTTTTATATTGACAGTGCTTTAGGTGTTTTTCTGATTTGAGGTTTTAGAACTTCTCAATTATTACCAACAATTATTCAAAAATAATGCCTCTATTTATGAAAGTCTTTGGAAGGAAAACATTTAAAATTTCTTTAAAAGCTATCCCAGGGGCCTTCTGATGGTGTTTAAACCATGTGTGTCTTTCACATAGATTCAGAAAGTTACTCAATGAGTTAGGCAGGAATTTCCAGACTGTCTCTGTTTTCATCCACCAATGGCAGTGACACCAATGGCAGTGACAGCTGCTGTCATTCAGATCTACATTTATGCATGGAAAGAGAAGTGTAATCCCCCTTCTCACTTTCTAAACTGGAATTTACACGTTATTGTCTTCTCATTTCTGTCATGCTCTTCTCACTATCCCTCAGATTTCTCCTCATTCCTGAAGGAGCCCCAGATCATCCCTTTGTTGCTTTAGGGGACATCCAGTCTAAGCCACAGTATAATCCTCTCAATACAAGCAGAGCTAAGGCTGTTGTATTTTTCACCTGGTTATAAGCATGTCTCATTGACCAGTTTCTACACCTCACACAAGGAAATTATCTTTTTAAGTAATAAAAATTTTGTTCCAAGTCACACAGCTAAGATGAAGCAATCATCTAATGAGCAGATTTCCTTAGACATCTATGTAAATGTCAATAGATGTGGAATTTAATACCAGCTTTGAACTTGTCATGAATACCATGTTCACAGCCTGCCTTCTTAGTGTCATTAGCTTTACCTATCAGACACTACTACTTTTCTTTCTTTATATTTTGCTTACCATGACCATAATAATCCTTTCCCTCAAAACATCATTTGGGGATTCCAGATCTCAGTGAGCACTGCTTCCATCAGTACCAAAACATTTCTTTGGTCACATCCCATTGAATAGTGATGGGAACCCTAATGTATCTTTGGTCTCACTTGTGGCCAGCAAGGCTGCACCACTGCAGAGCTGTGGTTTTGCTTTGATCTATTTCTGAGTGTATTCCAAGCCATGCATTTGATCTATTCTGACATCTTCCCTGGGAAAAATGTTCTTTTCTTTTCAACATTTATACACACAGGCCTAATAGCATTTTAAACACAGATGTCTAGATCCATAAAGTAAGAGCCACTATTCCAGAGTCATGATTCTGTTCATTCACCTTTTGTATTCATGATGTTAATTTCACTTTTCCTTTGTAAATTTTCATCTTTTCTTCCAGCTGGTATTTTAAAATCTTTGACAAAGGTACTTTTTCAAAAGTTAAAATCCTTTATACAGCAAATTATCAAGGAAACTTAATTCACTTTGAAGTATATATGAAGGAATCTGCATTACAATTGATTGTTCTTCAGGACATTTTCCCCTAAGGTGAGGCTGGACACAAAAGACACGCTGCAGCAAAGGGGTCCCAGTGGTGCCTTACTTGGTGTGATTTTTGCATTAAATGTTTTATAGGGAAACATTTGTATAAATGTATATTATGTTAGTGATCTTCAACTGTGTCTAATTCCAAAGTGGGCTGAAGGAAACCTATGGAAAAGGACCAGAACTAATGTTAAAAACAGGCAAGGACTGAACTGCATGCAGCCCTACCAAATGCAGATGAGGGCAGGCAGAGCTATTTTGTGGCTAATTCCTCAGGTGAACAACTTGCCACCGTGGCTAATTCCTCAGGTGAACAACTTGCCACAACTTCCCTGCCCCAAATGAGGTGTAAAGAAATATGAAAAATTGAAAAAACATCACTAGTGCTGTTTTCTATTGACTCTTGCTCAATGGAAAGTGAAACTTCCTGCAATAGAAATTAATGGAGTTTGTCTGCACTCAAGCTCCATTGCTCATACTTAACCCTTAATTTTGCATTTCTTCATAGCTCCCCAAATGTGATAAAGTTAGAGAGCTATAAAAGTCTGCTATTCTGAGATATGCTCTTTGCAGAGACATCCATTTTGGATGTCAGAAAACACCCTATAGCTAAAGAGACATTGACAAAATCTTTTTGTCATATTCAAGTAACAAGAACTTGTCATCCTTTTACTATGAGGTGGAAATGAACAGAGGGAAAAGCCGAGTTCAGTATCTTATTGTATGCTAATGAAAGCCTGAGACTGCAAATATTTCAGTTATTTTTTCTTTCCTAGTGAAGATGTGAAGAACATATCAAGCTGCTTCTGTCCAACCAAATCTTTTTTGTGTTCATACAGAACTCATAACAAGACACTGACATTTATTGCATCTTCCAAAGTCCACTGTATACAGCTGATCATAAAGATCACACTGCCAAAATTATAATTAATATAATCCTGGTTTCTTCTGTGCAAACCCTGATTTACTGCTGCCATTTTGTTTGAGTCAAACTAAAAGAGAATGCTTGAAATAATTTAAATAATCTAAAGTTAGATACAGCTGTTTTTTATTAAGTGTTTGCCAGCCTGAATAATGACATGCTTTCTTTGACATGTCATAATAAGGCTGTGGTAAAATATATACATTATGATTACATGAGTTAGTAACCAAGGAAACAAAATTGGTATTGTACCAGTGTCCTCTAGGACATATATAATTAAGAGCCTGTCAGGTTTCCTGTAGAAGATCTCCACTGTCTCAGGACTTAACAACATTCTTATGAAATTCTGATGTACAGACTGAAATGTGTGAGGTGGGAGAACATAAATTGTAACACATTTGCCTTTGTCTGTGAAGGTGTTCATCAGCACACTATATGCACAGTTTTTATATTTTTCAGTGGCATTTTTGATGTTTTCTCAGTTGCTCACTGAAAGCAAATGCCTCAAAAATAAAGCCTTCCATTAAATTGAAGCCAATGATTTCACTGAAATCAGCAGCTGTTGAAAACATGGGGCAACTTCCCACTAGATAAGATTATGACATTAGAATTAATGCCCATTGAGTTTTACATGAACCCTACTTGAATCTCAGTCCTATGGACACCTTTTGTCAAGACAGAAAGCAGAAGTATCTCAGGTAAGGTTAAATCTGAAGTCTCTTCAAAAACCCTCAGAGAAAAACCATATCCACTTGAGTATCTGAACCTAAATTAGACAGGGAGTGCCTTTTTCCACTTTCATTTTACACTTCTTTAAAGCTGATGCCTTTTTTGTTTTGAAAGTCCCTTGGGCTCCCCATTTCAGTTTGATCCAGCTACTGGTTATCTTCCTCTTTAAGGTAATTTTAAGAAAACACCTGCTTAGATATTCCTAACAGCCCTTCTTTTTGCCAAGGGTTTTCCTTGTAAGTCCCACACAGATATCCCCTTGTTAAGGTCTTATATTAACTGAAGACAGCTATGTAAATGTTTCAATTTCTAGCCATGGAGTTGCCAAATTTCATTATCTTAGTTTTATAAACTCTGCAATCTGATGATTTTTTTTTTGTCATGCACCAGGGCTGTATCTTGACAGTACAGTTAAAACAGTGACTTAACATTTCCCTCAAAGCAAGCAGTTGAAACTTGACAGCTTCATAGTATTTCTTACCATTTTGAAAGAGCACATGCTACAACTCAAAATTAGTTTGGTTTGAGCCACAAATAAAATTTTGATGAAATATGCTCATAATAAGAAATCTGAAAATATCACTTTTCTCTAACTGAAAAGCATGGTGATTTCCCACTAATCTATGTCACTCTGGTAAGTTTGGGTAGTATGCAAAACAACTCTGGCACTAAGAGCAAATTATCTGACATAAGGTAAGAAATTCCATACTTTTGGGACTTCTTGTCAACTTGCATTTAAATAAAGCATTGTTTTTTGTAAAGAAGTCATTTGGTTTTGAGGTATTTAGACAATTGGGTGTGTTATGAACTTTCTAGTCTTTGTTAATTGGTCATGGGAGTTGCACATTTGGAATCAAACACTACAGAGCAGAATCAAAGTCACTTGTGGCATGCAGCAGAGAGCAACATAAAAAAGAAAGGTGATTGTTATTTCCACACACTGTATTATAAAGATCCAGGCACTTTAATATTTTTCTGCCTGCATGCTCTACAGTTGCATGAAAATAATATGGCACAGCACAAAAATTGTATGATAAAAATAATTCTGAAACCTCCTCCAAGCTGTTGTCATGGCAAAGGAATTGGATGAGAGTGCTTTTAATTCAACGATATTTCAGTGGGCTTTAAAAAAATGTGAGTTAGAGCCAGATAGAAAATGTGAGTGGATTACAACCTGGCATTGTCTCTGTGTGTTTTGGATACTGTTTTTCATCATGACCCCAGTACTAGGAATATTGGAGGGTGAGATCCTCCTGCTTTATACATTGTCCGAGGTAATTGCTGGACAACTTGCAGTGTAATAATAGTGAGGAAGGAATCACTCTGTTGATGCCCCCAGTCCTGATAGAGTGTGTGGAAAATGTCACCACCTGGGAGGCTTGTCCTGTACATCTCTGAACCTGAAAGATGTAAAATTGTCCTAGTTTGGACTCTTTTATGGCACAACTGGAGAAATTTCAAATTACTTCCACTTATGATTTCAATTTAGGAATAATTTCAAAATAATCTCCTTGGAAAAAAAGTTAAGAGCATTAATTTTCTCTGTAATTTTCACTGTTCCTAAGGAAGAAAATAAAGAGATGATTGGTCATTCATCTGTTCAGTGTGGCGGCTGGCATCTCTGTGCCAGCAAACACAATTAGGGAACAGATTTATTATATGAGCATTTCAGAATCAGTAATAACACTAATTAGTTTTCTCTTTTCCTGGAGAGAAACCCAAGTAACCCATCTTTGTGTCTGTGCAAAAAAAAAAAAAATAGTTTAAGATCCAGCTGCTGGAAATAGAAATCTGAAATAATTCAGATTGGAAATGAAATTCTGCTTCCTAAAAATGAGGGCAATATGCCAACTGTAATTTTTTTTAGAAATAACTGATCAGAGAAAATGAGAAATTCATCTTTACTCACAATCAGTAGTAGCAGAATCACAGAATGGCTGAGGTTGGAAGTGACTTCATGAAGGTGATCTCCTCCAAACCCCCTGCTCAGGCAAGGCTTTCTGGATCCAGGACTGTCCAGACTCCACCACCTGGAGTCCTTCAGGTCCTCTCCTGCCCAGCTGCTTTCTGGATGGGTGTGCCCCAGCATTGGTGTGTGGGGTTGTTCCTCTGCACTTCTTGTTGAATTAGCCACCTACAAAAACTGGAAAGGTTTTTTAATTTCTTTAAGTACAAGATGGTATTTAACTTCATAATTTGAAAGAATAATTATTTTTTCTATAAATTAAATTATTTGCTGAGGGTGCTCTGTATAGGTTTGTCAGCACAAGATTAGTTGTTCTGGCCTAACAAATGCCGAAATGTCAGATGCCCAACATGAATGAACAAGAGTGGTTTGAGTTTTAGAAATATAATTGCATTTTAGTACTGTTCTGATTAATTTTTCATTCATGTTCAAAAAAACAGATCAAGTTGATAATACCAATTAACCAAATCTCTAAAATAGTTTATAATTTCATGTCATGACGTTCAAGGCAGAACAATAATGGCCAGATCGTTAGATATTGCCATGTTTTAAATGGTTGTTAAGCATTAATTGGCTTATCACTATAAACAAACTGTTTATAGAAAAATGTATATTAAAAAAAATTAAGTAGGTTTCCAATTTTTATTGTGTTAATTATATCTCACAAAATAAGTAAATACTCATATTCAGTTGACTCATGGTTTTATTTTCCTAACTTCAATTTTAATTAAAATTTATCCATCAGATGGAAATTGAAGATATGCTACTCTGTCTTTTTCCTACCAGGAGACTGGAAGGCAACACATAGAAGCTCACATTCTAAAATCAGAAATTTATGATTTACACCTGGTTTAGAAGTAGTGTGAGTCTCCTGATTTCAAGTATGAAAGAATATGTAATACACCCTGAAACAGAAGGATGTTAGGTTTAGCTATTTTAATGAAAACAGAAATGATCAGAAGTATTCTGGATCTTAATTACTGATGACCCCATTACTGACTTGGACAGTAATTGCAAGAAAAATAGTATTCTGCTTTCTAATCTGAACCTTGCTGAAATGCAACAGAGTGCCTGGCTGAGGGAACTGGCAATTTTTTGAGTGAAGAACAGGATTTTGACAACTGTGGCTCTTCCAGGTCAGTGAAAGATGTCTACTAGACATGTATAAAGATAATCCTGTCACCAGAAAAGTGAAAAATAAATACAAACTCAATGGGGATCAGGACAGTTTGAACTTGAATGCATGTAAGAGCAGTGAAAGCAGTGAGAGGATAGGTAAGTGATGAAGAAAAATGACAAACTTGTAAAATTCAGTTATTCTACGTGAGAAAGAAAACAAGTTATAAGTGTGGTAAGGACATTATCTGAGATAACTGCATGTCAACCAGGCTTCCCAGTCCTTGTAATATAAGAGTACATCTTTTCTTGACTTTCCCTTGGCATGTAACCTGGCCTTGGACCAAAGAAGGTGAGTTAAATGGATGCCCTGGGAGATCATGATGAAGTGAGCAATCCTGCAGTGGGTTTAATGATCAACCTGTCTGTGTGATGTAACCTTTGATTACAAAGTGAGCTGCAGAAACACATTAAATTGTGAAAGAGCACTACTAAGATAAGACTCTCCTGGTTGTAAAGAAATAAAATTTCTTGGTGTGGTGTATCTGTGCTTATGGATATATTCCCAAACCAGAAGAATATGTGCACCAAGTACCCCAGCTGCACACTAATAGGAGCAAGGACAGTGTGGTGCAGGGTAGCAAAGAGATTATTGAGTTTGTAAAAAAGAAGTTCTATCATGCCTTAAGTGACTTAGAACTCCTGATTTCTACTAATAGGAGAAAAATTAGTATTGACTTATTCCTAATAAAAATGCAGGCCTTGAAAAATAATTGAGTGTGAGGAACAGTATCCATAAAATAATTAATTCTCTTTATGATGAATCACAAGTTGAAACTTCCTATCTGACGCCTCATTTTTAAAAATAGGGATGTCAAGGAAATGGGGGAAGAGTTAGAACTAGAAATGAGAATTCAGCTTAGTGTTTAGTTAATCTTAGTCATAGAAATGTCACAAGTGAACAAACTTAAATGGTCACGAAGGTAAGAACAGGAACATACCCATGTGGAAAGGATGACATTGTTTTGAGTGGGGGCATTATTTGCTTTCTCCTAAGAGAACTTCATAAACTCTAAATAAACTCATCTACACTGAGTCATTTATCATTTTCAGTTGCTTCCTTAGGAAAATGAACAAAATGTGTGACAGTTTTGAGATGTTAAAATGTCTTGTTGTCTGACCTGTCTGACATCATTTTTTGTTCTTGAATTTCTGCAAAGTTATAGCTACTTGGAAAAAAATGTGTGGTGAGGTCTCTTATTTATACTTTCCCATATTTCCAGTAGTGGGCCATGACAATTAATAATATTGTTAAGCCTTCCTGGTCCTTTTTGTCCATCTCAACTCACAAGTATTACCAAAATGTGTACTAATTAGTAAAGTGAGTCTTCCCCTTCATCAAAAGTGACATGAAGCATCACAAACGGGACATGGGGCCACAGTAGCAGTGATATTATCAGAGGAGATGATAATCAGGAGCAGTGGATATGAGCATTCCATGGGTAGGAATCCCTTCCAAAAATACCCAGACCCACTCTTTGGTCTGCTGGCAGTGGTACCTCAAATGGAGGCTGCAGTATCTCTGTCCTCTCCAGATGTACTCACACAATTTTAGATGCTTTTTTCCTCACAGAAACACATGGTTCCCCTCAGAGAGCACTTTGCCTTTTTTCTTCTCTTGTGTGCTGGTGACATTTCTAGGGAGCTTTTAACAGCTTGAATTCTGCTTTCAGCTATCTCTGAAAAAAGAGAAAGCCCCATTCAAAGGGGCAATTACATGTGTGGCAACTGTCTTCTCTCAGTAATTCCTAAGTAGCCCACCAACAAAACCTAAAAGCCGTGCATGGGAACAGCATTTATCCCAACATTATTTGTATGAAAATTGCGTTAAAAGCTACTGTTTTCTGGAAATGTCTGGAGTACAGAATTGAAAAATGTAATGCTTTTTATATTTTCCCATTTAAAATGTCTCTTAAGGTAAAGTGTTTCAATTGTGAAAGTGCTCTCTCGATTAAACTGGTCAGATTTTGCTAGAGAAATGTGAAATAAAGGGTACCTCCACAGTTAAAGAGAATAGCAGTGCCTTCTAGACAAATATCCCGGAATACTGATGACACCAGACAGTTTGCAGGTCGCTTGATTTTTGTACTTGAATAGTAATATAAGATGTGCAGGCTGGTGCCTACCCTCCTCATGATAAGACCCAGTACTATCATAATCACTGTGCATAAATTAGTGCAGAAAAAAACAAGCAGTAAAGAGAATGATAAAACTTACGAGCAATAGGAAAGAAAACACGTTTGTACCAAAAGCATTTTAATTAAAGCCAATGGAGTAACTGCAGAATTTTTTGAAAAGAAAAATTAATGAAAAATCTTAATTCCTAAGATAAAGCCTTCAATAATGTCACTTTTATTTGGTTTTAAACTGAACATGTTTTTAATAGGCTCCACTAGAAGATGAAATTAAATACTCCATTAAAAATGTTCTTTTAATACATGTTTATTTTGGGGTTAGATTGCAATCTGTTAAAAAGAGCAACTCTTCCAAAACTGTCAGAGTAGATCATGCAGGAATGTGAAAGATGCAGAATATTTACTTAAGAGGAAATGGCCTAAGGAATTATTGCTAATTTTAATTATTTTTTTTGCATACCCAATTGGTCTACTATATCTGGATGTCCTTAGAACCACTCATTTCCTGTAGAACACATTGCTTCATGGCTGCAGCAGTACCTTCTGGTAATTCATTCACAAAGATTGCTTGTCATTTGATCCTTATTAATGCAAATATGGAAGGAACAATTTATTTGTAGTATGGTTAAGAGAAAGTATTTGGTGAAAAACTAATTATGTGTGATACTGTGTCTTCACTGAACTCATTACATTCATAATTTTTTTGCTCTTTGCTGCTTGTGTATCAAATGAAATATCCTGACAATTTCTCAGTAATGTCTACGTGTTTCTCTTTTCCTGTAGAAAGTAATTGGCTGTTTCAGAGGCCAGCTGAGAATACTGAACCACAGACATTTCTCTTCAAAGTCACCTGCATAGCCCAAGCTGCACTCAGACAGTTTGCTAACTGACCCATGAAGTTTATGAAAGACATGAACTTGCTTAACATGCCCTGTAATAACCACTAATGGTCTGTTCAGGGTGGCTAAGGCGTTCTCCTCTTGTCCATCTCTTCTCATCACTGACCCTTTTTAGAGAATTGCTAAGACCTAAAGATCAGTTTGTTATTCCTGTAGAAAAAAAAAAGTGAAAAAAGGCACAATTCTTACCGAAAAACCCCCACAAACCAAGTCAAGAAACCCCAACAACCTGCCTCCCTCCCCAAAAAGCCCTCACTTAAACAACCCAAAACTTCTCGACCCCTTTGCTAAAGCTGTATTTTAGTCAGGGTAATGATACAAAAGAACTGTCCAAGATGGGCTGTTCTGTTGTGATTTTCTGTACATGTGCATAGTCTGTGCAGTAAAAATCCATAATCCAAAGAACAACAAAACCACAGGTGCAGGGAGATTATGAGAAGTCTCTAGGTAATTACCCAAAGCATTGGTTTTTTGGATTTTCTGTTGTCTTCATTTAATGGCTATAATTAGACTGTGTATTTTACAAAAAGCTTTTTAATGAGCTTCCTATTCCAGTTTACCTGGCAGGTACCCAGTTTATCCCAATGGATTTCTAATTACCTCCAGGAGTTGCAGGGAAGTGACTTGCTGAAACTACCCCCATTCTCTGACCAGGGAACTGTTTTAACTCAATGAAGCTATTTAGAGATCAAGTTTGTTTAAAGAGCTTAAAATTCAGCAACGACAAATGATTCCTGCTGTGGGTGAGGAGCCCTTCCTGGAAGCCTGGAAATAGCTAGACATGTTATATTTTCTCATAGGCTGATTGTAAGCAGTTTATTGCCATGGCAATCACCAATTCTTTTGTCCTAAATGAGATGCTGTTTTGTTATAGTCTGGTACCAGCAGCCAGTGAAGGTCACTTCAAAGAACCAAGTGGGGAATGAAGTGCACAATTCTTTGGATATAATGCTTTTGATATAATGTCTTTACTGAGATCTTTTCCCTCTTTCTCACCAGCTTAGGTGGGAGAATCTCTCTTCTTTCAGAGAAATGGTTTTAACTTAGTTTTCAAAACTTGACCTGGATTATGAATGTCTGATTGATAAGAGACAGCAGTGCACAATGGGAGGCCTTTAGACCAGAAGAAGGCCAGTCTACACAAGATTTTTTGGGGTCAAAAGTATTGATTCCATGGATACGTTTGTTGTGCAGTACATTCTCTGTGTCCATGACAATGCAGCTTTCTGGTTTTCTCTGTTTATAGGGATCTGCCTGAAAGATTTTGAAAAAGTCTACATACATCCATTTGACTGAATAACTGGGCCTGCAAATTCCAGTCTTCCACAGGAGGTTTTACTTTGGGTAAAACAGCTGCAGATTTTGGCAAACTCTAAATGAATAAATATGACCAGAGATGTCAGCTTTATCAAAGCTGATACACCAGCATTCCACCTCGTAAAATTAAAATCCTGTAATTATTGCAAGTCATTAAAAATGCCCTTCCATGGAAGGATTTTGGTCATAGCTGTCCTGAAACCTGCAGCACAGTTGTCATGGGCACTTACTTGTGATCAAACAACTCAGCACCATGAGCAAGAGCTTGGCTGTTGATGATCAGAAAGTGCCTTTGTGGATAGAGCAGCATTTTCATCAGCCTCTGTGGTCTCAAGAAAACTAGTCACAGCAGGATATCTCTACAGGGGAGGTCATTTTCATTTAATAAAACAGCAGTTTCCATAATGAACATTTTTTTAATTCTTGATGCAAAGCTAAGTGACATTGATAGTGACCTGATAACATTGAAATATAATATGCTCTTTAAATCACAAGTAAGTTTAAAACCAATAGAAAGAGAAGGTAGGTCTATTGTTGGGAATTTTTTTTCTATCTTTCCTTTTCTTAAACACATCCTAATGTATATAGTGCTTGCACAGTGCAGTGAAGGTTTTGTGTCTTTAATGACTCCTTAACTTTGGATATACTTTACAGTTTCAAAGAGTTGAAATATCTGGAAGCAAGTACTTTAAAGAAACAACTCTCTCCCCACTGCCTCTAATCCAGCTCTTTTCCCACTGCTATCCTATCTAACCCATGCTGTGCATCCCAGAATAATTTCTGTTGGCATGATATGAAGAACTCATTTAAAATGGATAGGGCAGTGTCCCCATATCTTCTTTTTACTTAAAGTACTTGTTAGATATTTTCCCTAAAGATGATCTGGTTTATCTTAAGGTAAAGTGTTTCAACTGTGAGCGTGCTCCCTTGGTAATCAGGAATGGTAATAGAATATCATGAAACCAGTTAGGACATTAATACAAACAATGTGTGTTAAAGCTGGGGACTAACTCTTCATGCCACCAAAGTGAATGTCTGTGAGAAGAGCACTTTCAATACTACCTTTTGTCTGCTCTTCCTGGCTGCACACAGAGACACACTGTCACACTCATTCCAGCACTTCTAGGAGGTAAAGAATTTTGCCTTTAGAAAATTAAAATAGATTATGGGCAGCACCCAGATTTTGTCTGGACCCGTGAGCCAGTGTCCATTTTGGCATTCCTAAACCCCGGTGGGAGCTTAATCTTGTCAAAATACCACACTAGGGCAAGGCCTAGGCAGGCAGACATTCCTCCCCTAACTTATTTTTGGTGTGAATGATGCTCAAGAGCAGAGCCTAGAAGGGAATTGTTGACCTCTGGTTGGGATGGACAAAACACCAGGGCTGACCATGGTGTGCATCTGTATTTCAGCCTGTGTGCAGGCAGTCTGTGCTACCCAGGGTGTCCTTTCCTCCATGGGATGTGTTGGATGGCAGCACTGCCTCTGGTGTACCCTTGCTTCTGCAAGGGCTTCTTTCATCTTTTCATTCTAAGTAATGAGGGATTAAAAGTCTTTCAGATAAAAATAAGGTCAGCTGAAAGAGCCTTTTTATGACTGTACTTGTCATTTGTAGAAAACCTTAAATAAAGCATCTGACTTGGCAGAAGAGCTCAATGCCACAAAAGGTAATATCTGAGAAATGTATTCATGTTTCCTGAGAAATTAAGGGTACAGTAGTAATTTCTTTCCTTTTAGATCTAGGTCAAAAATGTCAGTACCTATCACAGAAATGAAGCCTCTAAAGGGACACCATCACTGCCAGTCTCAAACAGGAGAGAGCTTCTGCCATACACCACAAAGGGTATGAGCATATATCATGGAAAATGAAAATCAGTAGAGGGAAAAATTGCAGAGGCAAATTTCACTGTCCAACTAGAGTTTTAATATAATTTAATATTTCATTCTTTTTTTATTTCCTGAGAGGAAACAGTTCAAGTTCTTGATTCCAGACAACGGAATAAAAACAGCTTTTAGCCTAAGGTAATTACTCATTAACATAATCTTCACAAGACCTTCCTCAGACGGACATGAGTGTACCTGGGGATCTTTAATCAAATTGAATGGATATTTTCCTTTTGCTAATTAAAGCTAGGAAGTTTGGTGTGAAATAAATTAGCAGAATCTGGTTGTTCTATGAAATGTTAATACAGTACAGCACATCTTGGTCTAATTGAAACCCGCTATGTCGTACATTGTAATGATTCTCTAGAAATGCACATGAAAAAGAACAGCATTTTGAGGACTATGAAATATTGTATTTCATTTAGAAGGTGAAAAATCAGGCTGATAATGCAGAGGGCCATATATCACCACCTGTTTTGAATAAATGTCAAAAATATTTGTTTCATAAAACACTACCAAAAAACCCAATGAAATTGTATTTACTCATTGTGGTTAAATACAACATAGATTTCCCAGCAGAGGGATTTCAATGCAGTTGTAGTTCTTTCTCCCACAGCTGCTGGTCTCAAAGACAATGCATGCCAAATGTTTTAGGACTGTCTCCACTGCAGGTTGGCACCAAAATCACTGAAGGTGGGTGTCTGGTTCAGCTTTTCAATTTCATAATTTTTTTCAAATTTTCTACTCTTTAAATGTTTAGACTAACATATCTGAATCCATATGGAAACTCATTTTAGATGTGCCTCTGCTTTTTCTCTGGTGCTTTTTTTTGGCCATTTATCACATACAGCAAATTTAGCTTTAGACAATAGTTTCATTTCAGAAACCTAAGCATCAAGATGAATTAGGCATAAGGCATTTTTGTTTTAATGTTAAAATGTTTGTCTCTACAGAGACTGTGTGACTTTCACTCCACCATCAATTCAGCAGATCAGATTAACATTGGACTAATTCATGCACTGCTAATGTTAAGGTGAACCAAACCCTGATAAAATACCTCAATCCTTAAAAAAAAACTAGTTAAGGTCTTAATGTAACAGAAGCAGTTCATTGGAGATTGAGCTTAAATCTATGAGTTATCCTGTTGGCATTAGTGAAATCATATACAAGTACATGGAGAATTTTCTTAAATAGTTTTCATAGATAAAATCTGTGAAAAATATATGGTCGTGTGTAAGTTATACAACCACCATGCCATCAACAAGGACTGCATTTAAGATCTTAAAAATGCAAAAGCCTACATGATATCTTCATTAATTATTCTTAAGATATGAGCTCTCACACATGACATAACTGGTCAGGAGAGATTGACTCAGTTGCAGGTACAAGCATAATGTGTTACTTTGGCAGTATTTGAACATGCAGCTCAAATGGATTAGGAAATCTGCTGCAGCCTGTTTAAGCACACCCACTCTGAGGAAAAATCTCTACATGAACAACTGTAGCAATCTATCCTTTCTTCATTAAGGCCACAAGAATTGGCACAGCCTCATTGATGCTCTGTTCCTTTGCTGGTGTGTAATTCCTGGGCAGTTCCTTCTCACCTCTGCTCTTCCACATTGATACTTGACATTTAAAGTGTGTGAATGTCCTCCTATGGAGGATTTGGGCATGGAAATACATAAAGCTCAAAAATCAGGCCATGATGTTCAAATTCCCAAATATAAGGCAGTAGATTTCAACCAGTATATGAAATAGAAATTTAGCCTAGTTTCAGTTTCAATGTGTAATTTCAATGATGAATGAAAAGTTAGCAGCAGAAGGAGAGTAGAAAGGACCTTATGACTGCATGGTATTTTACAGTTTTCCAATAGTTAATATTTAAAGCAGGATATTTCTTTTGTCACTGTTTAATAAGTGGATTTTTCCTGCTATCTTCCACCTGGCAGTGGTTCTCACATGCCTTTGAAACTTATAAGCATGCTCATGTATTTCTGTAGTGTCAACATTCAGGTACCAGATGAAATTCGAACAAGTTTAGTAATTCATCCACCATCATAAGGCACAATGAACTGTGATTGAGGAAGTGATGAATACTGCAAAGCTGGTGAGTGTCATCTGGCTCTCTCTTTATTTTGAGTTCCAGTTTCACAATTGTCACAATATGTTCTGGAAGTGTTGAATTGCTACTAAAGATCAAAGAGATGAGTAATAGTAGAGGATCTTAAAATGTAAAAGCAAAATACCATGGCCAAGAAATTACTCTTCATATTATAATGCCCCTGGACTAGGCCTAATTAAATTTGCAGATTTCTTTGAGGAAATCAGATTTTAAATCTTCCTTTACCTCAATGAATTCTTGTGCAACAACTAAAACCAATGTAACTTTCTAAATTGTTGACTGAGCAATTATCTGTGCACAGACAACCTATATATCACTGACATTAAAGATACATTTCCTTTTCAAATAGTGACACTTTCCTGAGGCTTTCAAACTATGGGATTTCCTTAAGCTTCTATTGTGAATTACATTCCCTGGACAATACTGTATTGAACTGTGAACCTTTACTGAATTGAGCAATACATTCCTTCTAGGATCAGGGAAATCTATCGTTTATATGTGGTTGGGTCTTCTAGTTCAATATGTCACCAAGAGAAGACTTCAGCTTTTCAGCCTAAGAACTTCAGGTCAGTAAACAAACTGAGTAAAAGTAAACTAAAAGGTTACTTTGCACATTCTTAAGGAGCAGCTTCAGTGACTCATCCAGTAGAGGGAACTCTAATACAGTACAAGGCAGGTGACCTGGGATTGCAGGAGAGTAGGATCATAAATACAAGGCAAGTGTAAAATGTATTTATACTATGTATCATGTGTAAAGCCAAGTACCTACCTCATATGTGCCATTAATTTTTTAGAGAGCTTATTCCAGTTTGTTTATTTCCTTTCCTTCTTTTCCTTATACTGAGAGGTAACAGTTCATACCACATAAGTATGTCTGCCAGACTTAAGGGATGAATGGCCAATGACAGTGTCACAGTTCTAATAGTTCATAAATATTGCAATTCATGTACCATTGGCCATTTAGTTCAAATTTGAGCAGAAGAAATAAAAATAAGTTAGTTAGTTTTTTAAGATGCCAAAATTATGTGCTAAAGTGGCAGATAGGAATCTCTCTTGGAATGACAGGTACACAATCCTTTGGAGGAGAGAGGAGCAGCTTACAACCCTAAGACACAGTAGTCACCAAAAACCCCAATATTGTATTCAGCTGCCTTTCTACAGACAGCCCAATGAGAATGCACTCACTTCCTTTTTTGTCTTCATTTTTTTGACCTTTATCACCTGAATATGCTTTCAGATGGTGCATCACTGTTTCATTGTTTTTAAGGCTTGGTGTCTTCACTCAGTCATCATCCTGTCATTTACTGCTTTCTTATTGTTGTTGTTGTCCTTAGAGACAAAATGTCACCACACTGGTTGATCACTAAATAGACTTCCTAGAGAAAATTATTTCTTGTTTCTTCCAAACTGCTAAAAGTCAGAAATAGATGTAACATTTCATTGTTGCAATTTGAACTTAAGATCCTTCCCAGGTCTGTCCTCTCCAAAGAGCCTTAGTTCTTCTCCTACACTACATTGAGACATTTGTTATTTCTGTACATTGAGGTATTCTGTGGTCTTCCATAAAAGACAAGGAAAAATTTAAAAAATGAAAAACATGCTGACATTTTCCAAAGCATTTTCAAAATATAGGCACTTTAGGGTGGGGTATTCAATATTAAGATCTCATATGGTTTTAACAAGAATTTGTTCTTACAGAAAGGAAAAATATCCCTGCACATCTGATGTGTTGGCATTTCCAGTGGCAGCACTTCAGATCCTGTGCACAGCTGTCAAACAGAGCAGAAGTCTAACTCAGCATCTGCTGTGGACTTGACAAGTGCCTCAGCTGAGGCTGCTCCAGCACAGAACAGTGGCCTCTGCTCTGCTTGCATGCATTTCCAGAATTAAAGTTGCAGAAGGACAAGCTTATTAGCTGGCTAATCTCCCTTTTCCGTGAAGTGCCCTGACTGTTGTCGTTTTCAGATGAAACTCAACTTAATTTTCAACTCTAAGTAGCAAATTTTTTTGAGTGGGAATGATTATGGGTAATCTAGAAATGATTATTAATAAAGGAAATTTCAGGGAACTAAATTTATTTGTTACATACCTTCCCAAAGAGATTAGCTCAGTTGGTGAGAGCATCATGTCAATAATGCCAAGTTTGTGGGTTCTGACTCTGTTTGGAGACTCACTAAAGATTTGGACCCAATANATTATGGGTAATCTAGAAATGATTGTTAATAAAAAAAAAATTCAGAAAACTGAATTTATTTCAGTTACATACCTACAAAAAGAGATTGGCTCAGTTGGTGAGAGCATCATGTCAATAATGCCAAGTTTGTGGGTTCTGACTCTGTTTGGAGACTCACTAAAGATTTGGACCCAATAACCTTCCAACTCAGAATATTCTGTGATTCTGTGAGAAGCCTGATCTTTAATACTGTTAAAGTCAATATAAAGCTATTTTTTAGCTTCTGTGGAACAAAGAGGCAAAAAATTTCAGGAATGGTTACAATTTTAACAGTAATATTTGGTAGTTGCAGGGGACTATAAATTTTCAAGAAAAGTGGAACCAAATAAAATATATGAAAAGATGTGATATCTAGTCTTTCTCATTACTCAAATCTTTTACTGCATCCCTAGGAATAAGTCTCAAATGCTAATTCTAAGTTGTGGTACAAAACCTAGAAGAAAATGAAGTCATGCATAACCAGAGGTCAATTCAAAATATCCCAGGGATGCCAAAAATAAGGAGGAATTAACTTCATGCTTACCCTTTAATTCATGGTCACTCTGAAATATGTATTGATATCCAGATACAGAAAAAGATATCTCTGAGGCTCCAGGCTGTGTACCTGTATAAATTCCCTGTTTAGTGTTTTGTATTAGCTTCCTTTAAAGTATCCTCCTATGCAATGGAAGACACAGTTTAATACATTAAATATGCTAAATGCATCAAATCTTCCTTGAAATATGTCTAAACACAAGGGGGAGAAATAGGTGCCTCAATTAATCAGAATTCTGCAGTGGTGTCAGACTCGAGAACATCTCTTGAGCTCCCTGAATGATTGCACTAATGCCAGATATTTCATTATATAAATTACATGTCTAAATGAGGCATAAAGTAGACAGTCAGAATATGCCCCTTACCGAGGATACTTGTGCCATGTGTTACTCTCAGGTTGGGTTTTCTATTCTCTGGTCATCCAGGATGGCAGGGCAGGCTAGCTTGCTTTGTTTAGGGAAACAGTTTCAAAAATAGAAAACTGTAAATGCATATTTATCCACCTAAACAATCTGAAAGCATGAGTCTTGACAGATACCTGTAGCTGCTGAAGTACAAATACTGGATGATAATACTTGTAGAACCTTGACACACCATCAAGGTGTTTGGTTCAGAATAGTTTTTACAGGTTTTTTTCCCTCTGTTTTCTGATCTATATCTAGAGGCAATTAACAAGTGCCAAACATCTCCATAGAATCATTTTATCAAATAAGCAGGTTTGTTCTGCAGGAAAAGGACTACCTTGAATTCAGTCCCTTCTCCAGGATGCTATGCACTGTAAATGCTAATTGGCGTTGACAGAGGTAAAAGGTATGAAGACTTATTTTCATTAATTGTTTAAAACTGAACTGTTCTTTGTTAGAGTAGTACTATAATGATTCAAAATTCCTTGTGTGGCTCTTGCATTTTCAGAACATTTCCCTTTTCTTGGTGTTTACACCAATTGCATAGAATGCTTTTGCTTTTTTATATTTGTTTGTTTTGAGATAAATACTTCTCTGGATATACAGGGCAAGGCAGATCTGTGCAAATAGATTTCCAGTTTATTGTTCTAGTTTTCCTGATACTTCTGGCATCTAAAATATTTCTCATTTAGCATGTTAGAAATGGATATGGATGGTTAATACATTACTTTAAGTGATGGAATGTATAATAATTTCCTAAAGCAAATGCAGGACATATCATACAATATTAAATAAAATGTGTAGAGGGACACCTGTATAAGACAGGAAGGTAATTTGATCTCTGTCAAATTACTTAGAACACATTTCCATTTAAGTAAGGAGCTAATGATAAGCAACCAGGTGAAGATTTGCACATTGACTTACGGATTTGTATTAAAGATTTCACATGGTTGATTACATTTCAGCAAGTTTGCAGGGTTTCTCTTGTAAACAAACCATTTTATATTCTGCATGTTGAAATGAGAGTTGGTGTTTAGGTTTCCAGTGCAAATCTGTAACAGGACAGATGTAAAAAGGCAAGAGGACAGTTACTAAATTACCAAACTTCTTTTTTTATTGGTAGTACTTCTGTCATATACAGTGCTAGCAGAACCTCAGGAATGATAGATTTCTTTACTGAATTTTTTTTCAGGACATCAATATATATATTTGAACAAAACATTGAGATGTTTTAAAAATTGTTACCATCTTGAGTTGCTTAGAATGTTATTAATTAGTAGATTGTACTATATACAATGATTGTCAATGATACAGACAGCAGGATGGCTGGACCTGATTTATTGGAAAATATTCAGTAAGATTTTTTAAAAGCTGATACTCTTAATAGATTCAATTTGTCACTGAAGCCAAAATTAAATCCAATGTATTATCATCTTTTATTAAATGCATCATGACTAACTTGAAGAGGTTTATTCTCTACATTATATTTCTAACATTCATTGAATGTTCTGCACCAAAAGGTAAGTGATGCTGACCAAAGAACAAATCCACAATTCTCTTCTTTTTGAAGTGCAAGATGAGAGACAAACCAGGTGCTTTTCAGGCCTTACACCTTGGTGACTGTACTACCTAAACTTGAATGAGTGAATTTCCTGATTAAGAAAGAATTTTGCCTGTGGTTTGCTGACCTCACTTGGAGAGTGTAGACCAGGTGTTCCAAGCAGCAGCTCAAAAGCAGTTCTTGGTGTTTGGTATTCATTTGCAGCCATTCTTAATCTTCACATTGAATGCTCCCCTATACAACATGAGCCAGGAAGATTCACTAAAACTGCAAGGTAAACTCGTAGAGCTTGTGGTGCCTTGAGCAATGCACCTGCTCAATTGGAAAATCCAGAGGACATGTCTGGTCCCTTCAACCCTTAAAGAAAGGCACCACAGCCACAGGATCAACAACTGTGTGAGTACAACTGATGGGGAGTGCATTAGCATGATGTTCCAGAATCTCTAGCTGATTTCAAGTCCATGGCTTTAACCATTAGTGTAAAATTATTTTCTTCCATGTGCAATGGGATTACTCTTTCGGATAACAGATGAGACTGAATTCAGTAATTTTTAATCTCTGCCAGCTGGTTCAACCAAGCAGCCTAAAGAGGTGTGCAAATTTCCTATATACAAATTAGGAAGAAGAAAATCAGGATTTTATCAATTAATTCGGTCAGTGAAAGTCAAAAGGGCATTTGTAAAAGTAGCTGATAATGTTCACTTTATCTGCTTGCCAGTCTGCTTGTTCCCAAATGTTTGCTTCATGGGAGATGATAAATACACAGTGCATTTTCTAGACATGTATGTGCAGACTTGTGCCTTAGCAAAAAGCAAAAATATGCTTATAAAATATTTCATTTTTTCATTTTTCCATTTCTGACCTTAAATGTTTACTATTTTCAGCCTCAGCATAATGATATAGTAGAGGGGTTTTATTTCATTCCATTTTGCAGCTTTACTAGATCATATACAGGTAGTGCTGTGTACATCTCTCCCAGGTACTTACATGATTCCATTATTCTGTTATCTGGGTATTTCAGAATTTTTCTTCTGTAAATTTATGACACATTTGCAAGCAAGTTTAATTGGACCCATTATTAAATTAGGAACTTAGGCACACCATTAGGGAATGTTAAAGGAAATAATAGTTAGTGGATCTAGCATGCTTCAAAGTGGTTTCTTTGAACCTTTTCTGGCATTTTTTGAGGTGACTTTTAAATTCAGATAAAATGGAAACACTTTTATATCTAGTCTGTCTAGTCCAGCCAGATCTCTAATGCAGAACAAGATTACTCTTACTGACATTTGTACTTTTATAATGCAAATTTTGTATTTGAACTAGGTGCTGAACTCATGTTGTAGGCCCTCAGTGGGAGCTGGGTGTTGAGGGCATGAGTTATCTTGCTTTATTAACCACACAGGGAGTCTGGATAACTAGCTAAGATAGCTACAGAGAAGATGACTAATTATGCTAAATCTAACTTAAAGCAGCTAGATAACTTGGCCATGACCACATAAGAGCAGAACAGGAAGCTGAATTTCTCCATTCCTAGGTCTGTGTCCCAACCTCTGTCTTTCCATGACCTCGATTGCATTCTTATCTCCTGGTCTTAGTACTTGTCACTGTACAGCCATAAGTTACACAGTGAAATCCATCCCACTGAGCTTCCAATGCCATGATGTGACCACCAATACAAGTACCACTCACTTTTAAGTTCTACTTGTTAAACATGTATTGTTGAGGTACATATTCCATTGACTGTCACTGGAGATTAGAGGATTATCTCAAAAGTGAATGTTGGCATGTTGTCAAAGAGTGTGAGCTTTTGTAGCCATAACGTGTTCATTTCAAACAGAACAGATAAAGGCAACTGAGAAACCAGACATTTGGGGAAAAAAAACAACAGTAATTAATTTCCAGTATTCAGTCTCATGGCATTATTTTTTTCAGCTTTCTATTGATGTCACTGTTTGGGATTTGATCCCNGTCACTGTTTGGGGTTTGATCCCATTCTTTCTTCCTGAGAACAGTTGTTGCTGTTAGAAAACATTTGTGTATGGATTTTATACATATCATATACTTTCAGACTACATTCTTGGTGTTATCAATCTCTTAGTTTTCAAAAATTCTGTTCTTTATGTGTAATTGAAGCACAGAGATGAAGTAATTGAAAAAAGGACCTATATTCCTGATGTAATTTGCAAGAAATAGAACTTCATGTACTCTTGACAAGATTCTCCTAATTTATCCAATAA
>VWYE01000426.1:258001-289959 GCA_013398995.1 Alaudala cheleensis | reverse complement strand
GTAGCCCTGTCCTGGTCCCTGCCTGCTTGTTGGCCTTCCTCCCTTCTTCATGAAGCCATAGTGCTTGCCTGTTCCTTAATGTTACTTATTTGGCTATTTTGATTTTCATCTTAGTCTGGTTCTTGTAAAGTCTCTTAGGTCATTCTCAGTTNTCATAGGTCACTCTTTCAGTGTGTTTTTTTTGTTTGTTTGTTTTATTTTTTTCAGAATTTCCAACACTTTTCCTGCTGAAACCCATCCTTGAATGGATATCCTTGAATCTTTTTCTCCTTTTTGACTTATCCCTTGTATTTCTGAACTTTAAAGTATTATTTTTTTTAAATTGAATAAAATCCATGATTCCCCTCTTGCTTTAGTATGGTCCCACAGACTTTATTTTTTGAAGATGTCAGGTTACAGTTTATGAAAACAATTCAGTAAGTTTTGTTCACTCTATGATCTATTGCTCATGGCTTGAGATGAATATAAACAGATTTAATTCAAAAGTCCTCTTCCCTCACTCTGATCCCCTTTTCTGGATGGCCTGTAGTGAATTTAATTTAACATGGCTAATGCTGAAATCTCTTTAAATGTTTGCAATTGAATATTTTTATTATATTCTCATTTTCTTTATTATTCATACCCACTGGTCACCTCTATTTCTCCCTGTCTTAGAAATGTTTATCCAAATCTTGTGTCTGTTTTCTCAGTAGTGCAAGAGATCTGGTTTGCTTTTTTTCTCCCAAGAGATTCCAGGCTTCAGTGTAGGCCATTAAAGAATAGTACTTGCACTCTTTCTGATTTCTTTTTGGATCCTATTTCTTTCTCTTACCCTCTGTCTGACTGCAATTAAGTGCATTACAAGTAAAGACAACTTTCACAGCTCTTAATTTCTTGGGCTAGTTTTATAATGGCTCCTAGAATTCAGTTTAATTTTAATTCTTGGCACTTATGTCTCTGGTGTACATTATGCTTTGTGGATGTGATGCTTACTCCTTTTTACATTATATGGGCAACATGAAGCATCAACAAATGCCAAATGAGAGCACAAATCTTCAGAGAGCTAGCAGCTGTCACTCCCTTTATGCTGAGGTTAGTGTCCAGTTTTCAAAGCCTTATATATCACTCAGGTCTTTGGATAGATTTTAATTATGATTGGAGATGACATGTTCCTGAAATATCTCTGAACTTTTGGTCAATTTAGCCCCAGGGACAGAAATTTTAGAACTGTTTTAAGAACTTACAAGTAAACTCGCATGCTCAGTCTTGGCCTGTTTTATCAATTATTTCTTTTGAAACAGTTGATGGCAGTTCCCCAGAATAAAAGATTAGTCTGAAAAATACAGCTAAAAAGCTTTAAAAGTAGCATAAATGGACAAGGGTTGATATTTTTAAGATTTTGCTGTTGAGAAGTTGTGGAAGCTTTAGTTATAGCTATTTCCTACCTACTCTTACAATGCAAAGAGTATCTTAAAGAGTAAGTAAATGTTCAGTGGCAAGTTCTCTGTCTAGACATGCAGTGTCCTTACTGGTAGTTTCCCATTTGCTAGGGAGGCTGCTAATTATTGCTTCCTCTAAGTAATGAAAACTTAGTCATCAGGCTATCTTTAGTCTCTCCTGCTTCTGCTAGTATTTTATAAAAGAAAAACAGAGGGTTTAACTAAAAAACCAAATAAAGTCAAGCAAGTAAATAGGCAACTTACAGAAAGATAGATTAGCAAAAGTCTACAGAAAGCATGTTTTCTGAAAAAAATTGCTTGCCCTTTGAATTGCTATGGCCTTTTAAATTTTTCCCTTTTTAGAAGTTGTGAGCTATTTGAGGGTTTCTAAAGATTCAAATTAAAACGAGATATCTTCTGAATGAATGATAGACAAGACATTAATGCCTTGTGAAAAATTCTTCCATTCATAAACCATAGAACCAGAGAATGGTTAAGTTTGGCAAAGACCTCTACGACCATTGAGTTCAGCCTTTAACCCAGCACCACTGTCTTCATCATTAAAGGATGTTCCTAATGCAGCATCCACATTCCTTCTCAACACTTCCAGGTACAGTGATTCCACCACCTCCCTGGGCAGCCTGTTCAATGCCTGACTACCCTTTAAATTAAGAAATCTTGAGTAATACCCAATCTAAACCTCCCCTAGAGCAGCTTGAGGCCTTTGCCCCTTGTCTTGTCACTTGCTAGCTGTGAGAGCTACCTACCTTCCACATGTAGTGCAGCTGTAGTCTTGATCCTTTCAGCATGTGATCACATTATATTATCCTATTAGAGTAAAATAATCACAATATTGACGTTTCTAAAGGGTGCACCTTTGGCAAGAATGTAACAACAGGTGAGATTTTCCTTCACCTGTTGGAGGATCACAGTTTTTTATATAAATAGAGATCTCATCTGCTTAGCTCCTCAAATCACCAAAGGTATGATAGCTATCTTCAGAGAGCAATCAGTAATGTGTATAAATTGTAAATATTTGTGTGAGATTTTAAACTGATTAAGGAAGAAGCTGACATTTTCCTGTCAATGTGAGGCAGCTTTCTTTAGCATCTCAGTGCTAAGAAATACTGACAGTACTTGGTGTTTGCATTTTATCCAATAGTTGCAAAAAACTGTTTTTTCTACAAGCTGTGGATGTGTAGTCCCCAATTATGACTTCCATTTTCAGATTTTCCAGTTCATGTTGTATAGTCTTAAACTATGGGCAGTTTTTTCTTTCATAGCAAGTTCCTACATTTTTTCTGACAAGCTTTTTAAGTAACTTTTGCAAGTAAATGAGCATTAGGTTTAAAACACCTAAATTCTGAATGAAAAAATTTGTGATAGGAGCTTTGTTTTATAATTTTGGAACTGTTTTTGAGAAGAAAACTGAGCATACTTTAGCATCCATACTGTATTCCTTGTTTAAGGAACTTAATATTTATTTCACACTGAAGGGTCCAGTAATGACTACTTTTTCAGGTGGCACTAACAAAAAATATCACCTTATTGCATTTTTATTTGTTTGTGGTTTCATTTTGACTTGTATATATCTCTACATCTCTTTTCAGTGCTTCTATTTAATGCTCTTACTGTGTTGTGTACTTCTTGATTTATCAACAGTTTCAGCACATTCTATAATGAAAGGGCAAAAAAAGTCTTCTGGATGGTATCTTTTGTGCTATGATGTGATTCTATACAGAGTCATGTTTGACAGTTTGGGATAAGCACTGCCCCTTGTGCCATTTGTAGATATGATGCCTGACTAGGCTGTCATCTGTTTCTGAAATAATGCTTCCCCAAGGAAGCAGAGAGACAGCATGAATGGAAAATGCTGCAAAAAAAGGCTGTTGTCCTATTATCTCCTAGCCACCTGTGGTGATGCAAATGCTTTCTAAGGAAATAAAGACGCTGCTTTCTTTCTGCTGAGCAGTAGCAGATGGTGGGACTTTGCAAGTCGGAAGGAAGAGAAATTAGTGACATGAAGGCTTGACTTAATTTTAGCTTATTTGCACTGCTGATATCAGTCTGAAAATTAGTAGGTAAACAGATTGCAGATAGACTCCGTTCTCAGAAGAGAGCCAAAATACCAATGATCAGTTTCCAAAGAAATTTCCCAAATACTGACATCAGCTAGGAGAACTTCAATTCTAAACTGCAGCACACAACTGGCAACAATGCATGCAGCATTTTTTTCAAGCATACTTTCAGTGCTTGAGCATATAATATGTAAAACTGGATGTAGTGTCATCTCAGAGCAGTCTTTATCAGAGCAGTACATTGCAGTCAATAGTGAATAAGTCTTTAAAAGTGAAAAAGTGAAAATTGTGGACTAGAGCAGAGAAAACAGATTGTTAATCTTAATCTTTGTTTGTAGAGTAGGTTACCATAGCAGTTCATTTTGGCAGAGTCAGAGCCCCCGTGTCTTCTTCCATTGCCCATTCACACTTTGAGACACTGTCTTTTGTGGTGAGGTGGTGAGCACTTCTGAATGTTCTTGAGTGTAGTAAAATACAAACAGTTGGTTGATCACTGGGCTGAAGTATTGTTCGTATGCTACTTCCCCGCTTCCATTTCTTAAAAAATTTGATTTATTTTACAGTTGTTAGCTCAGGCCCTGAGGTCTTGTAGTCCTTTAATTAATTTTCTTTTTTCCTTTCTTTTGCTTCCTTCTGCTTCCTTGTGGTGATGCTACTGTATACACTTTCAACTTAGATGTTTTATGTGTAGGGTGTTGCTAGGTTTTCAGGTTTCTGAATGAACATTGCTTGCTTGCTTGTTCTTCTGAAGAACTGCTTCAAGAGCAATATAATGAATGCTAAGTTCACACCACTTGCTTAAAATTTTTAGTATCATGGTGCATATGGTGAAGGTGGTGGTCAGCCTGTCACCTCAAGAGATATTTGTATTTTATGACTTTCTTTGGAATGTCAGTCATAAAAAGATGTATTTTCTCACTTGGAATTGAGGGTTGAATTTGCATATATTGCATATATCTTTCAAAGAGAGTTTTTACAGTAGTAAAAATTACATTGCCGGATCTCATAGAGGTGAAAGGAATTTTCTAAGGAAGCCATTTGATTTGGCTAATTCAAATCTTTCAGAATCCAAACTTAGGGAAGAACTGTGTCAGTGTAATGAAAACAACTCCTGATGAAGAAGCTTGTCTCAGCTTACATTTTCTGATGAGTCAATGAGGACAAACCCCCAGGTCATGTAGTAGTAGTAGCTGATAACGTGGTGGTCTTGGGATGTGGCCTTCCAAGTGGGTGTGTGATAGGTTGTGCAGACAGGTTGGTCTTGACCTGTTTTCTTGAAGGCTAGACACCATTCCTTCTTACAAGGAAAGCTCACTGTAAGCTCACCAGTTGAACCCATTCAGCTCTATTAATATTGGGAAACAGGAAGACCAAGAAACACTGGAATAGAATGAGAATAGATGTGGAAATCTGAAATTTAGCTTCCTGATTTCCTTTCCCTGTGAGAGCTCTAACTGCAGGGCTATTGGCTCTCTTTGCCTCTCCTGGGATATAATGTTGAATCCTGAGTAAAGTTTGATGGGATCAAACACGTTTTTTCTCTTTGGTTGAGGAGGCTGAAGTCATTTCATGGGAAATAAATGTTTCATGATTTTTGACACATGAAGTGTTTTTAAATTCATTGTTGAGGCACATTGGTTCCCTGAAAAGAAAAATCCCTCTGACTCCAGGAAAATGCTTATGTAACAAATTTAGTTTATGAGGATAAAGTGCTGCTTCAGCTATACATTCCAGTATTATGAAGGACTTGCTGTTTTTCAACCTTGGAAAGCATCTGTGCTCACTAGTGCAGCCAAAGGTAGCACAAGTCAAGCGCCACATTTAATCACTGCTCTGGTTCTGTCAGTGGCAAGACAGAGCTTTGCTACTGAACCTGTCCTCAAAAAGTAAACCACTTTCCCCATTCTTAAAAGTATTGATTTCTTTATTTTAAAAGCTGCTTAAAATAAAGCAGTCTCCTGCTGATAAGAGCATTTTGAGGTAGTCTGGCTCTAGTTTCTCAAACTAATACCTTGCTTCTACAATTAACTCTTTGTATGCAGTGGAGAACATGCAGTTGACTTTCTTTCATTTTAGAGGCTGTATACTTAGGATACTAGAATGATTAAACCTCCTGAATGTAAAAAAATTAATTCCTTCCATACGCTTGAAACAGACTAAACCAAGAAATTATATACAAATATGGACAAGCTCTTTGGAGCTCTTAGCTCTGAGATGTGGTGTCTGGTCCCTTTTTATTCCAAGTAACATAAAATGGAATTCCTCTATGAGCTTATCTCATTCCATTTTATATGCAGTTATACTTTTTCCTCTCCCCATTCTTCAACTTCTTCCCACTGTAAAAATGTCATCCAGGATGATTTGATGAGTAGGAACCTTCTTGTAATTACAGCTCTGTGTTTACTCCTGGCCCATTTATACTTACCTGAGAACACACCAAAACTTCTTCCCTTTTCAGGATGACTTTGAATGTTTATGGTTCTAGTGAAAAAAATTTCAAGTTTACCATTAAAAAAAAGATTCTGCAAAATAGAGCCCTATTGCATCACAGCTCAACATAGGGAAGTTGGTACCAATGCACTCTCATGTAAGAAAGTAGAGGTACTGCTAAAGTACTCTCTCCCTTTCCTGCTACCCAACAGTAGAGCATTGTGCTGCTGTACTGCCTCACCTTTCCCACCTGCCTGTGCTTTGATTCTTTTTCCTTGAGATTTGCCTGAATACTTATGGTCACATTTTTCCCCCATGATCCTCACATTGCTAATTCATGCTTTTGCAGCCATTTGGGGCAAATGTATTTATACCTATTGCTATTTCAGCTCCATCTCCTATAGCTCTTTTAAGCATTCCTCACAATGGCTATTTTTGTTCTTTGAACAGGAAGCAGATAAACAGCTGATTAAAAACTGAAATGACATTAAGCAGAAGGTTGTATTACCTGTACATCTCCAGGAGCAATGTAGCATACCTTTGGTATATTGTATTTCTACAGCGAGGGATATACTAATCTGTAATTCATTCTGTGGCCAGGGAACAAAACTTGTCTCTCTGTGAAAAACATGTGACCCCTTTTCTGAAAGGTCCAGGCCCACCAGAATGACTTCTGATGTTTGCTGCAGGTCTAACTCATGGCCCTAGTTTGGGGTCCACCAGTCACATGGCATTTACTAGAGGCCTTTCTTTGAGTAGCTTCCAACATTCATTTTCACCTTTAAAGACGAGCTGGAAAGAATCTCCAGCTCAACCAGTGAAGTGAATATTTAATATTTAATTGATTACATAGTTGAAGTGTAATGGTGTGGTACCAGAGGATGAAAAGTTGTAACAAAAAGCTCTTCTCTGTGCTTACTGAGAGCTGTCTGGGAAGAGAGTGAGTTAATCTACAGACCTGACTCTCTGTGACTCTAAATGCTAGCATCTATAAGTGGTAAAATGGATATTGATTAGGTACCATCAGATCCTGCAGGCAGTTTGCCTCGCCCATGTGCAGATGCTCTGCACTTTTCAGAACCGGTGGAAAGTGCTGTGTAAGGATGTGTGGAAACGAGAACTCTTCTTGACATTATGTTTAGAGCACTGGACTCAGACAGCTTGAAGCTTCCAGTGTCTGCCTAGATATGAGTCTGAATAAATAAGACTGGGATCATTCATTGCAAGGATATATATGTATTTTTTTCCCTCAAAAGAGATGCTTTAAAGTCTAATTAGTAGAGTTTGAGCAAGATGAAGGGGAAATTCCAGATGTATCCAAAACTTGATCACGGTAAGTGTATTCACTGACTGCATGTACAATGATATTTCATTAAAAATTGCCTCTGAAATGAAAAGATTAAAAGGAAAAAATTTGAATGTGGAAATCTAGGTTCATGGATGATTGCTTTTTAATTATATTAATACTAAAAACAAATCTGGATTTTTATTTTGATTATTTTGTTTCTTTTGCTTGAACAGGACTTCAGCATCACAGTATTGGCTGCACATCTCTTTCTTCAAACTAATAATCTAATGTTCTAATAATCATGCACATTTATGACAGTATCAGATTTGAAAAAGAAGAAATGAGATGGGTTAGTATATTAACTGACAAGGTGCTAAAGACAAAACAAAGAAGATTAGGTTTTGGACCATAATTTTAGCACGTAAGAATTAGGACATTCAAATTATTTTTATCTTTTCAAGGGCATGAAAGTAAGAGACAGGGTTAATCTTTTTCCCTTTTAAAGTGTAATTTATGGACTATCAGCTTGCCATCCAGAGCTTCAGACTACCTTTCTGTCATGAGGGTTTTCATATTTTAAATTACGTTTATAAGCTTGCAAGTAATCTGAAAGTAGTTGTTGTTAAATACCTCATTTATATGTTGAAAACTGATATGCTTTCAGTGTAATGCAAGCTCCTTAGAGGCATATTTGAAAATATTCATTTACATCTGTAAATTTGCATTGCATGAGGAGTCTTATTCTATTGTCCTTCTTTCTATTAAATAGGAAATAAAGAAATTGCCCCCAAATGAAATACAAAAAAACCCCCAAAACTGTCTTTTATACTCACAGACAAAGATCCCATGCTGGGTTAAGAGTTTTTTATCAAGTTGTGTGATGTTTTAATTTATAACTCCCCATATTTTATATGTCGTAAATTATATCAACAGGAACATAGGTACTTCATATTTTCTTACCTTCATAATGTACACCAGCTGTACAATAATTCTGAGGGTTTGGGGTTTTTTTTTAACTACATCTTGAATCATATAGATTAATCTTATTTCAATAATCTGTTGCTAAATTATTGTATTGTATCTTTCCAGAACTGGCGTGGTGAACTGTCATGTCCAGGAACAGTTTAACTGTATTCCTCACTTATGCTACATCAACATTATCTACAGTCAGTTGTCTTTTGTTTTACTGCCCTATAACCCTACATGTGATCCTTTTGAAAGTCATCTCTGCTTGCCAGTTAACCATTTGCACAACATGTTCTTTCCTGTGTTCCCTACACTGTAGAAGATGGTAGTGTGAGCAGGAAAAATATTGCCCTGGTTTGTCTCAATGACTTTTTCAAGTCTTATTTTCCTCTGTGTTGTCGAGATTTAAATGGTGCAGAAACATGACAAATAGCAAAATCCAGCGCTTTCTCCTCACACAACATGTATAGATAGGACTTCCTCTCCTTTTTACTCAAACAGTATTGGAAATTGGGCAGAAACTCAGAAATGCATATCTCTAAAAAGCTGGAAATAGGCAAAGGGAAAGAATTAAGTGACCCAGAACACTGAATTAATCAAGCCTTTTCAGATGTTCAAATAGAGTAGCATGGCAATGCTACTCTAATGGAAAGGCTTTTCAAGGAACATAGAGTTCAGGGCTATGTAAAGAACCTGATGTTATTTTTTATTAAGCTTTTTATCCCTTTATTTTTACCTTTATCTGAAGTCAATGTACGTGTCTGGATTTTTGCCATATTTTTCATGCTGGGAAGGTCTAATGAGCTTCCTTTGACCCTGACTGAGGCACCCTCTGTAAAACAAAGCTTTTTACTTTATTACCAGCATTTGTCTATTCCAAGTAAGTTGCTCCCAATAGAACATTTACACTCTTACAACAATATATGTTTAGGCAAGTTAGAAATTTAGTACATAGAATAGTGATTATCCCCAAAACAAGCAGCATTTCTTTCTCCTGCATACCTCTTCAAGTTTATTATCTGTAAAATTAAAAAAAAGTTTTATTTAAAAATGAAATATGTACGAGTTTTTACTCAGGCAGGAGGATGAATAAAGTCTAATTAACATCATCTTTGTAAGAAGGCAGTTCTGTGATATGACTGTAGTTTCATCCCGTGACTTGATTTTTTTTTCTAGTTTTGTGCTACAATATTTGAATCTTTCCAGATCAGTTACTAGGCTACTTGTGCAATTGCTGTGAATGATCTCTATAGAATTTACAATATTCTAAACATTTAATCACAAGGTGTGCATGCCAATGCAGACTAGGAGCACAAGAATAACTACTTGAATTGTGGTCATCTAAAATCTTGCTGTTAGCTTAAAGCATAAGTTTGCCCTAGTTTCAATCAGAAACTCTGTGTGTGTCCTACTTTTAATCACAGACTCAAACTCAAAGCTATTGAGCAATAAGGGAGGACAGAGAATACTTTCAGCTCTTGGTTTGGGTTTTTTTTTCATTTTGCCCCAAAAGAAAATCCACATTTTTACTTTCTTTTCTAAAAATATTAAAATGGAAATGATAAAACTAGGGCTGCAAAGATTGCATTTATCAGTTTAATTTCTGCTGAAATAATTCTGTTCATTTTCCTTGCTTGTGCACTTGGTGTAAAATGATTATGTACAATGTGGAGAGAAAGACTTCCCTCCAAGCCGTAAAACAAAGTGTAGTCATGATGGACAGAATGTGTTCTTCTAAAAAAAGTGGCAAAGAGTTCCTTACTCAAAAAAGTGCTGAACGTATCTTAACATGTTGTTGGGTTGTAGAAAACTAAAAGCTTAATTTTATGTTGTTAATGAACATAACTATTTTAATATAGATTTATCTTAATTCTTTATCAGACTGAAGATCATAAAACCAAGTCTGTCTTGATATGGGGGATATTGAGTTATTTGTACTGGAAAAAAAGTTATTTTGACCTTGTCTTTCTATATGAACTTCTCCACCATTTGTTTTTTTTTTATTTTAATCACAGCAAGACCAGCTTTATACTTGGGCTGCAGTTAGCCAACCCACACATTCAACAGATTACATTGAAGGAAGCTTTCCAAGGAGAATTCCATCTGCGTGGCCTCCACCCAGACCTCCAGATGAAGAACAAAGGCTCAAAAATTCAGAAGGTACAGTTCTTGGATACAGAGAAGGAAAATGTATAAGATAGGGGAAGCTGCTGTTTAGAATATGAAATATGAGCTTAGTATCTTAGCTACTAACAAACACCTGGTTTTGAAAATCTTGGATTAATATCAGAAATAATGTTAGCTAGTATGAATCTAATAAAAATATTCACCAAAAATGCATTCTTTTTGTTAGCAACCAAGATGTGTACCTGGCATCTGTTGAGTAATGGATTTTGCCAGGTGCTGTGATCTTTGTTCTTTTTCAGTTTACATACCTTCAGAGTTATGAGATATGAGTTCTTTTTTTCTTCTTAAAAATATGGAAAACTTCAGAAGCCAACTGGTGCTTTACTGAAAGTTATTAGAGTGGAGTAAGGTATTCCTCTGTAGATTCAGCAGTCCTGTGCTGATGAAAGGTTAGGAAAAGTGTATCTGAAAAAATACAATTGAGACTTGTTTACAAAGTCAGTTTACCTTAAAATTTTTGAGGTTATGCTACCAACTGAATTTTTGCAATCTTCTTCATGGTCTTTCAGAGCTTTGTTTGCAATGAAAATTAAAACCAAGCAAGAAAAAAAAACAAACTCCCTTGTAGCTGACAAAGAAATTTAGAAGAGGATTTCAAGCTTATTTTCTGTTAGTAGTGTTGATCCACAAATACCATATGTTATTGGAGGCTTTGCTTTCCATTAGTTAGTATTCAGCAGCTCTCAAAATTATAGACTGCATTAATCCCCATCTCCTCCATGCAGAGCCACTGGGTATTCTCAAATTTTTCATTCCTTTCTACTCCTCCTTTAACTGCTCAGATTTGAAAAGTTAAGTCATTATTTCAACAGATCTCATTGTATCACTTGTAGGCTTTTGGGTGGAGTCAGTTTCAGATTTGCTTCTCTTTGTGACTTCATGAGCAAATTATTTCTTACATGGACGCCTTTTACCATGGCAACATTTTACTTTTACTGATATGGCTTATTTCAGTGTTCACAAGCAAAACAAGTGATGCCAACAGAAATGCAATACTGCTCTATTATTCTGTTTATGCTGTGTTTTTTACCAAAGGAATTCTATTGGAGATTGAGGAAACATTTCTGCATCCATCTCACTGATGCAATTCAGAGTGTGGAACTCTGCAGTGCTGGATTGTTGAGCTAGTCCAGTTTTTAACCAGTCATCTGTTTGATGTTGTATTCAATGGAAGTGCTGCCATATGTGGTGGTAGAATTCCCTGCCATCTACTCAGAGTTGGGTTTCTCAGAGACTTAACTAATGGATGTGTGATCGCAGTATTTGTGAACATACTGTGCACTGGAAAAACAAAAGAGTGAATTTCAAATTAAATTATTTTGAGGTTTTAGTCCAGCAGAGGTTGGTGTAAGTCCAGAGTTTTGTTTCTCTAAAATCTAGAAGAATGCTGATAACATAAAATATTTTGAAATGTAAAGATACAATTAGAAGTCTATTTCTACCAAAAGGACAATACTAATTTTTTAGTTTGTATTCATTTTGTATGTGATTTGTTTCCATCCTCTGTTTTTCTGCGTATTATACCTACTACATGGATGTAATGTGTACAAGACTTGTCTGTTCCTTATCTCAGCCACTGCCATCTCTAAAAAAAAAAGTAAAAAGAAATAGAGTTAGAGTGAAAAATTGTATATTGGGAGTTTTTCTAAGTTTAATATAAGTAGTTCTTAAGATGTATTTATTGACATTTTGGTGTGAATTTTCAGTGTAGGGCATGGAGGAAAAGGAAATGTTAGAATTCTTTTGAATACGACTCAGGGCAGATGAATAATTTAACTTTCTTTAATTGTTCACATGCTTGCCATTTGGAAGAACCAGGAGGTGAGTGATGTAAAACCTGAGGAGAAACACCTTCCTCAAAATTTGTAACCAAATTATTTTATATATTACACCTTAGCAGTGCATAGATGACAAATTTTTTTTAAGGTTTAAATTATTATGTGCAGAGTAGCTATATTTTGTTTTATATATAATTATTGTTGTCTGGATTAAAGAGATATATTAATATTAGAAACAATACCTCATTAACAAGACCACGTTTTTTCAGACAAAAACATTGATTGAGGGAGTAATGCAGCAGGATGTTTTTACAGAATCTTTGTTTTTATTATATGCATTAGCATTAGAACAACAGTAGGCGTTAAAACTTTAAAGCGAGACAAAATTCTGCAAGGTGTTAGGTAGTCCATCCTAAATTAGCAAAGTAGTAAATTAATCTGTTTAGTATTGCTTGCATTTAGTAGTCTTGCTGTATGCTCTGTATCATGTAAAGCATTGTTGGAAGTGTGAAAAGGGCTATTAGAGTAGCTGGGAGTTTTGGGGGGTTTTGGGACAGTGAGTTTGGTCAGGTTGATTATTGTTGTTTGGGAATTTTTTGGTTGGTTATTTATTTTAAAACAGACATTTAGGAATACCTAATATGGATCTGGGTTCAAACCAGAAAATACTTATGCAAAAAACATTTTTCACTTCTGTATTCAGTTAAGGTTTTGGACAAAATGAGCCAGCATCACCCGTAAGATCAATGTGTATGGGACTAATTTTCTATTTGAATACCCAAATCTGTTCCTATTTCTTCTTATGGCATTTCACTCTACCATTATCACATCTCAGCACGTTACCTGAATCTAAACTCAACAGGGTATTTGAAATTCAATTATTTTAATTCTTTGCTGATGACACTATTCTACTTAACATACAAGAAAAGGCAAGTAAGCAGGCACTAGAGCCCAGTCATCCTGTCTCCCATGAGGCTGTTTAACCACTTGTGAAGGTATTCCAAGATTATGCAATTTCTGCAAAATGAAACAGTCTCAGCCCACTAAATATCTGTGTGGGTTTACAACCTGAAAGCTACGTTAGTCTCTTAAAAAACTTTTTTTAAAAATTGCTTGGTTTGGTTTAAAGGAAAGGGATCCTTTATCATACATCACTTTTTTCCTTTCCCAAACCTTTTTTTTTAACTGTGGTGGTAGTATGTGGGTTTTTCTGGGTTTTGGTTTGGTTTTTTTTTTTAATTTTGCCTAACAAAAATGGTTGGTTTGCTGGGAGTAGATTGTATTTGCCAAATTTTGTCTAACTAACCTTAAAGTTAACTGCTCAGATCACAGTGACTTCACCTTATATTTAGAATACTTTTTAAAGGATTCCATCTGAGGTAAAAATAAGCCAGGCAATTCTGTCAAATTGTAAATATTGACCAATACATAGGAGCATCCTGTTCCTCTTTTCTTAAGTACTTTTATGTAAGGGAGGTAGTTCTGCTAATTTGCAGGCAGAGAACATTAAGCCTTGTGGGTGCATGTCTACTACAAGAAAATCAGCATAGAATAAATCTGCTGTGAGCAAAGTTCAAATAGATACTAACATTTCTCTCAAACACAGAGAAATCTGAAATCTAAATGATGACTTATTTCTTGTTAGGTGCAGCTTATCCACATCCAGGTTAAAAAGTTGTGGATTGTTAATTTTCAAGTCTTGTGACATAACTCACACTTGGAATGAAACTTCTTCCTTGTATGTCTCGCTTCCCAACAGCTGGGATTGTCAGAAAGCTGTGAGGAGGCCAAATGTCTAGGAATTATGCATCCAGAGGCTCTGGTTCACAGCCGCTTCACTCTTTCTGCAAATGGTCAAGTGATTTCCCAGTTGAATAGTGGTACCTTTAAACATCTAGGATAAATGCCACACATAGAGTCTCTGGGCAGGTGTAAGCAAAATACTTCTATCTTGTTATGTGTGAATAACTGGACTATGACCAGTAAAGAGGCACCAGTAGCTCCTAAAGTGATTAAAGATCTTTGCACTGTGTAGCTGCTGTGGAGTCGTTTCCTTGTTTGTTTTCCTTCTTCTGGTAATTTCTTATTGGTCAAGGAAACTGAGACACTGTGTGGTCCTTTAAGGTCAGAAAAGTGGTCTGGTTTTAAAATAAGAAGTAGGATCTAGTTGCAGAGTGTCTTATGTTTTGCTCTGTTTTTAATATCTGTATTATTACTTATGTCATTGTGGAGTTTTCAAATTTCTGTGGTAGTGGAAGAAAGGAAAACATAGTTGGCAACAGTCATCCATTTTAAGGACAGGTAACTTTTAGGATAATTTGGAAAGTGGGACAGTTAACATTCTTTTCAACTTACCCTCCTTTCATTAATTTCTTAATTGTTTATTTCAAAGGATTATTATTTTTTTATTTATAGAATTTTAAAATTTCTATCTTCTTTTCAAATGCAGAGTTGAAAACTACAGTGCTAGAAACAGAGAAGCAATGCATAAGTGGTGTTCAGCAGCCACAGGTAAGATTCTAACAAAGATGTTTTAAATTTTCTTTAAAAAGAGGGCAAAAAGCAGTACTTCTTTTCAGACATTTTTGAAATGGTTTTGTGTACTAAATGTTCTGTATGAAAAAATTCCCAAGTGAGGGTGTTTCATATGCTCCTTAGTGTATCTATATATAAGGATTGAAAGTTCCTGCCTGCCTAATGGGATTCTTACAAAATGTTACTGTCCAGTCAAAAGTCAACTCTCTGATGGCATTAGTAAGGAATAGTTATAAAAGATTGTAATTTATATATTAGCTAATCTGCAGAAGTGCATGTTAGTTATAGTGGTAAGGATTTTTTTCTGGCTCTCTCCTCAAGCTTACAGCAATGATAGTATGTGAACTGGTTTAGAGGGCCATGCTGGACTTAAAAAGGAGATAACGTAATACTGGGACAGTGGAGACAATCTGGGTTGGACTTATGCCACAGAAACAGTCTATCTTATTTCTTTAGCATGTCACCATACATTTGTCATTAAAGGTGTTGTTTAATGGGGATGAGGAACTTCAAATTCTGTTTCCTCAACAGGAAACAGACTTACCTTACTTGTGGATAACACTATTCACTTGTTCTGGAAGTCATTAGAAGGAGGGCTAAGTTCTGAAATCTTGGTTTGAAACAAGCATTGACCAAAAGTTCTTGGAATCTCTTTTCTTCCTCCTCTGTTTCCCAGCTTGCTTCCCTCATTTCCCCCACTGGGTTTGTTTGGGGGTTTTTATGGGGTGTTTTTTGTTTCTTTTGGTTTGCTGGGTGTTTTCTTGTGGGTTGGTGGTTTTTTGGTATTTTGGGGGGCTTTTTGTGTTAGTGACGAGAAAATTCAAGCATCACTGTATCAAGCAGAATTTGTTAAAATGATCAATGATTTGTTTTTCAGGGAAAAATAAGGAATTCATAGTTAAATAGATACTACAGATCATTTGACTTGCAAATTTAATTTGAGCTTGATCACATATTTTTTCTGGTTGGTTACCTAAATTTTTCTTCCTTCATAATATGGAACATTTTAAAACTCTTTAATTAAAATAATATTTTAAAATAATTCGTATTGCAGTATTTTAAGTTTAAGCTAAAATATATTTTTTCTCATGCTATTTTTATATTCCAGTCCCCCAGGTTTCACTAGAGATGGTTTCTAGTATTTATTGTGGAAAAGTACTTTTTCCCTATACTTACAGGAAGTTAATGCATATTTAATCATAAACATATTTAATCAGCCTCTAGAATTAAAATTCATTGCAATAAATGACCTATATAAATGGTTTTCTTATTGGAAATGTAATTAATTTAAATAGGTTTATGAATATGTTGTTATTTTACCTATTTTTAGAAAGTATTATGAGAATGGAGTTTAACCAGGAGCTCTGGAGAACTGCATGATCACTTGACTGGCATTTATTTGTGGTTGGGAGCTTTTCTTTATTTTTAAAACTAGCCTAGTACAATGTCCAATTGCTGAATTTCATTTGCTAGTGTTTAGGAGATCCCCATCTCTCTTACTCCATGGTGATCTCTTATGACACAAACATGAACTTCTTCTATTCTATGCTATTATTCATCAATGACCTGCAGAACTAACCTCACTTGCAGAAAGTCATCTCAAGTTTTTGCTGTACTATGTCATCATCATTCTGGTTTGTTTTAAAAATCAGAGTGGAGGGTTTTTTCTCTTGAGGAACTGTATATGGATAAAATGCATATATTTAAATTATTTCTGTAGTGTCACAAGCAGTCAAGTATATTCTACCCATCCATCAGTATTTAACTGTATCAGCCTATAAAAATATCTAGAAAGTAGAATGGCCATCATGTTTATAGGCAAATCCTTTACTGCAATCAGATAGTTCTTGCTGTTATTTGTACATTTTTTTAAGGGATGAACATGTTTCTATCAGAGATCTACTCTCTTTTGTTGCCTACGGTTTCAATTTCTGAAAAAAGGAAGCACTGGTTGAAGTTAGCCTAGTAGGTGATCTTTCTCTTTTTCTTTTCATACATAAATGAAATAGAGCTCTAGTTTAAAATTTGAATTGATCAGCTAAGTTTTCTCACAGACTTCTTCCCTTTCCTTTCCCTGGGAAAAGATGTTTCCCACATACCACTACTATAATTGAAGATTATTGGCCAGAACAGAGTTGTTACATTATGTGCTGATGTGCTAATTATCTCAGATATGATGGACAGTTAACTAAAAGAATCTGAATAATCTTAAATTAGAGGCACAAGTAATACAGACTGGATTCTATATTTTCATGTCACTTGAAGGGGCTTCTTCATACATATCCTCTCCATTTCCTTATCTGTACAATATCAGCTATAATCTACATGTTTTACAGCATAATTTCTGAAATTTTTTAGGAATGATTTTTGGCCCAAAATATCCAATTTTTCAAAATTACAGCTAAAAAACTGAGGATGTGGGGGTGTGCTTGCTTTTAGTACAGGGATTATTAAGCAGTAGAAAAATAAGAAAAATTGGCAACTATATCAAGTCCTGGTTTGGAAATGCCAAATAGCAACAATGTCTGCTTAGTCTTCCCAGTACAAACAGGGAAAGTTTTGTTGGGCTTAACTCCTTTAGTGAAAGAAGAAGAGAAATATTGAGTGCCCCAAATTAGAAACTCCAGCTTCACACCTGATATTTAAATTTGACAGCCGTACTTTTTGTAGGAGCCAATTTTTCTTCTGTTTGTACCCCTGGCCTTTTGTACCATCCTCACAATTTTCCTTACATTGTAACTCATATTTCAGAGTAGCTTGATTTTGTTCACATGGCAGATGCTGAGCAAAAAGATGAAGAAAAAAAAAAAGAATCTTTTAGTTGTAAAATGAGTACATGTAAACTAGGCTTTGGTTAGTAGTGGGACATCACAGAGCTAGAAACCTAGAGCTGTTTGAAAGGCACTTAAAAGCATTGTCTTATACACCATATTCTACAATTATTTTGAATTTCTATTTTTGAGTATTTGTGATGAGAGTCTATTCTGTGGACAACACAATTTTTAAAACAAAGCCCTTATTACATTTATTTGTCAGCATCCAGATACAATTAATACTTTATGCCACCTCATGCCTGGTCCCTGTAATCCCACCTCAGGAGAGGAGGTTCTTGCAGTCTCTAACAGTTTGGTTATAAGACAGTTTACACTGACTATTTTAACTATATTTACATCAGAAAAGCTTGTCATCAAAAAATTCTTATGCTCATAATGTTTCTGTCCTAGTTTGGTTTGGTTCACCGCATTTTACCCAACAAATAAATCCTCCACCAAAATTATATGCCTTATTGAATTCCAAGTACTTCCACTCGTACTAAAAGCTAGACAAAATTTTGGCAGTTCTGAGGTGCTGAAGACGGGTTTCTACTGCATAATCTATTGGTACACTTTCCAGCAATATCATAGGGAAACAATGCTAATCTTAAAAAACTAAACTATAAGCCAGGTTTTGCCATCTTGAAGATACTTTCTGCTTATATAAACAGACTCATGGAGTGTATCTTTAGAATATTCCCAACCACCTCACTTTACTAGCAATTCCTCTCTCAGCAGGGACATTTCTTCTTATGCTAGTTTTTGACTATGACTTATAATTCGTCAGGGTAATAGCTCAGTGATATTGGAAATGTTCCGATTTTGACCCCTTGTAATACAAGAAAAAAGGTTCTGAAATCCTTTAAGATACATACATAATCAGTCTGTTTAGAAAGTATAAAACATTGGTGGGACTGGAATTTACTTTTCATTATTGTGAAATGTCACCACTAGAATTTGTCTCAGAAACATGCATGCTGCCCAAAACTGTCTCTTAAAAGAAATTTCAGAGATTATTCTTTATAGATGAAGGTAAGATAAAGAAAGTAGATGAAAGATCAGTCTGAAATGGTGAAATACAAAAAAGAATTTTTAAAAAGGGGAGATTGTATAAACCTGCTTTATACTGTTTATGACACTTGTAGTCTGTTATAAAACCTGTTTTATTTTGGTATTACATAGTTTTCATCAGCATACAGACCAACTTTAAAAAAGACTAGTGAACCACTGGCTTCAACAGGAACTTAGGGAAATTGTGAACCCCTCCTCTGTTGGCTCACAGTTCTGGGGCTGTGGCACTTTTAGCACTGCCTGATTTTGCATGTTCTTTCTTGAAGAAAGTTTTTTCTTATTAAGTGAAAACCTGTGAAGAAGTGTCATTCCCCTTCTGTCCTTTTGCTATTTGACAGGTTACTTTTTCTAACAAGGAAGAGAAGGCTTGAGGAAGCAATGAACAGTTACCCTAAAACAATTATTTTCCCACAAAGATATGACAGCCAGAGTCTTAGATTTCAGCAGGGAAAAGTAAGTTACATATTTGGGTAAAAAAAAAAAAAAGCCAAAAAATGTGTGCCATATTCAAAAAAGATCTACTATATACAGTTTTTACAGTTTTCTCATTGGGGAAATAAAGAATTGAAACTGAAGCAGGTATTTTTGGACGTTTCCACATGAATCAAATGATAGTGAATATAATTGTATATATTCTTTTAAGAACTGTAAAAATGTAAACTTTCTGCAAAATCATGCCAAATTTCAGAAAACAAAAAATTCAAAGGTATGAATTTTTATCTTGCAAGGTCTAAACCAGATTTGTAATATGTGATTACAAATCAGGAACTTACATTCTAATTATAGGTCCAATGTTAGAGCTGGAGTATCTTTAAGCCAGTGAATTTAAGGAGTTATATGTAGATAGAGAGTGTTTTCTTGTTATTATTCAGAGAAAATGGTGTTATATCAGAAACATACAGAAAGGACTCAAAGTTTGTAGGAAACAAAACTTTACTGGCAGGGTCACAGCAACTCTGACCTGCTGAAATGCAGAGTGTTTTGCTCAGGCAGTAAAGAGGGAGGAATTTAACTTTGTGGAACTCCAGGATCAGTTAAGTGAAAGTCAAGTCTTTTATGTTCGTGTTCATGAAACATAATTTTTATGCAGAAGTTTCAAGTTTTATTGATGGAATTCTTAGATTCTTAATGTTAGAAGTTACTTTTCAGTTCAAATATGCTGCCATTTTCAACTTTTCTTTTTTGAGTTTTTTTAGAAAGCCTTAAAAGCACAAGTAGATGTTTTATTTCCTAAAACTGTAGCAGGTAAATGAATTAAACTTACAGAAATACTAAGGAGATTCTCTGAGTTGAGACCTTAATATAGCTTAAACAGAGACTGTCCATTCCAGTCTGTGCTGCTTCCTACAGAGCTACTTTGTAATTAAATATTGTCATCTGATACTGCTGGGGTTTCTTAGGCCACGAAAGAAGGATGAGAAGGCAAATAGAAATATTAGAAACGAGGGAAGAAATACTTGTTTAGAGTGTCTGAAGGGCACCCTAAAGATGTCTGCCTACTCAGCCACTAGATGGCAGTTAAGTATTTTTGAATGGGCTGCAAGGCACTTAGCAAGTCATTCCCGGGCGGTCCTGCAGACACCCTACAGCGAGAAGTTTTTGTGGGGTTGATATTTTGGGTTTGGGTTCGATTTTGTTTTTTGGTTTGGGTGGGGTTCTTTTGTTTGTTTGTTTGTTTTTAGTTTGTCCTAATCAAAGGAGTAGCTGGGTTCTTTTGTATAAATTAGACTTTAAAATGTATGCACACTTGCTCTGTTTAATCTAACCAAGATTTAGCAACCTGATCATCTCTCAAAGTAGATCTTCTACCCTCCCAACCCTTCGAAACAGGAAATATTCAGAAAGCATCGTTCTTGTCACTGTTGGTTTTTTTGGTTGGTTTTGGTTTTTTTAAACCGGTGAAAGGAAAACATTTGGTGTGGTCTACCAGCCCTTTGGATGACTGCCTTTGAAGTGATACTTAAAAATTATCAACGAATTACCATCATTTAAATAAAGAGGTCCATGTTCTGTTGAAGATGAAATTTTTTTCTTCAACCACTGTCATAAACCCATTTTCTATTTAGGCAGAAGTTTAAAAAAATAAAAGGGAAAAAATGGTGTCGGACATAATTAATTGGCATATATGTAGAGAATATAAATCACAGACTACATATTTAAATGAAAATACTGGAGTATAGAATGTCATGCCTGTGTGGTAGAAAAATGTGAGCAGTTAATTCTCAGAACAAACATTAGTGTTTTGTATTATATCCAGACTTCACAATACTTGGATTGACTTCTGTTATTTTGCTCGAAGGCAGTGTTTGCCTCTTTAAAAGAAACAATACATTTTATTATTTTCAGTGGAGTTACAATAACACATTTTTTGCACTCTTCCTCCTAGTCATGGTGAGACTAAAATTTATTTTTTCTAATCTGTGTTCTTAATGTTAATGTCACGATGAAGTTTTACTTCTGTGCTCATTTTTGTTTCAAAGTTTCTTTATTCTTTTTCTCCACTTTCATTGAGACAGCCATATATTATAGATCTGAAACACATAAAAATCATAGTTTGGTTCAGGGTTGCGTGGACTTTAGGAGGTCATGAACTACAAACCCTTTTCCTAATGCCTTCCTACAAGCAAGGTTAGCTTAGATGTTTGGTGGTTTTTCTCAGGGCTTTGCTCATCTCTGAGAATGGGTATGAGGTAATGGTAAGATGTATTTCCTGCTTTGCCTAGTCAGTGGTAAAATGCAAGTCTTGCTCTGTTTCTGATGTATTGATTTGATAACAGCTAAAAGAGATGAAACTGTGTGTTCTAAAGCCCTGTATTTCCTGTGAGTTACTCCTAATTCAAGTCCTTTCAGGCATTGATTAAAATTCTCAAGAAACTGTGGGTGAAGTTCTTGTGATTGATTTCATTTCACAGCTTCTTCATCACAGACATTTATGAGAATGTATATCAATAATAATAACAACAATAGTAATAATACAGAGTTTGCATCCTTTAATCATAATGGGCATTCTCCTTTTTCTGTTCTGACTATGCTTTATACTTTGACAGAGAGAGAGGTTTTTATCATTTTAGGTACAAATTATAGAAATGTAGCACCAGCCTTAGGGTTTGGGCAATAATTGGTGGGGGGGGGAAGGAAAATGAGAGTAAATCAGTTCTTTTAACAAAAATTGTTAGGCAATATTTTAAATCCTCAGCTATAATGTGAGAGACTTTCACTTCTTGAAAAAGGAGAACTATGGGATTGAGACTATATAGAAAAAAAAATCACTTCTCTGTCTGTTTGATTCTAAGCATTAATATATTTCTCTTCTTGCCTTTTACAGTGAGTAAAATAATAGCAGAGTACTGTAACTTCCCTTAGGGAGCAGTGAATAGAAATGCATGATAGCTATACACTTACCGAAAATTTTGTTTAGTTTGTTTTCCCTCTTTTTCTCTGACTGCTCATTGTTTTTGCTCGTGAAAGTAGATAAATTGAGGTAGTTCTCATGCCATCTGTGCTTTCCTGGTTAGAGCAAAATGTATGAGCTGTATTCATAAGTTGTTAAAATACTTTTTTTTCCTGAAATTCTCTAAATCAAAAATATTACTTCAGATGAAAATCTATAAACTCCTTTTATAGTAAAATATGATTTTTACTGTAAGTTCCATTATTTGCATGTGAAATTTTTCTCATCTTTTGGAGAGCAGTGAAAACGGATTTTGTTTGTTCAATGGCAGCATCCCATACTTGGATCATGTAGAATATTTTTGGTTGCATAGTATTTACTTTTCAAGCTTTTTAAAAAAGAATTCCACAGAAATGGAAGAGAACAGATGAAAAAATTACATGAAATACAGGAAAGCAGTTTGAACAAGGGTATATGTGTAGGTCTGTGTGTGTGTGTAAATACCAGTATGTGAAAAGAAAACCTCTTGTGCCATTCCTAGCATTTGGTAAGTGGACTTTAACTCTTTGGGAGACCTCCTCCACTCAAAAATTAGAACTGTTTCTTCTTATATTTCTCTTGGCACTAAATATCAGGTGCTACCTTTTAGTGGTGTAGATCCTGAGATTTTCCACAGGACCCTCTATGTAGAAGGGAGATAAGAAATGCTTTTCTTAGTAAAAATAAATATTCATTTATCTTAGAAACACCCTAAATAATTTCAAAACAAACGAAAAAAAAAAGCAATTATACACTGCCAAACCTGAATGAGAAGTTAAAAGTAAGGCTGAAAACAATTTCTACTCTTTGAATACAAGACAGAGTAGCCAGTTTATCTTCCACTTACATTGAGATCACATTATCATTACATTTTCCATCTTAAGTTGATATAAATAAAAGCAGTAAAATAACTTTTTTCCTTTTCTTTATTTTGAATACCTGTTTTTCTTTGTATTTATTCTTTAGAGAACAAACACACAATTATTCATAAAAATTAACTCTCATATTTCAAAATGTGTAATTGCACTTTATGATCATTCAACTTTTTCTAAATATACAAATTGGGTTTTTTCTAATGCCTATGGCACCAGAAAGATTTTAGTTAACTTCTCAATACCTAAAGCTCATTTTTGATTACTTGATTTTGATTGACTTTAAAAAAAGTCCTGTCACTCAAAGTGATACAGCTTTGTTTTTAATACAGATTCCATATTAAAGAGTAAAGAAAATGAGAGATTTTCGGGCCCCTGCCTTCAGCATGCTCATTTGTGAAGGCTCTCATTTCATTTCTCCAGACCTTTTCTGTTGTGAGTAGTAGGCTCATGCTTCAGGGTATCTATGAAGATTTATTCTTACTCTGGATATTTTTGCTGCTTATTCCCTGTTGGAAGCCTAAGACAAAAGCAACATGTGAACCTCCCATTTTGTGGTCTGGCTGAACTCTTGGATGAAAAGGGCAAGCACTGTGTAGAAGTATCATACTCTGGACAGTTGCTTATCTGGATGTGGCAAAGTTCATCTGGAAAATCATTACCTTTCTTGATCTCCCCTACTAGAGACTAAAGGCGTTGCAAGCCCTTCAGATTTAAACGATTAATGTTCACACTTTGGCTCATAGAACCCATACTGTTTTTTCTAGCAGAAAATCTTACAATTGTTGCATATAAAGAGCACAAAAATAATAACAGAATTAGTTTGCACAATGACTGCTTTCCAGGTTGCTGGTCAGTTTGAAGTGGAATTGAAAATCAGGGAAAGGTCAGGAGTGAAAAAGTTTAACACCTTTCTCTAATATGTCAATGCAGTAATGTTGAAGGTATGCCAGATTTTATGTTTTAACAGAATTAGATGAATTGTTGCCTTGGCCTGGATACACAGGAAAACTAACCAAACACTTTAGTATCATAGTTGAAATACTTTAGAACGAAAACAGGTGACAGAAGAAAGGAAGCAATTCATCATGTGTTAGGCATTTCAGTAAGCAATTGAATATTGAAGAGAAAATAAATCCAGACAGTTTTTATGCCAACTTTTAAGGAAATCTGTGACTTTAAAGGTACCTGTTGCTTATGGACTGCTGACATAAGTGGCTAGGTTCTAGTTATCTTTCCATCTGCATTAGCAGTCTCTTTGCAATCCACAGCACAATAAATGAAAGACACCAGAAACAGGTAACATAAGATTAGATAACAAATAATGACGTTCAACTTTTCTTTCAATACCCAGTCTCATTTACATACTTGTTTTACACTGGATGAGTGGTAGAACAGTTGAATTAATTTCTGAGCTAAATTAATCTATGTGGAGAGGTAAACCCTTTTTGAAGTCTTATTTATTGCTGTATTGTTTCATGACTCTTTAATAATGAAATTTCACCTAGGCCTGGACAGAAACCTTCAATATTTGACAGGGACTTTTTGGTTGGTTTTTCAGCCTGGATAGTCAGGACATTGCTCATTGCACGTGGAACATGCACAGCCTGTTTGAGAAATGCTGGGGACTGCTCTATAGGCACGCACCTCTCAGTGTATTTTTTTCCTGCTCACTCTTTCATACTCAAGCCACCAGGATAAAGTCAGGGTTAAGCTTTACACAAGTGTTATTTGGGAAGATTTAAAGTAATACTATGTAAAAATACAGTAATTAAACTTGTCTGCTGTGGATCACCTAGGGTGGTCAGAGGTTCTGTGAGATTTTATTTTACCTTGTCTTGTCTGTAGTCTCCAAAAATTCTTTTGGGATTTCTATCGAAGCAAAACTTGGGGATAACCTAAGGTTATTTTCCAGCTAAGTTAAGAGTTACACCTTAAAGAGAGAAAACTCCTTCAATCTTTGATGTGTCTCAAGTTGATTATTTATTAAAATGGGTACTGTAAAGAGGTGAGATCTTATCCTCTGAAATATGCTTAGCTCAGGGATAAGGAATTCAAGCTGTTCAGGAACAGAAACTTCAAGAAACTAAGCTCTTTTCCTCTGACTTCCAGCTTTCCAAGTCAGCATTTGCAATGCATCTTTCTTCAAATGCGCATGTTCCCTGTTGATTCTGTGTTGTTTATTTGAACTATTTGAATTTCAATAATTATTGATCTCTGCATGTAATGGTTTGGGGGGTTCTTTGTCACACATGATAGGTTATTACAAAACCACTAGGTTGATTAGACATGACCCAGCTCTTTAGGGCAGGAAAAGCTACCTAGTCCATTGCCAGCATAGTGCAGGCTGGTGTAATCCATCTGTTGCAATGTGTCACAAGTAGGAGAGTAGCTCACACCAAATACATTTTGTGATTTTGGGCAGGGCAATGCATTACACTGTTTTTGCTTCAGGGCTTGCTTGTTCATTGCTGTACTGGGGAGCTCTGCATTGTTTCCTGGCAGTTGCAGGAAAAAAAATGGACTTTTGTGAAAACGTGTACCCCTTGTTCCCATATGTGCAACTTCAGAATAGTAAAGGCTTCTCTCAAACAGATTTAATCAGGTAGTCTGAGGAAGAAACTAGTATTCAATACTAATTCTACTCCTTCAGCAGTTTTCCCTGGTGCTATTGGGAAGATTGTCAACTTTTAACTCAGCTTCTACTGCTGTAAAAATAAAATGCTACAATGGGCCTTGAGATTAGGTGAAATGTGAGAATTAATTAGATGGATGCTACTTTGTTTGAATGCAAATCAATTCTCCACCAGTACTTCTCATTTGCCAATTACTAGAGCACTAAAAATGCCTGCTAAATGTTGTCTCCTTTTCTTAAGGTTGATCTGCAGTTGCAAGAAGTAGCTTTGAAAATGAGACAGCTTTAAAGAGAGAAACCTGAATAGAGATCACATTTCTCTGACTGAATTAAATTGTTACTGTGGCTCTACTTTGTGCCATTCGGTGAGCGTGCGCGTTTGAAAATGTTTCACTTCGCGTAGAAAAAAGGCATTTATTAACAGAGCAGTAGGAAAGAGCATCCTTCCAAATTCCTGTGCACTGCTAGGACCTCCAAGTGCTCCCAGGCACACTTACTAGAAGACCTGAGGGGCCTTATTTTGCCATCTTGATCCTGTTTAACTGTGTGCTTCTATTTCCTGTGTGTTCTTGCAAATAGGTAGCAGCACAGACTCTGATTCATGAATTGTGATGTAGAGAAACTAAAAAGTCAAGTCTTTTGGCCAAAAGAAAAAGAAATCAAAGCAAATATAATCCTATCATCTAAAAATAAACTCCATCCAGAAGGGAAATTTCATGACACTAAGTGACAAATTGCTGAAAATTATTAAACTGCTGACGCAGCTTTTTGACTTCTAATAATATAAGGTATTAAATTCTAAAACTAAAGTGTAAATCTTTATCTTTCAATATGCTGAAATTTCCAATAAGAACTGTCATTATGTTTATTTTTTTAAAAAAAGTACATTATGGCTGTTCATAAAGCATATAAGTGAATGAAAGCTGAGATAGAAAGATATAGACAACTGTAGTATATAAAAACACATACATATACATCTATATATACATATAGACTAGGGCTAACTTTTACAGATGTGGGGTTTTTTCTGCCTAGAAATTAAGTTATAGAAGGGTCTATAGCTTTCAGTCACTTTCCTGAGAAACTAAGTTGTCAACTCTGTAGCAGGAGGAAGCTGCAATCTGATCTTTTACATGTCTGAAGATCCTGGACATGTTCTATCCATATAGATCAGCTTTATGCTGGACATCTGAAATGCACATGTGGAAAACATGACTAGATTGGAATGAATTGTATGTAATGTACATGTGCAGATCCAAGTGTACAACCTTTAGCCAGTATAGCAAATATTTCCAGATCTGTGTACAAACAATCCTATCAGTGCAACCCAAAGAGATCAGTCCCAGATTGAGCATCCAACTCATTGCACATGGAACATGTACAGCTTGTTTGAGAAATGCTGAGCACTGTTCTATAGCCACACACCTCTGAAATGTTTTTTTCCTGCTCACTCTTTCTTATTCAAGCCACCAGGATAAAGCAAGGGTTAAGCTTCCACCTTTCTTTCTTTCTTTCTTTACAGAAAGAAGACTGTTCCACAGTACCTGGGTCCTGGGTAAGAGCTCTAGGCAAGACAGAGTTTCCTCATATCTCTTTTAAACCCTGTAGGTTTCTGCTGTGGAATTGTCCCCTGGATTGAAAATGAAACTTCTTTTCATTATGTGTGGGTTTTTTAATATCAGTCTTCTGGTCATTGTCAACAGCTTTTGACCATCTTTTACATGTATGAAGAATTAAGTATTCTCTTGCTTATTCTCTAAGGAAATTGTAGAATTTTCATTTCTGATTGGATTTATAAAGTTTTGATTTCCTTCTTTGTTGAGGATAGTGGCAGCATGCTGTGACTTGTGTTTGTTTGATGAGCCCTTTCAGATCCGGAGGCTGACTTTAAACTAGGACAAAGGCATGAATTCAATTAAACAGCTCTGAGGGCATCTTAAAAGTCTAAATGAAAAATATCTCTGTCTAAAATAATTACTGAAACACATAAATACTGGGACTGTGTTTTGTTTTGCTTTTGGTTTCCTTGTTTTTTAGACCAAATAAATTTAAGTACATCATATCCTCTGGATAAATATCTCTTCATTCACATCAAAGTCTTGTTTGTTCATACTAATGCTGTTGCTATGAAAACCTGGATATGTTGGTGATTGTTAGGTATAACATGATAGGAAATCACCAGCTTGTTTGACATATCTAGATGATAGCTTCTTAGGGCATGACTAAACAGCCCCTTTAATTCATGAGCACATTTTCATTTCTTGTCTGAATTGCTCATTCATCTCACTGGATTGCTCATTTTTAAAAAACTTTAAAAAGAATTCTTCTCTTGAAAGAAATTTCATTATCTGCAGGGTAAATTGTCTTGTAGAACAGTGAATTCTTGATTTTTCCTGAATTTAATGTAGAATTACAGTATTCAAGAATTGCTTCGTTTTATTGTTAGAAGTTGAATCTAATCTCCTGAGTAAAAGAGTGTTTAAAACAGTGAACTGTTCTGAGATCAGCCATTTTTAAGGCAAATCTCTTCAGAGCCATTGAATATTGTGCTTAATCCTGTTGGCTGCATTTTGTTTATGGCAGAAATGAAATTACTGTATATCTTAGAAAACCATTGTGGAGTGTTCTTACTGTGTAAAATACGGGTTTAGGAGAATTACAGTCTGGGGAAACTGTATTTGATCTCAGCTGAAAACTACTGTGTGGCCTTAGTAATCCTAGCAACACATTTCCTTTGATAGCGTTGCCTTTTGAAGACCTGATAGGCCTTATTGTATTTGCAAATGACTGGTAGGGGGATAAGAGCAGATGAACAGAAGGGATAAACAATATTGTATTCCTCTTGTATTAAGAAATTCTTCAACAAAACTGTTGCTGCTATGAAGTATTGAGTTATTAAAGGAAACTGGATGGACTGAATCACCATGAGTAATTTGTAGTGGAAATGCCATTTTTCCTTCTTATTATACTGTTTGTTATTATGTCTGTGTTAATTCCTTCACTATTCATTTTTTCATGTTCCTTTCTCTGTTTTACATTTTTCCCCAACCTGTGGCAGGGAGACCTAGATGTAATACATAACTTTTGGTTCAAACTGCTGTTCCAGAAGATTCAGTCTAAGAGATTGTAAGATTTTTGATAATTATACTTCAAAATCAAACAATAATTGGTTTAAAGGTTGTTGCTGCTTTGCTTCTGGGATTGCTTTAGGACAACTAAGAAATTCTAAGATAAATAAGAAATTGAAATTTTATGTCTGAAAACCAATTCTGTGCAGCAGCATTTTTAAAGTATTACTGAACGTCTTTTTTTATTCATAATCCCCAGCTGGAAGTTATAACTTTCCTGAAAAAAAGAATTACTTTTAATAGTTTCATGTGTCAAAAGATGAGAAAAATGTTTTCCTTGAAACAAGTCAAGGCAATTGGTATATCAAATATTGTATGTTTATTTGTAGGCTTCTTTATAAAACCCATAACCTGAATACTTGAAATATTTCCTATTAAGAAAGCCTATGGTCTCATCTGAGATGCATATGATTTGGTAAAAGGGAAAAGGCATTAAACAAGTTTTGCTGTAACCACTTGTGAAACCTGTTGTGTGACCAACCTAATTCAACTAAATACTTGAAGAGCTGGCTAATTTTTTTAATTGAAAGAGAAAACAAAAGTACTAAAAAGCATGCAAATAGAGAATAATTTTTTAATTAGAAATCTTTTTGTTGTAAGGTCATGTCTATCTTCTGCTCATCAATCCTGAGTAAGCACAAATGGCACTTCTATTGGCAAGTTTGGATGAAAGCACATACCCCCATTAAATTTAGTACAGTTTGTTACATGTATTTATTTTAAAATGTAGGAGTTTATGTGCCTTTAAGGTTAATGATTCGTCTACTCAGTCTACAGCAGGCAGGATCAGATGCTTTAGAGAAAGAGATAAAAAATGTGAAACCTGTCACATACAGAGTAACGATTCCTGGCAGGAATCTTTCCTATCATAGTCTGTCACTTGGCAGAGGAGTTATAAATTTGGGTTAGGATGAAAGTTCTCCCTTAGATTTTTTTTTTTGCTTCTTTTCTTCCCTAGTCATGTTGTCTGGAGAAAAGCAAAATTATTCTGTTCTGAGATTTAGCTGTTTTCCAGAAGATAGCATTTGTAGTGTTCTGCATTCCTGACCTGTGTTGTATCATTAAGGTGTACATTGAAATGCAGCAGTCAATACTATCTTGAGTCTGTTACACGTGGTGCATCCCTTTAAAGAAACACTTGACATTTTTTCAATTAACAGAATTAAAGTAATGCTGAGTTTTCCACCACCATGTCTTCACATCCACGTGTGGGCAAATGCTTGCAGTACTTATGCTGAGCAGTTGGTTGTTTTCTCGGTCAGGATATTTGCAGGGAAGGAGGGTTGATACTGATTTTTGCTTTTGACAAGTATAATCACAGTCTGAAATATGCTTGTACTGACATAGGTCAGTGTCATTACTGAAGTAATTTTCCTAAACTGTCTTCTTCCACTTAAAATGTAGCTAGCCAAAATGATTCCTCACTCTTTAAAAGACTTGACATAACTACTTATTTTTGAACCTCTGGGATACTAGTATTCTTGGTCTAAGATTCTTGATCTAAATTTAATTTTTTCATATGGTGATGAATGTTACCCTCTTTTGAGCTTATTATTTTTTTTTCTTTGAAAGGATGATTTTGAGGTGAAATCTGAGGAGCGTGCCAGTGTCATACAACAACTTGAGCAAACTATTGAGGATCTGAGGACAAAAATTGCAGAACTAGAGAAACAGTTTCCTGCTGCGGAAGTGCAGACTGCTGGGAAGGAGCAGGAAAATGAGCACGCACATGCAGACTCTGGGGAACTCAGCAGTGTGACTCTTCAAAGGAATGAAGAGGAGACCACACCCAGGACTGTGTCACAGGCGAGATCTGTACAAACGTCACCAACAGAGGATTATTTAACACATACAATGCCTTCAGCCAGTGCACTGCCACAGCCACCCCCACCACCGCACTTAGAAGGGGGCAAAAGTGAAGGGTCTACTCAGAAATTTCCAGCTCTAGAACTACAGCCAACATTTTGTTCTGAAATCTCCTTAATTCTGTCACCGAAGCTAATCTCAGTGCCACTGGATGCAAGCCAATCAGTACAGAGTATACCGCAGTCACCTCTTCCAGGACCCAAAGTCGATTTGTCCCTTGCATTTGAAGGAGAGACTGAAATGTCAGTTTCCCATCAGCCTTTAAGTACTGAGGATGTAACTTGTAGTGAACATCCCCCTTCCTTGCCCACAGAGCCCACATGTAGCGTTCCCCCATCACTGCCAGCAACTGAACAGGCTGTGCCCCTGTCTGGAGCACATGGCCATTCCTTTGTTACTCCCGTGTCCATGGCAGGATTACCACTGCCACCACCCCTACCTGGCTCAGGACTCCCTTCTTCTGCTGTCTCAGCAGTGACACACCTGGACCACTCTTTCCCAGGTGCCATGATGTCAGCTCCTCCACATTTGCCAAGTGGGGAGATACCAGTGCTGACTCCTGCTCCTCTCCTCCCATGTCCTATCCCCTCACCACCTCTACCACCATCTTTGCCTGGAGCAGAAGTCCCTGGTTGGGGTATCCCACCTCCCCCTCCGCCACCACCTTTACCTGGAGCTGGTNCCCCTCCACCACCTCTGCCTGGTGCTGGTGTCCCTCCACCACCCCCTCCTTTGCCTGGGTTGGGGATGCCTCCTCCTGCCCCACCACTATTGCCTGGAAGCGCACCACCCCTTCCAGCACCAGTCCAGGGCTGTGGTTTTCTTCCTCCTCCATTGCCATCTGGTTTATTTGCAATGGGTATGAATCAGGAGAAAGGGAGCAGGAAACATGTGATAGAGCCTTCTAGGCCAATGAAGCCTCTTTACTGGACAAGAATTCAGCTCCACAGTAAAAGGTAAGTCATACAGTTGTGCAGAGTGGTGGTTTTGCTTTATGGCTGTTTTGATAGTATTGTTAGTGATTAGCAAAAGTCTTTCCTGCTAGGTAGGTCTTTGGGAGAACATTGGTGCAAGCAGGATTTTACGTGAAGTCGGGTATGTAAACAGGGCGCTGATTTTCTTTAAAGCATGTGGAAGTTATTCGCACATGGAAGCTCTTTGATGGTAGCGTTTTCAGAGTCCTTTGGGGCTACATATCCCACGTAGATCAGAGATCCAGGGGTGATGGTGTGCCACCAAGTGTTCTGTGAAATGTTTTTCAAAATGTCATATCTGTGATTCCCCTCAAATTTCCAAGTAGCATTGGTCTCTGGAGCAGCTTGTAAGTTTTGGTAGTGTCTTCCTTCGAGATGAATGTGTGCTGAATGCATTCTATCCTTTTCTTTCCTTTCTTCAGTGACCTAGAAATACCTTTTTTTTTTCCCCACTTTGTACACTCAGCAGCCTCAGATTCAATCTGATAT
>VWYE01000426.1:112195-257113 GCA_013398995.1 Alaudala cheleensis | reverse complement strand
CACCTGGACCACTCTTTCCCAGGCGCCATGATGTCAGCTCCTCCACATTTGCCAAGTGGGGAGATGCCAATGCTGCCTCCTGCTCCTCTCCTCCCATGTCCTATCCCCTCACCACCTCTACCACCACCTTTGCCTGGAGCAGGAGTCCCTGGTTGGGGTATCCCACCTCCCCCTCCGCCACCACCTTTACCTGGAGCTGGTGTCCCTCCTCCACCTCCTCCTCTGCCTGGCATGGGATTGCCACCCCCAACACCACAACTTCCTGGAGCAGGACAGCCACCACCTCCTCCACCTCTGCCTGGAGTGGGCATTCCACCCCCTCCTCCTCCACCACCACCTNAAACATGTGATAGAGCCTTCTAGGCCAATGAAGCCTCTTTACTGGACAAGAATTCAGCTCCACAGTAAAAGGTAAGTCATACAGTTGTGCAGAGTGGTGGTTTTGCTTTATGGCTGTTTTGATAGTATTGTTAGTGATTAGCAAAAGTCTTTCCTGCTAGGTAGGTCTTTGGGAGAACATTGGTGCAAGCAGGATTTTACGTGAAGTCGGGTATGTAAACAGGGCGCTGATTTTCTTTAAAGCATGTGGAAGTTATTCGCACATGGAAGCTCTTTGATGGTAGCGTTTTCAGAGTCCTTTGGGGCTACATATCCCACATAGATCAGAGATCCAGGGGTGATGGTGTGCCACCAAGTGTTCTGTGAAATGTTTTTCAAAATGTCATATCTGTGATTCCCCTCAAGTTTCCAAGTAGCGTTGGTCTCTGGAGCAGCTTGTAAGTTTTGGTAGTGTCTTCCTTCGAGATGAATGTGTGCTGAATGCATTCTATCCTTTTCTTTCCTTTCTTCAGTGACCTAGAAATACCTTTTTTTTTTCCCCACTTTGTACACTCAGCAGACTCAGATTCAATCTGCAATTTATTTGCATAAAGCGATTCTGACAGCCCTTACTTTGATAATACTTTGTTTCAGTTGTTGGTATTTTGGGGCGGGGTTTGTTTGTAAAACATCATTACTGCTCATGAAAAAAGGTTTCCTTATAAATATTTTCCTTATATCTCTGAGTAGTAATTATAAAACCTGTCTGCTGTTATTTAATTATGAATTTATTGTTCTTTTTCAAGTTCTTGCCACTGTCGCACAGGTCTGTGACAGAGTGACAGTCTGCAAATAACTGTCTATTTCAACTTCTCTTCCTGTACATTTCTGTGTGTTTTATAGCTTGTATGCAGCCTATTTTTTATTCCTATGTATATAGAATGGGTAAATATAAATAAGCTTGACCATATCACATGTGAAAAAAGAAGAAAAATCCAAAGTAAGAGGAAGAATCAACAGTAGTTCTTATCAAAATGCTGCTAGTAGAATTTAGGCAACAACTTTTAAATTGCTGCTGCTCTATTTTTTATTAATTCCTCCATTTATGACGTTATTTAGTTTGACATTGCCCTACATAGGTCTTTTGCTTAACTTTAGAGATTCTAGTGCTTCACTTGTGTGGGAAAAAATTGAAGAGCCTTCCATAGATTATCATGAGTTTGAAGAACTGTTTTCTAAAACAGCTGTTAAAGAGAGGAAGAAACCCATTTCGGACACCATTACAAAAACAAAGACTAAACAAGTGAGTACTCATTTAATTTCAAAATTTTTCTAGGTAGTTTTTTACATAAAGACAGATTTTTGCATGCAGCTGAGATGAATTATGTCTGGTGTGGGATTGTTACCATATATAAACACACACTATAGAAAAATAAGAAAAGGAGAGAATGTAAGATGGATTTCAAAGCTGTACACGTTAAAGGCTGATGATTTCTTTTTTCATAAATTACTTTTCAAGTATGTATTTTCTTAAAAATATCTTTGCTTTATCCACTTTAACAAAATTAATATTAAAATAATTAGGTGCATATATGATGCTTTGAAATTGACTGCAGATGTGCAAGGAGTAGTATATATATTATTCTGATTAATTTTATACATTAAATAATGAGTTGCATATGAAGTACCATGACTTCAGAGAAAAATTATGCTTCAGAATCTAATTCCTGGTGTTATACCAATCAGAATGGTTTTAAGCTTGTGTTGTGTTTATGTATATAAAGAATATGAAGTTTATACAGACAATAAATGACAAGCACAGCTGGGAAAAATCCAACATTAATCAAACCGGTTTCTTGAGACTGAATAGTGTTCAATATAATAAAAATGGGAAGAATACTTTAAAACGCTGAAGTTTAAACCCCAGAGTAAAAGAATTGAATCTAAATATTTACATGACTATTTGGCTGTAATCTTCTTGGTATCTGTGTAAAAATCAAATTGTGGTGGTATGCTAAGCAATTTCCAATTAAACTTTCAGGTCGGAGAGAGGGATGGTCTTATATGGGTTCCTCAAAAGCAATTAAAGTTCTTGTTTTATCTTGGTTTCATGTTCCTGTACTCAATTCAAAGCTAGGCAGTTCTTTCCATTGTCTTTTGACATGCAGGTTGGTGCTGTGCAAGATTTTATTCCACATGGGATATGAAGTGGGACTCTAAAAATCTCAATTCACTAGACCTTATATCGGAATTTGACCTATTAGTTCTCCACCTCTTAGTTCTGGAGATCTTGCCCCCACAGACACATTTTAGTCAGGTGCTTTACTGTGCTGGCAACAAAACTTGTGGCAGGCAACAGAACTGGTAATGAAGTTAGGATGATTATCCCAAGGTGTTGGATAAAACTTTTCTCTGGATAGATGGAAAGGATTGTGCAAACACCACTGTGCTGCACTGGGTTGTACTAACTGGGATGGGAGGAAATGTAAGATGTTGCTATCCTGCTGTCCTGCAGTAAATCTCCAAAGTGCAAGACCTTTGCTGCTCTTTCCTCCTCCTAAAAAAAGGCTGGTTTTTAATGGTTATTCTTAGCTTAATTACTATCTTAGTTGTTTAAGGAAAAAAAGTAATGCAAAAGTGATGCTGTGTGTCCTTGCACATTTCATAACATTTAGTGATGAAAATCTCTCAACAAAGTAGAAAGCATGACTATTGACTTCTGTAGCATAAAGAGAGCTTAAAGACACACAGTGATTATGAATAAACATTAGATGTGGATTTTAGCACTAAATATTCATTTTTCTTGCAATGCCATAAATCTAGGTATGTTGTCAGTAAATTTAAAAAAAAATGTAGCAAATGCTAAATTAAATTGAGTAATTGTTCTTAACTTCTTTGAAAATAACAAGTTTTTTCTGACAGAAATTTCCACACAGAAGTTTAAGCAATCAAAGTAGTTGCTGTACAAGGACAAACATTCCTGTGAGCCACCTTAATTCACAGAAGAGAATTCTGTTACTCTTCCTCTGATAATCAAACAAATGTACTGCTCTCAAAAATAAAAAGAAATTGCCTAATAGAGGTCTGGCTTGTTGAATTGTAGTATCTGGGGAGAAAAGATTAACTAAACAGATAAACAGGCTTTCATTAGAACTATGGTTAGAACAATCATTTATTACAGATGTCAAAGTTAAATACTCATGTGTGAGAATCCAGTTAGGGCTTTTCAGAGTACTGCCGTAAGACAATTGAAATAGAACAGCTTCACAAATATATTCCATGTACACCCTCTCAGCAATTTGGGATGCAGAACTTCATTTTTAGAATTCTCTTAATTTAAACTGCAGTAAACACATGGATAATGAAGTCTATCCATGTTTAGGAGAAGAAAGTTATTTGGGGAAAGTATGGCTGTAATTCCACAAGAATGTTTTTTACAGGGAGCACCAAGTGCTGGTTACTGACTTACATGGCTTCTATGATAGTTTCAGGTGTTGTAAAGACCTCACAAATGCTGTTTCGGTAGTGATTTTTACAGGGACATGTTATGCAGAGCAGATGTGTTTAGTCACCTGTTGAACTATGAAGAAGCACTGTACAGAACAAAGCCAGGACCCTCACTCTGCTGCTTTCCAGAAAAGCTTTTGTCTGGTGACTGGTTTTGCTCCTTGGGTTGATGTGCAGGGTCTGCTGAGTGAATGTATTGTTTAGATGGATTGGATGTAAAGTACTGGCTACACTGGAAATAGCAGTCTTGAAAAAATGTACAGATAACTTTCAAATGTATAAAGTATTTGGTACTCTGTATAAACATATGATTTTAATGAAACTGTTTTTATTGCAAGCTGAAATAAAAATGTATTTTTGCACATGGCAGGAGGGAGAATTCCAGCTAATCTGCAGAAATATTTGATAGTTTTGGGATGTTTTAGTGTGTGAAAGATTAATGATTTTGAAGTGCACTGCTGTTCTGCACACAGGGCTTTCGTTCTCTAAGCCAGAGAGTGTATGCATATGTTTGTTGTGTATGTATATAGATATGCATAATATAATCATTTCTGAATAGTGAGCACTTTTTAAGAGGTAAAATTATTCTTATTGCTCTGGGTTGATTGGGGTTTTTTTGTTAATGAATGAGTTAGTTTCACCCTACCCAATTATTGTAATTGTTTTCACAGCATAATCATCTGCAAGTAATACGATATAAATCTCTAACGCTTTAAAAAAAAAAATCAATATTGCACCTAGCATCAAATGAGGGCTGCATTTAAATCCATTTAGAACTTTAAAGAAAGAGAAAGAATGAAGTGTTAATATTTATTTGTGAACGTAGCTGATTTTATTCTTACCACCTCTTATTTGATGATATGGCAAAAACTGTGATTTATTTTGCTCTGTTAATGCATATATATCGCATTCTCAGCTGCTGTAAATGTGTGCAGGCTCAACAAGAATGCCTACTAAATCTTCAAAGAAAGTACTTTATAGGTTATATTGTAGGTGGGGCTGCCATTGCTACCTATTAAAGTGGTCTGACTTTCATTAGAAATCCCTGTTATAATGTTGCCAAAATTTAGCTCTTTAGACTGCAAGTGTTGTTGGGTTGGGCTTTTCCCCCCAGTTTGTTTCTCCTTCCTTTTGCCAATGTTAAGAAAGGAATCAAGGTCTGTTTTTGTTCATGCCCACATAGTTTCAGAGACTGGAATGATGGACAAATTTTATTATATATACATATATATATAGTTGTATAAAGGGTGTTTTGAATTTTGGTGCTCTACATGTTATAGGTCTGTTCCTGTTGCTTAGGAGGGACTCCAGGTGTAATCTGTAAGATTTTTTTTTCTGACTTTTTACTGGTAGTTTGGAAAACCAGAGCCAAGAGAAGGGAGACAAAGTAAGATTAAGGAAAGTAACTGGGGAAGGAGTGAAAACCTGAAGAGATCCGACAGCTGAAAATATAGACCATGTTAGCTGTGGTTCTGTGTCACCTCTTATTCTGTCTAAAGTAATTTTACTCAGAAACATTTTCTGAGACTGAGGGTGTTTTTAATGTGGGTGATCCTTTTAACCAAACTGTCAATCTCATCAAACTTGTGGTGTTTGCTCCAAGCAGAGGGTAAAACTCATTCTTGTGTCTTGTTCAGCTGTGCCATGCAGTTATAATACTAGTTTTGATTAAGTGGCTGGGTAGTCTTTTTCAAAGAACCCTTTCCATAGCTCGTGTCATCTGCATGGAATGAGCACAGGCCATAATAATTACTTACTATATTAAGCTGTTACCTGTGTCAAAAATTGCTTTATAGCAGTTATTGCATTACTTAAAACACTAATTAATTAGTAAAGCAGGAATAAAATGGTGTCACAATTAAGGCTACATGCTCAAGAATGATGGTAAATGCAATATTAAGAAGATACTTGCATGGCAAACATTGGCCAGTGTACATTGAATGAGTTCAATGGAAAAATAGTACATAATCAGAAAACCTTGATATTAATCAGCATAATGAGGATATACAATGGACTGAGCTGACTTGCATAGGTTACTTTAATGTAAAGGTTAATGTAAGGGACATTTTACTATTGCTCAGCCTTCTGTTGAGGAACACAATGTTTTTCTAACTTAACTAGTTTCTAATTAAATTTAAGCAATCTAAGAATTTTTTCTCCTAATGTCATAAATGCTGAATATTTTCTGGGGCAGCAATCTCTTAGTAAAAAATTACTCCTACAGTAATAATTTTATGATGTGAAGTTCAAACAGTGCTATTTTGGTGCTAAAACAGCCCAAAAAGCTTTTTTTTTATGAAATAACACAACAGGGTAATAGAGAAAATGTATGAAAAGTAAATCTTATCTTTCAACATTACCCTCAAGCATAAAGTTTCAGACATGGCTGCTTGACTTCACTGATTTGCATAACGTCAATAGCTTGCATCTAAAATTATGTGACAAAGAGAAATATATAGATTATGAAATTCTTCAGTAGGTAAAGAAACTAGCTTGTTTCCAGAGGGGGTTTTCCATTTTGGTTAAGATAGGAGACAGAGATGCTGAAAATTATGCTTTGCTATTGATGGTCTGTGAGTACAGTTAAATCATTACGTGCCAATAGCACAGATATATTGTTAGACAGCTGGGACTGAGTGTTGATTTTGGGGGGTTAGGGGGTTTTTTTGTGGATATTATGGAAAAATTTTTGATCTCCTACACTACTTTAAGTAGTCCCTGTTTTCACTCTCACAATTGCCACTACTAGAGAGAAGTTACTTCTGAATTTATCTTTAAAAAAAGGCAAACAAAAGGTTAACTAAAACCCACATTACACATAAAAAAACCCACCTGTAAGAGTATATTATTCTGTTATACCTATAAGAAGGATATACATGAGAAAGATATGATAGGTCCACTTCTGAGATTGCCCATTTAACACTTGGAATACACTTGAATCTGCACAAAAGTCTCGTCACAATACCTGGTGAGAAGGTGACTGTGTTACTACCCTGATCCTGTCTCTTAACGTTTTATTTGGAACTCTGTTGTTTCTGCTTCTTTCCTGCCACATGTATGAGCAATGGGTCTTTGTAAGGTGGGGTTTCCTGCATGTGACTGTGTAACGTGCAGTAGTTTTTCTTAACTGGTGAGAACTTTGGGATAATTTTTCTAAATGCTCAGAATCAGGAACAGAAAGCAAGAATGATTGGAAAATTCCATGCATTAACTAAATATTATTCTGGGAAAAAGGAATCCTCATATTTTTTGCTTAGGGGTTCTCATCGAACATGTGTCTTGCATTACCTTTCAATGAAATATCTCTTTGACTGTTTTTGCTTGTGTTAAACAATCAGGAACAAATTTGGCATGTAGTTTGTTTACTGCTCAACAATGAGGACCACTCAACAATTAGAAAGTTTGTCCTAGACTTCAGGCTGCAGATAATATCTCTAGCTTCCTTTTTTATTTATTTTTTAAAATTTGTTTAAAGCAGAGTTCCAGAATCCAGACTAAAAAGGAGCTGTGTATTCTGTCTGGGGCTTTAGATCTCGTAGAGATTGGATTTATCGAACTTTTGTTGTTCTGCCTTTAAATGGCGTCACTTGTCTGTAGCCTGTAGGCCCAGACTATGCAGCTGATTTATTTTATTGTTTTACTTTTAAATGTGGGAATTGCTTTAGGCATTTATGCTAATATTCATATTTTCTGAATTAGTGTTGTATTGTTACATCCATTCTATTGGAGGAAACTCTAGTATTCATGCAATTGACTGAAATGGGAATGAACTGCATAATAGAGATTAGTATAAAAGTTGACATAAACCCTACATTTTAAATAAAGCTAGAGAAAGTTGGCACCTGCTATGTGAAACTGCTTTATCCATTGCTGTTCTGCACCTATTCACCTGACAGTCATGCTCTTTGTCACCCTTTTTATATGATCATGGTTCAGAACTTTGGCAGCAAAAATAACTTATTCTTCACATGGACTGTCTTTTTTGTTTTGTTTTGCTTCTAATCACTGACAAGATGTGGCACTCAGCAATTAACTATTAACCTGTATATCAGCTCACTTTCAGGAAAAGCAGCTTCTTTTTCCTGCTAACTTTTAAGCCAGGACTTGAAAGGACCTACTAGGTCACTAAGTCTGGTCCTGCTCCCTGGATAGGAATCGTGTTCTAACCTGCATGACAACAACATAGCTAATTTATTTGCTTCTATTTTTTCCTCTAGTGTTGATCCCCTTGTTGTATCTGTAAGCCTGATCTTAGTAGCTCTCTGAGCTTTAGAATTCTGATGGAAGATAGAAACTGTGATTTCACAATTTGAAGCAAATGTAATAATTCATGGGTGATGAATTAGAAGTGGGAGATTCCCAAGAACAAACTCCAACTCATCCCTGTTCTTTGGGCCTCCAACAGAGAACCGGGTATTACTGCTTCCTTTGGAAAGGTCACATTGGTTCTAGGTAGGTTCACACCTGAATGCAGTTGTAATTTTTTTTTTTTTGTGGAAGACGATATGGCAAAAACTGTCTACTTTTGATTTTCTTCTTTTGTTTTACTCCTGTATAAGAAAGTGTCCTGCAACAGTTCCATTTCTACTCCATTTTTTCAGAATCTGAGGGACAGGAAATGTACAAACTTCCTTCAGATGAGCTCTTGCCCCTTTGTGTGACTACTGTTGTTTTCTGATAGCACTTTTGAGATGAGATGAGTTTGCATTTGATTTTTAATTCACTTTGTCAGCTTTGGGATGGTTTTCTAGTTCAAAATAAAGGCAACAAACACTATATGCTGACACCAGGATGTTAGTTATGCTACTAATACAAGATGTTTCAGACTTGAGCAATAACAATAGGAGCTGAAATCAACAGTTCCCCCAACATCTTCTTTACCAAATTAATTTTCTTTAGTGTTGTTGGAGTACACAACTTTAGGGTGAAGTGTTTGAACTTTTTTAATGTAGTATACTGTATTATTTCTTTTTTCTTCAACATCAGTTGAAAAAATTATGTACACACCTTTTTTTTTAATATATATATAATGGAAGATATTTGTTTGGTTGCTATTGCAGACTGCAACTGAATTGCTAGAAAGATTTAGACTCTACCTTGCTACTTGAAATCTACTTTATTTAGTGATCCTTTTGTAGCTGCAAAGAAATCAATAACAGCTTCTCTTTACATGAAGAAAATCTTGTGTTGACCTACCTTTATCTCAGTTCCAGACTTAAATGAAATTTTTGTTCCATTTGAAAAATACTTAAAATTATTATAGCCTATTGGAAGACTAGTGCAGGTTATCCTGATTGTATTTTTCTGAATTACATTAGTTTGCATTTGAATTAATCAAAATCTGACTATCTTATCCTATGTCAGTCCATTTGACTTCTGTTTTAAATTCCTAAGAGTATATTAAATGGATTAAAAATTACTTGGGAACTTCTTGTTAATTTTTGACAGGTGATATCAGTAGCCATGCCTTGAATTTAGGTCCTTAACTTATGAATATCAGTTATGACATACTTGTTTTCCAATGTTAAAAATTTCAGTTATTGAGCAGTATTTTGTTGAGGCATCCCACACCAAAAGGGAAGGGAACACACAGGTGTGCAAATGCTTATGGTCAGAAAGAAATGACAAAAGTCAGAAGGTCTGTAAAAACTTAAGAAGTTTTATTAGCAAATTATACTCTTGCCATGGAAATTGGTATGTTATTCTCTTATTTTCCAGTGTAAGCATACAGTAGTGGGTTTTGAGTAAAAGAGGTAGAGTGAGTAAGAGAAATTGGAGAGAGGGAGGGAAGGAGAAAGATCACCAGTCCTTGCTCCAGTGTTGATCCAGCTAATGGGATGTCCAGAGCCCTGGAGTATGTATACCTGAGCTTCATGGGGGTACCTATTTATTGATGTTTTCCTCACCAAGGAGATAAGTTTCTTGTTTTTTATGTAAATCAGTTATCATGCACAGTTCATTCCTCCAGACCTTTCTGGAAATGGGTTGGAGGGCCTCAGGGGGTCTCTGGTGTCTTGATCCCCCTCTACTGGGTTTTGATCAACAATACTTTTTCTCAACCTCCTTCCTGCATGTGCATTGTGATTATCTCCAGGAGTCAGAACAAGGATTTCTGTGCCAGAAAATTGCTGCCCTAGCCCCATAAGGCGCCCTTCTCCAGCCACATCCTGTTACTTCTCACAGCATGTTATTACCAAGGATCTTTGGTTGGCTACACAGCAATCTGGCTGTTCACGTCTGACACATAGACATTAGTCCCTTAGCTTCACGGCTTTTAAAGCTGTATTTTCACCCCACTGCAGCAAGTTTGGCATCTGTGAGAAAAGGGGGATGAAATATCTTCATAATCAATGGTTATGAAGATTTAAGAAGGGAAAAAATAAACAGTTGGCCAGCCAACCACATCCTCAGAAGATCTATACTATAAGTACAATGAGTCTCTCAAATTTCCTTTCCTAAGTAGTTTCAGTAGCATAGTTCAGGATCAGCTTTTTCCTTCTCTCCTGCTGTTCAAACATCAGAACAGACCTGTATCTGAAAATGTAAGTGAATCAAAGTCAGCAATGAATCAGTGAATCACAGGGCAAGCATCTTCTGGGGACTTTTTAAAATTTTTAAGATGTGAATTGGGTCATAAAATTCTTTATTCTGGATAATGTAATTCTACTTTTTCTAGTATCCCTTCTATTAAGTAATTACCTTTTAAATAATTTTGCCACTGTGGCTGTACATAATACAGCCTCTTGGTGCTACAAGAGTAGTGGTGTCACTTGAAAAAATCTGTATATGCTTCCTGACATGAACTAAGAGTTTTAATTACCTGTCTTTTCTTTTTTCCTCCAAGTGACTCACAAAGGTTTATATCAGTGTGTTTAGTACCATGTAGAACTCAGCAACCTATGTAGAGTAAATATTAATCTCTTTCTTCTGGCTGAATTCCAGCATTGAAAATTATTTCATCTAGAATCATGTCGTTTTACAGATAAAAGTCCTTTTCTGGCATTACTTGTTTCTCCTCACAATGATATAAAATTTATATCAAGTAAAATTCAAACAACTTAGAGCCTTATGTAAGATAGTCTTTGAATTACAAGCTGCTTTTATGCTTGCAAAACCAACATGTATCAAAGTCTATTTTAATCACTTATTTTAACCTCCTAAAGCAAGTCATTTTGATGGCTTGATTTTGGGTTGGTGGGTTTTTTTTCTATTTTGAAAACAAAAAAGCTTTGTGACCTTTTATAATCCTTAAAGTGATCAAAGAAAATCCCAATGTGTACGTGGTTATTTTGATTTTAAAATAAAATTCATATTGGCGCCTACTACGTCAAATAAAATACAAATTCTCACAGCTTTAACTTACATCAAAGATGGAAATCATTGTGTGGTTTTGGAAACCAAAGCAATTCCAAGATAGACACAGTTGGAATTTTTTTTTATTTGACAGCGTGTTTCATACACTTAGTAACATCAGTGTGAAGTAAAGTGTGCATCCTAATGAAGAAGGAAGACTAGGGGAACCTTTGTAGTGACTCTTTCAGGATTAAATTCAACTAGGTGACAAAGTTACATACACTTGTAATGGATTTATACAGCAGAAGCAAACTTTAGGAATAATAAATTTGCTCTTTTTTGGGTACGCATATAGACTGCAAAGAACTAATTCTTGAATATGTCATTACTAATGCAAAATATCTTGTACATTATCCTCCATAATTTAATAATACTTGTGTTTCTTTTGGCAGGTTGTCAAGTTGTTAAGTAACAAAAGATCTCAAGCTGTTGGAATATTAATGTCTAGCCTTCACTTAGACATGAAGGACATTCAGCATGGTAAGTGAAATTACTATTGATTATTCTCAGATCACATAAGTGGGCGGAAATGAAAAATATTTATATTGTTTGATATATAAAATAAATTATTATGAGGCCTTTTTTACACTATTTTTTTCTGAAAATAGCTTGTTCTGGCATTTATATCCCCCTTTCAGCATCAGCTGTATAAGTGGTATATAATACAGACACTTTGTTTTTTGGTCTTTTTGAGGAAGAAAGAACAATGTTTCATTTGTTTTAATTCAGATAACCTTGGGACATATCCAGAAAAGGGAATTATAATGCTTAATTTATTTGTTTTACAAAATAGTTCCTATATTTGGGTTAGCACAAACTGTGGTGTTCTTTCATCTTCAACAGCATTTTTTACAAAGCGAGATCTTTTAGGGGAGTGTAATACTTTTCACATTTATGCTAAGAGACAGTAGTGCAAAAAGGTGAAAAGTGGAATTGCATTTATATTCAGAGCATTCCTTATGTTTCCCAAAGGCTTTGGATAGATTTGAAGCAGATTGAATTATCCTGTGAAGTGCCAGCCTATCTATTAAATAAATGTGGTTTCAAGTATAATGCAGACTTCATAAATCACAAAAACATCTTGTGAACTTTCTAGTCTACATATTTACAGCCATGCATTCAGTTTACTATGATTTGCTTATTTTGCAAAATTCTTCATAAATAGAACAAATTTGAGAGCACTCTGTCAGCTAGTGAGTAACTCATAATCACAATTTTAAGGTTTTATTAAACTGTTTTGATGGTTACTAGACTTCCTCAAGCTGAAGCGCTTAAGATGGTAGTCATAGAGCAAGGCGCCAGTACTGGCGCCAAGAAGTACTTGGTATTTCCAAAGCTGGCAGATGTAGTTCAGTTAAGTCATAGAGCAAAATCTGAAAACAATGATATGGTCCTTTCCTTCAGTCAAATATTCAACTTGGTTTCAGTTAATAATGAGAACCTTATGAAAAAAGGAGTCCGCCTAACATCTGTGTCTGTGGTAAAGCCAACACAAGTTCATTGAAAATTTGCTTGCTTAACATGCAACACTAACAATAACATGGCATGAATGTCAGTAGTTGAAGGGGTCAAACAATATTATTCTTAACCTTTATCCTATTACAATATTAAGCACACATGATCATCTAAGAGCTGTGTGCAGATTTTGTATATTCCTCTTTCAATAGCTGTTCCCTAAAACCAAAAGTCTTTGCAAAAGGGAATTTAATAGTTCTTTTATTCCCTTGCTGTGCAGAAGTGATTGAACAAACATGAGAACTTTTTCTCGTGGGGGAATTTGTGAAAATGGTTTCATCTAGAAGCCTTTTTTTTTTCTTTTTTATGAACATAAAATAGGCATGGATAAAATGTGATGAGAACCAGGAAATAAATTTGCATGTGGGCAAGGAAAATAGAGATATTGCCCAGAATTATTTTTGGCATCAGTCACTCCATGCAGAGGTCTCTGAGTGATCTACCATAGAGCCCATGCACAAATTATAGAATCACAACTCCCAGTATTAAGCTTTACCTTTATTACACTGTTAATTCCTCATTAAAAAAAGGTTTTTCATATTTTTGAGTGCTATAACATTTAGGATTTTCTGCTGCGATTTGAACATACTATCAAGAATGTACTAACTAAAGTTCAAATAATGATCGAGTGCCTGCATTAAACAAAGTAGACAGTTGATGCATTTGCATCTTTATGTATAACTTTATTCAAGTTGTATGACAATGAATACAGTAAAAAATGTGATCAGTGGTTTTTGTCCCCTGGCCCAGGGGACAAAAAGTAGTGATCTTTAGGTTTTTCATGCTTGAAGTATGGTACATGACGGTTTTTCATGTACACATGTAAATTTACACATATCTCAGTATAATACAAGCAATTGTTTTCCATAAATAATGTAAAGTCAAATGTAACTTTTCCCCACCCCCCTCCTGACAATTTTGGTTCTAGTCAACTCATAGCTTTATTGTAAATCTTTCCAATAGCAAATATAAAGCATATTTGTAGGATGCGGTGTTCATACAAATCTCAGAAATGTAATTTTTTTTCTTTTACTAGCCTTAGAAAGGCACTCAGAAGGAGAGAGAACCTTTAGGTGCTGAGAGATAGTCTGTTTCTTGTTTCGCATCCTACTTAATGTGTTGTATTTTTCTGATGCTTTTGAAAAATTTTGAAGTTCTACATGAACAGAAGGGAAAGCAATTATCCTAGGTACTAATCCACCTAGTAAATTTAGGATTTCAAGTTTTAAATCATATTGTGTTTAGATGAAGACCTTAAAATAGCTTGAGATCTGGTCAAATGTTGTTTTTAACATTTTGTCTTGTAAAATTTTTGTTCCTTGGTTGGTGTTTTTGGTGTAGTTTTATTTGCTTTTTAACATACAAAGTAATGATGAAATATTGTCCCCAAGAATATTGTCAGCATATCTGATCAAGTGTGGCGTTTAATAGAAGATCTGAGTATATTGTAATAAATCTTTAATAAAAGCAATCTATTTTATGGTTGTTAAGTGTCTGCTTGCAGAATTGCATTTGTCTGCTTCCAGCTTTGGAAACAGGTTTAGTAAGACAAATGCCCAGAGCCTGTCTGCTTTTAAAATATTTTTACAGTGTGGAAGGAGTAGTTGTAATAATCACAGCACATTTGTTCTGAACTCTAGTGTGTCTTTCTAGTAGTGCTTCGAAGTTTGCTAGGTTAATTTTTGTTGTTGTGGGGATTTTTTTTTTTAGCAGATTCTAATTGCTAACAGAACTCCCATCTACTTTATGCAGACAAGGCTAGAACTGTAAGAAATATTGGTCTCTTTGGTTGCAGTGCCCTTTCTCTGTTATTACTACAAAAACGAGCACTCGTGGTTTCTCCGATTTCACGCAAGGTCTTACTGATGATGCCTGGGTTTTTTGCAATCATCTATCAACTATGCAAAACACGTTACCCAGGCATTTTGCTTGCTTTTGTATTTTGACTGTACCGCAAGTATCCTTTATCCAGTATTATGTTCCCACTGGAAATATTGCTTTATTTGGCTGCATAATAGGGCCAAAACTTGAGAAATGCCAAACAAGCACTTCTAACCTCTTTTTCCTTTATAATTTAGGTAATCTTCCTAAAGAAAAGACTTGAGGTTTGACATTAATATATTGGGGGGTTTTCTTAACATTTCGGAGATGCAAAGTGTGCTCAGATTAGGGAGACAATGAGATTCTGGTGTAACTGCATAGAGTAACTTATGATGAACACCCTATACATTAAAATATAATTACACATTAAGTCTGTGTCTGCCTTTAGGGACTGAGTCTTGTAAACAAGATATCTTTGCTCAAGTTGTCTGTCAACACTTGCAATACAGCAACTGTTTGAAAATGCAGCCATGGTGCAGATAATAAGTTTGTCAGTGCCTTCCTCAATCCCCTTTTTATAAAGAAACAGTGCATCTTCCTCTGTGTTTACAACTGTAATAAGTGCTGTAAGGATAGCAAAATAGTGTGCGTATAAAAATAAAAGGAAAAAAATTAAACTGAAGATGTCAGCCAGGAAAAAAGGCAAATTTGGTATTTTGTGCAGCTAAATATTAAATTCATTACACAGTGAGATTTTAATCTAATATTTATTTTACACATGGAAATTATTCCTTGGCATGTGAAAACAGTCTTTGTTCTAAGCATGCCTTGTATATGTTGAAAGTAAAAGTTTCTCAAAAATGGCATCTGCAGTTCTCTGTCTTTTGAAACTGTCTGTTATCTTTTCCAATTCATTAAGTTTCTCTCAACAAGGTTTGTCACTGCAGGGACTGTGTTGCTACAATACTCTTGAATATTTTTCTGTAAAATTTTGCATACCACCTTGTGGTTGCCCTAGTACTGTTGGAAGTAGTTTGGAGATTTCTGCCTCTGAATTTTGGATGACTTCTCATTTTCCTCATTGAATAAGTAATTCCCACCCCCACCCGAGACGCTGTAGTCTGCAGAATTTGAGGAAACTACCAAACTACCTGTCCCACTCTGATATCTGCAGTGGGGAAACGAAAGGTAAGGCCAAGACACTGTCTACTACAGGCCTCAAAAAGAATGAAATAGGAAAACAATTACAGAAAGGGCAGGAAGATTCACCTAACAGCTGGTAAAAACCAACCTTTTTTGTAATCTGGACTTGAGCTTATTTTACTGGAAGTTATATCTGCAGCAGAGTTTGTTCTGCTAACAGCAGTACAACTTTGAACAACAAACATATCTTCTGCCCTGAATTCAAGACAGATGTGCAGGAAGTGAACATACTTTAAATGTTAGTAAGGAAAAGAAATGTTTATTCTTTAGTATTTGACTATTAGTGACAAAAGAACAAGAGAAAATCTTGGATTTGTTTTCTTGCTTGACCAGTCATGCTGACATGCAGAAATGATGAGCAAGGACAGACTTTGTCAAAAGTTTAACTAAATTATTTCACAAGAGAAGGATGATAAAATGTCTCTTACACTGCATTATTTCATGTTCTGAGCAGGAATTATTCATGTATTGAACTATCATGTAGTCTGGGTCCAAGAGACGCTCTAAATAGAAAGCAATCAGGAAAAAATGACTGAACATCTGGAAAATAAGACTCAGGATTAGTTTATTTTATAGAGAGTCCAGAAGTGATCTGAGCATTATTCATCCTAACAATGTGTGTGCACAAGCACAATCATTTGAAACTTACAGTACCCATTCTTCACAAATATTTCAGTACCTCCCTAAAAGACATTTTACTGATTAAACAAGTTATCAGGACAAACCAATACATAATTGGATCAAGTTATCTGGACTCTGTTATACTAGAAGGTGTAAGCAAACCTGCTGCCTAAAATTATTTAAGTTATGGGGGAAAATGTTGGCTGTAGGAAGATATGGAGACCTTTTTTCTGTTAGGTGGCAAGTCTGTATTTCTTTATTAAATTAATGATAAATAAAGTGATTGCAATCAGTGCAGGTTAATTACAAAGTCTGAAACTTTACCTGTTACTTCTGGTATATTAGTAGAGAATTGAAATTCTATAAATGTCTCTTTATTCCTAATCAAATATTGTGAGTGCAAACACCCAAAAGCCTAAAAGATTATGGTTTAAACTTTCCCTCTGATTGCCCATCCAACACCTATTTATATTCTTCAGAGGCACACTCAAGTAAAGATTGGTTTGATTCAGCAGTTTCTCATCTCATTTACTAGCACTTCCTCAAAACTTCACACCACAATTCTGAGTCTTATTCCTCTACTTCTTCTTGACTTTATGCTACCATATCCATGGCATTATGCCTGCTGTTAGATTGTATGCTTACATATTTTATTCGCTTATAATTACTTTACAAGCTCCTATTTGGAAATTATTAGGAAGGAAAACAATGGAATACAAAATTACTTTTATAGAACATAGGCTGGAGTTAAACTAGTGTCACACATATGTATTGCTGCAGATGTTTCTATTGCTTTGATGCTCTTAGTATGCACACAGTGCTCTGCTGAGCAGTGATTTTGGAGCCCTTGTCTGGCCACTCCTGTCAGATGCATTTAGGGAGGAAGGACAGCAAAGGTCCTTGGAGACAGGTGGAGTTTCCAGCGGAGTTTCCAATGAATGTGGCATAAACCCCTGAGCTTTGGGTGAAGGTTCTGAAAGCCAGGCCTGAGTATTTAAACCATGCCTCTAGTGCTCTTTAGAAAACCTTCTAAGATTTTCTGAAACTTACTTTACAGTGACCAGAGGTCAATAAAGCAATAGCAAGAGTTGTTAAGGGAAAAATAATCTTTTGATTATAATTTACTTATAATATTTGTACAATAAATCAAGATAATAAAGGACAGAAATACTAGTATCACCAAGAAGGGAACTGAGTGTTTTGTTTCATATACCTCTTTGTAATTTACACTTAAAAACAAATTTATAGAATGATAGAATTTTTCTCGATAATGCAAAAGCATTTTAAGAACATAAGTTTAGGGTTTTGAATGAGGAAAATAATATTGAGTTTTCTTCACAATATTTGAATCAGCAGAGACTAATTACTGCCACATTGAACAGTTTGGATAATTAAAGATTTTTGTTGTTGTTAGAACATATGAATGTAATTTAATAGAGAAGTTTTGTAAGAAAATGTAACTGCATTGTCTGTCTGTTGTTTCAGTTGAAACCATGGGGTTTTTTCCCTGCAAGTCTGATCTAACTTTGAAAGTTAGAGAAAAGTTTCAGGAACATTCTTTTCTCCCAAAAGAAAAAAAAAAACAAAACAAAACCAAAACCAGTACTGTTATTTCTCATTTGTGTACTGTGTGCTCACTATGAAGAGGGATGATTACAAAATTCTTAGCATGAAAGCAACAAAATCTGTGCTATTAGCATTAGTAACATGCAAAAATTGGGTGGCAGGAGGGAGAGAAAGAGCACCTGTGTCTTTTTCATAGCAGTAGTATTTTCCACTGGTCATACTCTTATACATTACTGAACTGCATAGAGGTTCTAGCATTATTAAAATTAAGAAATCTTTATAAATTAAGAACTTCCAATAATACATTTATATATTTTTTCATTAAATCAAAAGGTTTGAAAGAAAAGGATGTTTGCCAGAACAGTTTGTCTGTGATTTTTCATGTGTTTGTTAGATTTAAATAAATTTATACATACAAAAAATTTGCATTCAAAAACTAATGCCACTTATATATATATAGCTACTAATAATTTAAATAGAAGGTAATTAAAATGGGGATTTGGTATCATTGCCAGAAAAACAGGTGAAACTTTTTTTTTACATCCAGTGTACCTATAAGTGTATTTTTATCAGAATAAAAAGTGATTTACCTATAAGTGATTTTTTAAAAAAATCAATTAAAACTATATGCTATATTGACCAAGTGGAGATCTATCTAGCTTTGTACCTGGTCTCTGTAATCATAAAAAAACCCCAAAAAGCTAAGGTGAGTGACATTGACTGCTCATTATGTAATTTTTGTAGGTCTCTTATCTTATTGCAGTAGTTCACTTCAAACTGTAAAGTTTATTTTGAACACCTTTCATGCATGTTATCTGTTCTTTTGATTTTTCCTTGTCACCAGTTTACAGTCCATGACTCCTTCTTCACTTTGCATATGAGGTGGCTGACAAGCTCTGAATGCTGCTTTCAAGATCTTGGTGCACCATATGCCTGTGCCAAGATGTCACATCATCCTCTTTCAGGCTCTGTTTTTTTCTGTATTGTTGCTAATATTTAGTTTGGCCTTCACTGCTGCTTAATTTCTGGGCTTATGTTTAGAGGGAACTATGAAAAAATCTGCGTGTCTTTTTTTGGGGTAGCAGTTCCTAATCTTGTATGCATCACAGGACTTCTACAGTCTGTTCTTTTTTTCCCATCTACTTTGCATGTATTGACACTGAATTTTTGAGAGATCTTTTTATATGTTTTTGTGGTCAGCTTTTAAGTGGTGTTACTATCTGAGAACATTGATGCCTCATGTTCATTAAACAGCACAGTAGTCTTTAGGGGTCTTAATAAGGCTTCTTGGCTGCAAATTTCTACTTTGAAAACTAATAATTCATTTTGGTAATTGATTTTCTGGGTTTTTGAGCGGGGTTTTTTTTGTTTGTTTTGTTTTGTTGGTTTGGGTGCTTCTGAGCACCAAGTAGATATTTCCTCTTACACAATTTTTTCTGAAACCTTAGGTAAGGATAGTGAGGAGCGTTTTGCAAATTCAGTATTAACCTGATCATTCTTACCTGGGCCTTTGTGGACACTCCATTAAAGCAGTACTACTTAATTTGTTGCTCGTGAGTGCCTACTACAAATTGTGTTACTTTGTTTTCTCATTACATTGGTTTAGCTGTATGTTCTTTTAAAAAACTGTTCTTCTGTATAATACATAGGCATTTTCCAGGCAAAAAAGTCAGATTGACCAGTTTGTAGTTTCCAGTATCACTGAGGAATCCTCTTAAAATTGTCATTTGAATGTTCTGAAGCTTGTTCAATTTGAGACAGTGCCCAAAACATATCACTTGAGAAGTACAGAACTTGTCTGAGAACCTCTTTGACCTTTTCTGTGGTTGTGAATCCTTACACAAATACTTTGTTTAACCTTTTCTGATTCTTTTGTGCTCTTTTTACAGCCAGATTATCTGCATGCCCAGCTGTTTCCTGTCAGGCTTCATACATGTGATGTGTTTGAAAGCAGTTTTATTACTAGCTTTATGCATTTGGAAAGTTTGGTTTAGACCTTTTTGTTCTTGTCCAATTTACATTGAACTTCCAAGACTTTGCTTTTTGTTTTCTTTGGCTGATTTCCACTTTTGAAGAGTATCTTTTATTTACAGGTGTCCCCCATGCTCTTATACTTAATCATAGATGTGATTTTGAGGAGTAGGAATACTGGGTATGTGAAAAGACAAGGGAGGGAAAAGGGTGCATTTAAATTTATCAGTTGACTTTTCTCTGTGGCTGTAACGTAGTGTCTTTAAGCTTTCTTCTGACCTTCAACCTTTTTTTAGGCTTTCAACTATCCTCTCATTTTAAGCTAATTTTTGGTTTTAAAATCTAAACTTATGGTGTTACTCCTAAGAAATCCTATTCCCTCATCCTATGGAGATATTTCATTGAAGGCTGGTTTGGTGTCTCCAGCTGCTTTGTACTTTATTCAGAAGTACGCCAAGTGTTACTTCTCCTCTTTTGCCAAGTCTGCCTGGCTGCTTCGAGTAATAACTCTGATTCTGTGAAATTTAGATCAAAATGTTGGCTCAAGCAATACGGTTAACAGATTAAACCTCACACAAGTATGTTTTCTATGTGGCATACTGGCTTACACATAAATAGTAAAACACCGTTTAGGAGTCATTATTAAGAATGTTTGTTGAGTGGTCTATAAGAGGCACTGACTGTGTTTTTCCTATTTAGGCGTGAACTTCCTCCACGGGGAACGCGGTAGCTCTTTTACATCCAATTGCTTTATCTTACCCGGCTAATGCTCCCTTCAATATTCGCTGCCTCTCTCCTGCTGTAACCCTTTATGGCACCACGTACAGCTTTCCATTGTTAGTGCCACGCTGATTACCGTCCAACCAGTCAGTGCAAATCTTACTTCTGCAGCTGTCGGATGACTTTGGGCACGCACATCATTCTCGCAGCCTGGCCTTTCCCCGTTGAGCTCGGCTTACCTGAGCCGCTGCTCTGCCTCCCTGGCCCAGGCCCGCTCCGCGCTCCTCCCCGGGCTGGGCGGTCGCGGCCTCTCGCCCATCGCCGCTCCCGCCGAGCGCGGGGGCCGCCGCCCTCCCAGGCCGGGATCCCCGGTCCCCGCTTCGGCAGCAGGTGGCAACAGCGGCCCGCGCTGCCGCCGCCGGGAGGTTCGCCGCCCTTGCTGGGAGCCGCCGGGCCGGCCGGCGGCAGAGCGGAGCCGCGGCCCCCGCGCCCGGGAGACGCCCGGCCTTGCGTGCCCCTCGGCACGGTCCGCAGGCAGGGAACAGCTCCTTTAAACAGTAGCGCCGAGGGTCAGGAAGAGAAAGCATGATGCGAAGATGGTAGAGTGGCTTGTTTGCTGCGTCCACGCATCATCCATGATAGGGGAGGGTAAGAAAGTGCCGGGGAAATTAGCGTTGTTTTGCTTAGTCTGAGTGCCCACTGCTCCCCATGCTGCAGGCAGTATGTTGGTGTTCCTGTACCTGTCACTTCACGAGGTACCTGGATTTTTCCTGCTTACTGCTTTCTCTTCTTTCTCTTGTTTTTTGTTGTTATCCATGGCAGTTGAAAGGTCAGGTTAATTTCTGTTGTTCTGCTATTTCACATGAAACCTCCCCAAGCAATGGGTTTTAGGTTCTGTTTCAGTGTAATGTGTTTCCTGTTTTTAGTGAAGTTGCAATTACTTTTGCTACGTGGACACAAACTATAGTTCAGTGTTATTGAACTGAAACAGTATCAACTGCCTCCAATAATCTTAAAGTCCTCAGTAGGCCAAAGCTAGTCATGATTCTGTAATAAACACACTTACGTGGTTCCAAATAACTTAGGGTTTCTTTTTTCCTAATATTTTTTTGGTTTTCTGTGTACATGGGTATATGTGTTTGTTGTTATCCCAGCCTTTATTTCCTTGAATTAATACCAGCTTTTGATAAATGCTTTGGAGTGTGAAAAAAGGAACTTAAACCATATACAGGCATTCGTTTGTGCTCAGCTATCACAGTATTGTGATTTGAATTAGTAAAGCTGTGTCATCTGTCATGTACCTAGCCAAAAATCATTTTGCATTATTTTCATAATCCCACCACACTTATAACGTGGTATCACAAGATCATTACATCACTTTCTTAGCATCTGTAGCTCCTTAGTACTCTTAACTTCAGAATATTTGGTGAAAGGCTTAATGTGCCTTAATACGATGAAATCCCTGGTGTGTTTATCCAGACATCAGACAGGGCAGACATGTAGAATACTAGGCAACATCTAATATGCTGTCTGCCGTGCCAAAAATAGAATTTTTAATTTGATTTGGAGACTAAATTGAGAGTAATTTATTTTCAGTGAGATACTACCACGATTTGACAGAAAGAAAGAGAAATTTAGATTTGAGAGGAAGCCTCTCAAAGTTTTGTTTTCCTAATTCTTGACAAAGAGAATTTGCATTTTGAGTTGTGACTAAAACAGTTGCTTGTACAGCAGCTATAGGCAAATGAAGACCTACTTTGCGTGATGGTTGAAACCCTGTATGTTTCCACACAGTTCTTCCTGACTAATTCTGCTGGTGTGGATACTGATGTCACAACTGGCTAGCTGAAACCATAAGCAGTGAAAGCTTGTTTCTGAGTGATAATAGGTGTCTTCATGGCTAAAAGAACTTGCAGTACTTTCTGTTGTAAATCATCAAACAAATTCCATGTAGTCTGTGTAAAATTATTTAAGCTTGGTGATGTTACAGGAGACTGGTAGAGAATTTCAGAGAGACCTAGCAAAGGGCAGACAAGCAGCTCAAGTCTAGGTTTTTAGAAAGATCATTCTAAGCATTTAGTCTGGCTCCTAAATAAGGCAAGTTATGTAATATTGCTAATTTGTGCCTCAGGCTATTATTCTGTATAAATATGAATGTTTTAGCAGTATAAAGGGTCTTGAGTTCCAGCTGAAATTCTGACCCTTCAACCTTTTGCTTTCTTTGAAGTTGCTGAAAGTTTTGCAGTTGGCTTTGGTGAGTCTAGGATTTCATAGAAATACTTTAAGTGATGGAGAAGTCAATATATCCTGTGAAACATTGTTCAAAAGGTTGATTTTCCTCACTTTTAGCACTTTAAATATGCTTTCTGTAGTGAATTTGCCAGATTAATTTACAGATATCCTTCATTCTTTCATGCCTTCGGTCTGTGAAGTTACAGAGCTGTCTACTTTCAGGTATCTTGTCATGCAGATATGTAATCGTGTAGCTTCTTAATTTTCTTTGTGTAAGTTAAATAGATCAAGCAATTGAATAGAAAGACAAGTTATTGAGGTTATTCTGCTATCTCCTTTGATGGTCTTTTTGATACTACATTGGTTCTAGCTCTAGTCCAAAAATTGCTTTAACTTCTAGCCACTCCTTGAGAGTTTTAGATTAGTCATTGATCATGATTACAAAGAGTGCAATCAAAGCACTCTTTGTAAGTTTTGGTCTGCTCAGCAAAGAGCAGCTCTGCCATTAGCATTAGCACCTGGATATCATTGAGGATTAATCACTATTTTTAATACATTTTCTTTCAATGTTGATAAAGATTGGTGCAGTAAGCTGAGAGCAGAGTCCTATGAAAGCCTAAGATACTCTCTCCTTTATGGTAATGTTTCAAGAGCAATTACATTTTAAGATCTATGAGCTGCGCAGTTTTTAGCTCATTTAGTGTTGACAAATAATTTAAGTATTGTAAATTGCCAACTGCACACACCGAGAGCTCCATTGACTATTCACTGACTATGGATAAATTGAGAGAAAAAAAGCTGAGATCCCAAGTTAACTGCTTACTGCAGAGAATCTATTACTTGGAAATGTGTGTTCAGTTGGTAAAGTTTATCAAATACAGCAGTTCACTACTGGATGGTTGCAAATGTATTTTCTTTAATTTTATAATTTATAATGAGCTCCCTAAAGCATGAAATAAAAAGCTTGTCTCTTTGCTTATGGGCTGAACTTTTCAGAGTTAGACATGACTATTTACTGTGAGCTGTTCTAATAGAAATAGGTTAGGTGGGATTAAATCAAAAGCCAGTAAATTTGAATTCTGAAAAAAATCCACACGTAATTCAAAGTCTCAATTAGTTTGAAGCCTGAAGCCTCATTTGTATTCCAAATAAGTCTTGCTAATGTCTTCCAGTTACAGTCACTGGTACAATTAGCCTGTGCAACTCCTGGTCTTAATGCCATCAAAACCAGGATTGAAAGGCATTACAGCCTATATGAATCTAAAAGAAAAGTTTAACACACAGGAAACCCAATTTTTATGTCATCTGAATCATGAATTTAAAGCTACAAATCATGTCTGTCTTCAGACAGATTGATGCACAATGCCAGACCTACTGCATATGTGCTTTTGCAGCTGATGTGTTTGTACAGTTTGTTTTTATAATGGGCATTGTAAATACATACTGACACGTAAACATCCCCAAAACATATTCTTCAGATATCATGTTCTAGTCGTCTGACCCAAAAATATATATATCCTTGACAGGTATGACAAGCTTTCTTTTGAGAACCTCTAAATGAAATGCCTGTGGCATGCTGTACTACCTTAACCAGAAAGTGAAAGAACTTAGTACAAACTGATACTGAAATAAAAGCCCAAGAGCATTGGGGTTTTTTATAGCAGCAATTATATTTTCTGTAACAGAAATTCTGACATACAAAATATGCCTAAATGCCAATATTAATTTTCTATTGAAATCTTGTTCTTGAAACACTTAAAAAATAGATTTCAGGGTCAGGAAGTTCAGCTAGAGAACAACTCCCTACTATAATAATAAAATACAATTATATATATTTTTTTAACTTATTTAAATGTCTCTTATATAATTTGCATTTGTGTACTACGTTAAGCCTGAAGTAGTGTTTTGGGAGTTATCATAGTAATCCTTTTCAGTTTGTTGAAAATCTTGAATCCTGCCACTCAGTCTCGCACTTCAAATTCACTCCTGATGACCAGCCCCTGGCAGGTTCATTGAGACTGTTTGCTCCTCTATGTAGTTTAAAATATGCATGATCTGGTAAAATGCCAGTCTTTACTCAACCTTCCTATATCCCACACCCATGTTTTTTTCACCTGCCAAATTCAAACAAATCTTATCTAAACAATTAAGATAAGCATTGAAGTACTCTCTATAGTCAAATCAGCAAACCTCTCAAAGCCAGAACTGAAATACAATCTCTCTAAATTAAACAGTCTACAATGGCAATCATGTTTGTATTTAAACATTTTATTCTGAAAGGATTACAGCATTGCTCTCCACTTTTTTTTTTCCTGCCTAGACAAGAAGGCGACATACTGAGTCAAACAAAATATATTTCTTCTCTATGAGCTGAACTTGCACACTTTTTGTAAACAAACTGTATAGGTGTATGAAGTTTGACTTAACATAATCAGTAACTGCTGTCCTTAACAAAGTAGGCACTTGTTTGAAATGTATGTAATGTAACTGTTTATATTAACTGTGTACAGCTATGTAAAATCTGGTGATATATTTTGTTGTATGTGTGAATATATATTTATATGTATAGAAAACCTTTGTTGATAGAGTTTTTATATTAGGGATACAAGTTAGGGAACAGAACAACTGTCTAAAAGTTGAATTATGTTTATAAGAAAAATCATGTCAAAGATTCACTCAACAAAGTCTTCTGCTTTTGTTACTTCACATTTTGCAAAACATATTCATGCTTAATTGATTCTTATTTTATTGCTTCCTAGAAATGTGAGTGCATGTCCTTGAAGGTATTTAAAATTCTTAAGTAATTTAAAAACAGTCTGAAGCAACAGCTCAACTTAATCCATGGCTTCTGCTTGGAAATTTTGTTTACTGTTCTGGTTTCTTAAACAAGCTTTAAATCAAAGTGAATTAGTGCCACAGTAAAACTGTGTGCAAGCAGTTCTAAGTGGTGTCCTGCCTCTGATCCATGCTGTATGTACCTGTGTTGAAGCTCCTGTCTCCCTTGTGCTTTGTGCATTTTAACATTACCAGGATGAAAACTTCAAGTATTTCTTAATAGACAAATATATCACAAAGGTAGTGAGGACAAGAAGGTAAGTAATAATGTGAAGTTATTAATTTATGCTAACTCTGATCAATGCAGCCATACCCCACCTACCAATTTTCAGTGGAGGTGGGGAAATGGTTTGCAAGTTCTGAAAGTCATGTTTAAGAATTATTTTCTTTCCCTTATTTTCTGAGGGTCTTTAAAACTTAGACAGCCATGACCCTTGTGTGATTGCTGCAACATCCATTAGCACAGGGACATAGGGTTGTAGCACTGTTGTGTAAACACAACATTTGTTTCAAAGAGCCCCATTTGGGATTTAACTTTCTGCACTGGAGATTCGCATTTCTATTACTTAAGATAAAGAAAAAGCCCAAGAAAACACCTGTATGTGTCAGGTTGTTGGAACTATCCCAGATAAAAAATATGACCTTGTGAATATTAGATGAATTATGCCAAAATTGACAGGGGGGGAAAAGAAAAAACTGGGGCGGGGGAAAGGAGGAGGGGACCAGGATTGGAAGGTGAGGGTGGGAAGGAGGGGGGACCCAAGGGATATGAAGTTTTGAAGTTGTGGGTTTTCTATGTAGCCAATAAGAGACTGCAAGATTTCCAGATTAGTTTATTTTAAAATATAAATACTAAAAGTATTTATCAGATGTAAATCGGGGTTTATCATGCAAGTTGCTTGATCTTACATCCAAACATAATCTTTATAGGAGCAAAAGAAGCAATTGCACTTTGATCACCTTCTTAGGCTCTTTTGGTTCTTTTGTTGATGAGAATGCTGATGCAGGTGTTTTTTCTTCTACTTCTGAATTGAGCAGTTCAGCTGTCAGTCATTCCAATGAACCTGATGAAATTGTCTGCATTGAGACTTTTTACCTGGTTTGCTTGTATTTGCATGTGTCATGTTCCTGCATTGTCCTCCAAAGACACCTGTCAGAGAAGACTTCCACTCTGTATTTACAGAACAATTCTGTATATATTCTTTTGCTCAGTTTGGTGATAAAAGCATAAGTTGATAAAGCTATATATTATCTGACTTGTTTTTCTTGTGTCAGAGTTCTCAATTTTTCAAGGTTTTGCCTGTATGCTAGTTTTCTAATGGTGTTTGATTTTGACCACTTTCAATGTACTGCCTTTACATTTTTCTTGAGGAAGCTATTGTTTTTAATTAACTCAGAAATAATAATTCAAGGAAGATCATTTGAAGTGACACATTGGACCTGCTCGTCTACTTATGTGCCCTTTTTTTTTTCAGATAGCCTTTTTAGATAATTTCAAATAATTATAAGTCCTGTGAAATTTGGTTGAATGAGTTTTAATGGTACCATTCTGCCTAAGAAATGATGTAGTAATTTTGAGACTCTGATTATATAAAGCTACTGTTTCTATGTTTCTATTATATTGATATGGGCTCTTGATAACAGAGTCAGTTTTTTGTTGTACGATTGTTGATGCCTTTTCAGTTTCTTTCACTCTTCAGCTTACAGTAATATTCCTGGGGTATGGATGATTTCAGTAAAATAGAAATATCTGGGGATCAAAGCCTGGAAAAAGTGCTGTGGAAGTTGGAACCTCTCAGTATCCTATAATCTTGCATGTTAGAGTCTCATGAAGGGTGTAACATTTGGGAAACCCCCTGATCTGTGCCACACACAGAATTATGTGGCAAGAGTTCTGTGCTTAGTTGTTGCAGAAACAGGAGGTCCTTCACTCAGTGAAAAAGAATAGATCTGCCTTTGTATTTTGCTGCACTGACCATCTGTTTCTACCATTTGTCAGAGAAGTTGTGAAGTCTTGCAGAAACTCCTGGTGTTCTGGAGAAAGAGAGCAGATGTGCCAGTGAGGAGGCAAAGATGTGCAGGAGGCAAAAAGGAGTGGCTCTTGAAGCAATACTGCTTGGTTTTTGGAGAGTCACGCAGAAGTCAATTGAGGTGGAAATCAACAGGAAGGACTTGGATGGATGGTTTGCTTGTTTGTCTGCCTGAAGGATGGATCTGAGTCGGTCACTAGAGGTTCAGACGTGGTTTTAATTCAGCTACTGCTTCTTTATGAGGACTTAAACTGTAATATGTTATCAGTCAAGTAGGATTTGGAAAATGCTTAGTCAGTTTTTTGGGAGACAGCGGTGCTTCCAGGAGGTTTCAAGAAGGAGACGGTTAACTTCAGATGGAGTCCAGAGACAGAAAAGCTTAGGAAGCATACTTGGAAAGGCCAGAGGAATGAGGTGTGATTTGAAACCTGCCCTGAGAAAAGGGAATGCTAAGACTAAGAATTCAACTGAATACCAGTTTTCTGAAAGTCATCCGTATGTGATTGTGCTAATGAGAGTTTTATGACACAAAAGCTGGATCCAAAGGGTCTGGTTTATAACACTTTTTTTTCTTTCTGAAATTCTACTCAGTGGGAAACTTTGAATTTTGGCCTTTTCATTTTCAAAGGAAATTCCAAGGTTTTGGACTTTGAAACAAAATAGGGTTTCTAAGGACTGGGTAGCTGTAGGAAGTTGTTTCTCTAACAGCTTATGTAAGTGGTACAATTGGTGGATTTAGATTCACAGCCACAGGGAAATGTAGGTGTGTCTGTGTTGCCCATCAGCTTTGGTTTAGTGGCAGTTGGTAATTCATGTGCTCCTGGATACATGAATATCAACAGCAGTGATCTGTCTACCAAAGCAAAAAGTACAGAAACTTCCTTTTATAGTCTTCCTGACAATACACTGAGCATCCTGCAGCTTCCTGCTTATGATGTTTTCTCATACAATTCCTCTTCAGGATTACATTTGCTGGCAAAAAGTTTGATCTTGTTTTTGGTTTGGTTACTGTCTTGCCCTGAAGACTTGAGGGTGGTGATATTTTATTTTTTAAATATTTTAATTTAATTATGTCATTAATTTTTTATATTTTGCTTTGTTGTTGATTGGGGGAGGGGGTTTATTTTTTTTTTTTAATTGTGTCTCTGTTCTAAATTGTCTTCTGTGCATATGGAAGAAGATCCATTAGTTTTCAGTTAAAATATGCCTCTGAATGTGATCATTTGCCCTAATCTCACTTTTTTACCAGCAACATATCCTCCTGTCAGGGTAGGTAACTTGTACACTTGCAATATTGATATTAATAACAATAGTAAATCTTTGTCTCTCTGCTTGCATTTTTCTGTTGTCTTTCTAGCTTCAATCTAATAGCTAACTTGGCTTTTCAAATGTGAGTTTGTGTATATATATATATTGTTCAATTTATATTGTAGAAATGCAGAATTGAAAGGAAACTCTTCTATTCTGCTGAAATTTCCATATTCTGCCATTGGATATTAATATATAATTTCTGTCACAAAGATACCAGTTTAGATTTCCATGTGACCAAAACAGTCAATATCAGGAAAGCTGAGGAGCAGCAAGAATTTCCTGAACCCTTTAATTTGGCTATAAATCCTTTGAAATTTCTTCTTCTCTGTCCTTCCTAGTATCAACTTATCATTTGTGATTGATCCCCAACCCCTCATCTTACTGGGTGGATTTTTTGTAGTCATCTGTTGATCCTGACTTGCTTAAATAGAAGAAATTGCTGGGTTGTAATTCCATTTTTTTTTTTATGAGTATTTGGACATACTTGGTTTAAACTTGATTTATTAATATCTATGTATTTGTATATATACACAATTATATATATATCAAATAATTTTACAGTGTTAGGGTTTGAAACTGAAGCTGGTTTTATTGGCAGCAGTGGCAATAGGAATGCAAGAAAATAAAAAACTGTGAGATCTTGACAGTAAGAACTAAATTCCTGGGTTTGGTGTGATTAAAGTTCTTTCTGTTAGAGCAAAAGCTAATAGATATTCTTCACTTTCATAGTAGTCAAGGCCAGGAAATTTCAGTTTCAGCTTTGAAACAAGAAAAAAATCACTTTCTAAACCAGTGACGTGGGTGAAAATACACAGCGACTGCAAGACTAATACAAACCCTTCTCCTGTTGTTTGCATCAAAGTACACTGGAACAGAAGCATGGCTAAAAATATTTTCATATGAGGAAATTAATCTTTGTCTGTGTTTCATCATTCTATTGCCACCACATATGGAATCCTTTGGTTAGATGTTTGTGTAGTCATGCTGATTGTAGGGGGCATGTTTAACTAGCAAGCTTGGCTGCATAAGGAAACTTTTTTTTTTTTTGGTTCAAATTGTCTAGATAATGGAATTAAATATGCCATAGTTCTGATTTATTTTGCCAACTATTGCATTCTATATGGCAATGCTGCAATTTTGCCTAAGAACAGGAGCTCATATCCTGACTTCTCAGAGTATGGGGAGCGCACCTGAGGTGAACATGGAAAAATCCTAGTGAGATGTTGGAGTGCTACTTCTGAACATATACAGGTTTAGATGAAACATATAGAAATATATTTCTCTTTGAAGGCGGAGACTTGAAGGATATATCTTAGGATCTAACTTCTCCATGTCCTTGTCTCAGACTGATTTGTTTTAAGCAGCTCCCTGGAGTATGTACACTCTTCTGCATACCTGTTTTGTTGAAAGTACACAGACCTGGCACCATTGTGTTTGCCAGGCGTTCTCTTATCTCCTGCAAGCATTCAAACAAAAGTGTTCTATTGCTCCCTGAGTAATCCGTGGGTGATCTTAACATTGAGCAAAAGTCATGGCAGGAACTTATGTTAAATATCTTACTGCAGGAGTGGACAGTCTCTGGAAGAAAGAGAGGGTGGAGTAGGGAGAAGACAGCCACAACTCAAAATAAATAGTTTTGAAGGGCTGTGAGTGTGTCCATATATGAAATCATTGCATAAGCATGAAAGTGCTGAAATGTTAGTGTAAACTGAGTTTCATTATATATCCTGGGTTTAATACAGCTATTTGTATACAGGCTTTGATGTTAGTGTTTTCTTAAAGTAGAGCTCTCAAGCCTATCTAGACCCAGTTTCTATTTGCGTGCTAATTTTAATGTCCAGTTGTACAAGGCAAATTTGGCACATTTTTAAGCATAGGGATAGTCTTATTGAGCAACAGGGATTATTGAATACAATGTATAATACCATGCTTTGTGTAGCGGGCATCTTTAAGTCTGTTGCAACAATTATTTCACTTGGATGGGGCAGGGAAGTTTAAAAATACCCCAAGTAATTAGTAGCAGTTTTTGCATGTGTAAAAGAAAACAAAAAACATGTTGCTTCCTGAACTGTTAACTGGTACATTGGCATTATCTGCTGCATTGCTTTCTGGTAAGGGAAAAATAGAAAAAACCCACATTATTTATGAAAAATTAAATAAATTTTAAATTAGTTTTTGGCTTAGTCCTAAAAGATAGCTTCATGCCCCGCTTAGAGATAGCGTGACCTGCTTAGTTTTATCAAGGTCAACACCTTTTTGTTTATAATTTTCCTTTACTGCAACTAAAACTATGGCTCAGGCCTGGAAAGGGGAAACATGATGAGTCCCAGACTCAGAGTGCTATCTCTGGATGCTTTAGAGCAATCAGAAACACATGAGCTGGAATTATATTCTGTAGTCCTTAGGTGTATACAGAATTTCTCTATGACAGTTAAGGACATGGATTTATAGGACAAAAGTAACCTGGTGCTGGGTCTGTGATCAATGTTGCAATTTCTAGATGAATCTCACCTAGGGAATTATTCAGCTTATCGTACAAGTACACTCATACACCGCACACACACGCACAAAAAGGGTACAAATTAATGAAGTGCAAAATAGGAAAAGACTGGTATAGTAGGATAAAATTTATTTATTGCCATCACATATATTCTAATGTAATATTCTAAATTTCAAGATATAAAATCTGGATGAGGAAAATTGGATTTATATAGCTTTTAAATGAATAGTCACTGGTCTTGCAAAAATAGGCAGACTGAAAAGCACTGTTTGAAAAATAAATCTTTGTATTAGGTGAGAACAGTTTTTCAGTAGTTAGCACAAATATTTCCTGTGCCTTGTGAAATGTTTCCATAACAAGTGGGGAGTCAGGGTTCCATTTCTAAGAGTGTGTACCTCTTAATGATTTTCTTTTTTAATCCAGGTTAGGTAGATAGAAATCCCTCTCTTTGAGCTGTTCCACTAGGGTTTTTTGATGCTGAAAAAAACCACAGTATGTGTGTGATGCCAGAATTGGTTGGGAACAGGAAAAGCATATTTTGTATCCATACTAAATGTGTCGGCTTAGTGCATAGAAGACTTGACCCTTGTCAGGTGTTTTGAAGTTAACTGGCTGACTTATGGATTAATGAGTTTAAGACTGAAGTCAACCAGCGACAGGAATGAGCTTTGTTGTGTGAGTGTGTGTGTGTGGCTGTGGTGCAGATTTACAAATTTTTATAATGCTTTCAGCTGGACCATGAAAGTCTGATGTAAAGCTTATCTCTGATCTCTGACTATGGCCATACTCGTGGGATCATGTTTGTGTGTTTGGGGGGAGGGAGATGAATTCTTTAACACTTGACACCTGGCTCTACCAGGTCTCTAGCTATACTCTTAGAAACGGCACTGTTCAAGGCATTAATAAAGTTAAAACCCTTAAGCTGTATGACCAGTAGGTCATAAAAACTGTTGCTGAGTATTGTGACCAGTCTTTATTTCACAGCTGGATTATCATCCTGAACAACTAACTCTTTTTTATTTTCTCTTTTTTGTAGCTGTTGTGAACTTGGACAACTCTGTGGTTGACCTAGAGACGCTGCAAGCCCTGTATGAGAATGTGAGTAATCAGAGGAAGTCCATAAAATGTAGGAATATTGTGTGTCTATGTGAAGGTCTTTTTACTTGACATCAATAGTATTCAGAAAGCTTGTAGAACAAGTCCTATCTTGAAGTGACTTTATTTTCCCCAAAAGCAATGAAAATACCAAGTATATTAATTGCATTTATTGCCATTGTGTGTTTTATGAAGTTCATGTATTCCTACATAAGTAACATGATCAAGTTCTAAATGAGTAAACAGACATTAATTTTCCTCCTTTTTTTGCTTCTTGGGCGTCTTTATCAATGATATTGAACTTTACACTCCACATCTTTGACTTCACTTAGTAATTTCACTAATATAAAAATACTGTTCAGCTAAAAAAAGTTTTGATAATAGAAATCATTCTCTTTGTGGAACTGTAACATTTAATTATTGATGCTTCAGGGATTGCTCCTTAAATAATTTTACCTCTTTCAAAGGAAAAAAATTTCTCTAAGGTAATGTAATAAAAAGTAGTATAAACTTCCAGGGGCTTCATAAATGTCTGGTAGTAATAATCAGAGAGATTTGACCTCTAGGTATGTAAAATCAGGGATTCAGAATATGCTCAGGCATGCTCTAAAACTTGACAAAGCCTGTCAAAAAAATCCAGCATCACATATCTTGGAAGCGTGTTTCTGCCTTCAGCTGAGGTCAGTGAACATTACCCTTTCTGTGAGTACATTGCCTGGGTATGTGGAGGTCAGGCTAGACATCTCTGGAAAGAGTGAGGAGGCTTCCTCTTTGCTCTCCAAAGAACCTGGAAGTCCCTCTAAATAGTCCACTTTGAGGTGCAAAAAGAGAGCTAGTAAGCTCTAGTCCACTTTACAGAGAAAGGAGGAGCTGAACAAAACAAAAAAACCAAAAGTCTGAAAAGCGCTAGAAAGGACTTTTACTATTCACCCTGAAGAACTAGGTTACCCAACACTGCTCGGAAAGATAATGGTCAAAAGTCAAACTTATTCTAACAATATTCCTGATCTCTATGAACACTTTTCTTCTTTGCTCTTCTGTTTTGGCCTGTATTATTTTATTTTAAATTATGTTTAATCAGCTTCCTTACACAGTACAGATATATCCCATGCCATACAAAATGCAGACACAGAAAATATGCACTAATTTTATATGTTACATATGTGTGAATGTGAGAGATTTTCTTGTGGGAAGTGTGGAATGGATACTGCAGTCATAACCAGTTTTTGCATGCTTCCCTCTCTTATAGTGGACAATATTTTTTTTTTAAATATTTTGGTTTGCAAAATTATTCCTCTTATGTTGATAATGTTGTAATACTTTTAAAATGTTTGCCTAATGTCACCTCTAATATACTTCAGAATGTGAATATAATGGATTATTTGCAAATTTGCAGTTCATTGAAATAACCAAATGTCATTGTGTTAATTTTGTAATTACCTTCATTTATTACAGAAAATGTCTAGGATATGTCCTGATAAAGGAAAATTCCATATGTTAATCTCAGGAAAGACTCAAATGTTTTGAATGTCTAATATATTTTTTCTTTGAATAGAAAACAGACCAGTCCAACTTTATTATATTTGCTTGGATGCAAGACAGAAAAAAACCCAAAACCACGACCAAAAAACCCAACCAAAAACCAGAGAATAAAAAAAGCCCTCACTTTACTTTGAGAAGGTTTTAGAAGGGGACCTGAATTTTAATCCTGGATCTTCTTTTTGATAAAACTGTGTCTTGCAAGAAGCTTTCTTTTTAGTTGATTTTTGTTTTCTTTTTTTCCTTTCAGCCTTTTGTCAAAACATTTCAGACCTTGCATTTTCTTCCCTTCACTAATTATAACAATATTGTTCAATAACAGTTGTAAGCAATGGGTGGTAACAGAGAGCCTGGCATGTTTGAGTCCTCCCTTATTTCTCAATCTCATCCTGTGTTGTAAGTGGGAATAACTTCGCAGCATTTGTTTACTTTGTAGCCGTTAACTTAATTTTTAGTTCTTAAGGTTTATTTATTGGATTGAGATTTTTTTTTTTTTATTCTGGATATTTAAATACCACTGTATTAGTCCTCAGTCTTCCTATTTGATCTGTATGGAACATATGGGAGCATTTGTTTCACAGTCTTCCTTCAGAATGTAATCATTTTTTCTGATTGCATGTGTCTGGCATAGTGCTTTCCCTTCTTAAATGTGAATGAAATTTGGGCAGTCTCCAAACCTAAACACACCCTAATTTCAAAAGCCGCAGTCCCGAGGGTTCAATTCCTGTTTACTGAGGAATTAAACTCTTGTTTAACCACAAAGTTATTGTATATATCTAAGTGACTTTTCATAAACGAAGAAGCCCACACCCCACCAAAGACCCAAGCCCTCAATAATTTATTTAGTATTATTAAGTTGAATTGCATTAAGTGAGAAGGACTGTGTTCCTGCAGCATTGTACTCTACAGTACTCTATAGCTCTTGTGTGTGGTTATGTAGCTTGCTTTATGAAGAGCTGTTTAAATATGTGTTGATAATTAGTTCAGTATTAATATCTAGACAGTCTCAATAGGAGAATATTTATAGATAAAACTACATGTGGAAGTGTGCTTTTACAAATTCTCTAAGAAAAGGTGCTGTCAGATGACAGCTATAATTAGAGAGAGAGAAGGCAGGTAAAATGTATTCAAGTTGCTGTATGGTGTTAGGACGTATTGGTTGTGGTGAGAAATTCAACCATTGGCAAATTAGAGAATGTTTTGAAAACAGATTTTCTCTCAGCAGCTGGGCATGTAGCTTAACATTGAAACAAGGTATGTGCTTCTGCTTGTGTCTGCTATATCATGAAAACAGTTTTATAAAAATAGATTGAAAATGCTATCAAATCATTTATTATCTTTGATCTATGGATTTGTCCTTTTTACATTGCAAAAGAAACATGCATACTTTCATAATCAGGCTCCCACTAAATTGACAACACTGTCTTTTTCTTTAAAAGACATAGGTCAATGCTTTCAAAAATCTCAAAAGGCCTTTGCAACAGAGGAAGGCATCCAGAAGTCTGAAGTGCATGACGCTTCTCTGCATGAACTTTCTCCTCAATTATTTCTTGTAATTTTTTTTTAAACTAGCAATTACAATGTGGTGTCTTAATATTTTTTTGGCAAAGCATATCAAGTTACTTGAGTTCTGATGATCCAGCTTCAAAAGAATAGGATATTTACTATTAACGAGGGTATATCTGTGTATCCTTTTTGATACAGCTACTGTTGACAAAATTCCTTAGACATCTCACTCTGTTTTTGAAACATATAACACAAACTTTTAGAGTCAAGTTTGCAAAAAAATAAAATCCCATACATTTAAACTGATGTAAACTCAGAGCTAAGGTTCTGTTGCAAGGAAAGTAAAAGCTAAGCAGGAATTGTGTAAGATTTATGTTGTGAGATGGAAAAGGGCCCTTATGGACTTTGGTAAACTCATTCTCTGGAAGAAAATGGGAAAATAATTCAACTGAAGCAGAATATTATTGCAGTAACTTCATTCAGATTTATGCTGTCTGATTTTAGGTATAGTTAATATCAAATTCTAGTACATTATATTCTTTCCACAGTTGATGCTATATATCTATATCTAACTAAAATTCAAGGGAAGAAAGACCAGAAACATTCAAAGAGGTGCTAATGCAATCAGATTAATGACTGTTATGAGAAGCATTTATTGAATATGTTCTCTCAACACAAATTTGGAAGGCAATATAAAAGCTTTTTAAAAATTATCCTTCTGTAAATTAGAGAACAAACGGGCATTAACAGTATAGAAAGCTAGTAAGAAATTCTGAGAAATTATCTTAGATAATACCTGTGCAAAAGACATAAGTGTTCCTTTTCTGTCAGAATTTAAATTACCCATAGGTCACAATTCTGCATACCTGAGCCATAACTAGTGACTTGAAATTCTGGTTTGGTTCTGAACTTGGACCATGTAGTTCAACTTCTTGATTTTGGTGAAGGGTGTAAACCTTCTCTCTTGAGTTTTGCTCTGGCCTGCCCATGAGTGCATCATGCTTAGCCTTTGTCTCTTTGACAGTTGTTACTTCTCTGAATACACAACCTGAGAAAAATGGCTTAATAAGGAATAGGGAGTCTGCCTAACCTTTGCCCATGGGATTTGGTGGAGAAACATTAAGAGCTTGAGCATGCATGTATGTAATAGATTGCTGTGATCAGCACACTAATATTTCACTAAGTGTAGAAGGCCAGGAGAGAGGGAACGCCCAGTATTTATTCTAAAATATTTGCAAATAGCCATTTAGTTTTATGCTCTGTGCTAAAATACTTCTCTTTAACTGTTATGCAAAAAATGTCAAGTGATTTTCCTTCAGTTTAAGAGAACGCACTTTATAGACTGGCCAGAAATAGTGGAACTTAATTTAAATTTTTAGGATGAGAACTTGTTTACTTTTACAAAAAGCTATTTTATTTTCAAAAATTTACAAGTGTCAATAGAATACATGAACTTTTTGAAATATAAGTTGAATAAATAAAATAGCTCTTCCTACACAGTCATGTAATTTGCACACCTAAACGTCCACAGCTCTGATGATGTGACCACTGGAACAATGCTACCTCTCTTGGCATCCTTCCAGCTTCTAAAATCTGTAGATTTCATCCATTGCCAAGAGAGTTCTTACTGATTTGAGAACTGATGGAAACTTTCTTTTCTTTTAACTCTCACTTGGGTAAGAGTGTGCTAGATTAAGTGTGGACATGTCCCATTTACATCACGTTTTTTAACACAAAAGCAAACCCAAGCCTTCTATACTTCAGCACATGCAATATTTAAGTTAATACTTCTGCATTTAGTTGTCTCTTTTCTAGTCTTCATCCTGTCTCTGGAAGAGTCTTCTAAGATTGGATTAAAAATGGATTAAATTTTCTGATCCTAGTGTCTTGGAAACATTCTTTTCAGGATATCATTATACAAGAAACAGTTGCTTCAGTAATTCTATTCACAGGTCCTATGTCTGCCTTGACTTTTTGCAGAAAAGTACCTTTGGAGGATGAATACCCAAGTTTCTTTCCTCACACTGAAGTGAAACTGGGGTAGGGAATTCAGGAAGCTAAGTGTTATGAATGGGCCACTGCCAGTATTTGAAAATTAAAAACTGTTAAATAAGCCTCAGCCTGGCCCTGGTTAACTGAGAAAGGCCTGATAAACAAGCAGGTCAAGGGAAATGACCTGCGCTACTGGGACCATGTTCAGGGTTCTGTGTGCAGGTTTTGGCTCTAGGGCAAGAGACAGTGATGTATTGGAGCAAGGCTAGCACAGAGCAATGATGATGGTTACAGACTTGAAGTGTTACACAAGGAGAGGCTGAGAGACAGCTGGTGTTGCTCAGTCTGGAAAAGAAAAGCTCTGAGGAATCTTACCAGTATGTACAAATATCTGACTGTGGAGGAGGACTAAAGAACACAGATCTAGACTCAGGGACATCCATTGTAAGGATAAGACATAGTGGGCTTCCTGAATTTGAAACACTGGAAATTCCATTTAAATAGAAACACCTCTACACTCCTTTCTTTTTGTTGTTTTTTTGTTTGCTTGCTTGTTTGTTTGTTTTAATGCAAGGGTGTCCAGACATTGGAACAGGCTACCTAGAGAAGTCATCAGGTCTCCATCCTTGGGGATATTAAAAACCTGGCTGGACATGATACTGAGCAAGCTTCTCTAGCTGCCTCTGCTTTGTGTCAGGGTGTTCACCTAGACAGTCTCCAGGGGTCCCTTCAAACCTCAGCTACTCTTTTAATATTTGGTACAGGTACTACCACCATTATAATTTCTTAGTGTTGAGAGCAAAGTTTATTGCTGGACAAAAGATATGTTTGCAATATTTCCACTCTGTTGAAGTATTTAATATATAACATCAGTCAGCTTTAGAGATGACCTTTGAAGAACATCCACAGAAATGCTGACTAAATATTTGGATGTGTGACATCCAAGACAGGTGGCTTTGCAGCCATTTCCAGACTTGAAGTCATAAGAGAAACTCTGAGGGACTTCTGTCTCTTCAGCTTTCTATTTTGCATCAGTATTTTCTCCCCTTTCACACGGCAAGATGTTCAGTAAGCTCAGAAAAAGGGTCCAAACCCAGCTTTCTGGTTTCAGGTTCCAGATGGAGGAGGCATTATGATTTGAAACAGCTCTATCCCTCTTCTGCTAACCCTGCAGAAGCATTTTAAGAGAGAATGCAGATGTAGTGTATCTCACACTTTGCTGTTATCTGAGTGATTAGAATATAATTTTTCACTGGTGTCTTCAGATTCTGGGGAAGAGAAAGTTAAAAAATGAGTGTATTTTTTTCATAGAGGAATAAAGGTAGATATACTTTTTTTTTAACTCTTGGGCAGATTAATGTTTTGAATCTCTCTCAAAAACTGCTATGATTGCTAAAAAAAGGGTCAGAGGGAGAAATTTTCATTTCACTTTTTTTCCTTTCCATGCCATTCCATTTTCCAGTACTACAGTTTGGAAAAAAATCTTACCATAGCTTGGAACACAGAAAAAAAAGTGAGGCTCAGTTTCTATTGACTGGAATATTGAAGACCAGACTTCACAGTGAGCCACAGAGTTCCTCAAGAAATGAGGCAGTTTAAATGTTTTGGGGGTTTTCTGCTTATTAAGATAAAAATGAAAAGGATTTTACTCCAAAGAATTATACAGTAGTTCTCATGTATTATGTGTATGATAGTTCCATTATAAATGAAATATGGGTTATGTCTGAAGTGATTTTCAAATCCCAAATAAAATATTAATTGCAGTAAACAATACAAATCTGTTTTAATTTATTTTAAAAAATGTATTATTTAAATATGTATTTAAAGAGCAGATCACATTTAAATGTAAGCCAACAAACTTGTGAAGAGAAATATGACTCTTGTCTTGAGTCCTTCAATTGAAGCACTTCATAAATGAGCAAAGAAAAGGAATTGGGAATGAAGATTATTGTTTCAGTGGTTCATTGAATGAGTAAATGCTTTGCAGACTGCTAATAGCCAATATTATTATTTGCAAGATACTCTATTCTCCATCAGATCTATTTATACTTAAAATCACTTTGTGGACTCTTATAGTTTTACCATAAGCAGGTGCTAGCAAGAAAAGAAAAATCTTTGATTTCTTACAAGGGCATATTTATCTCTTTTGTCTGACTAGTCACAACCGTTTTTTGTTTTTTTTTTTTTCCCTTTTTTCCAGAGAGCACAATCAGATGAACTAGAAAAAATAGAAAAGCATAGCAAGGCATCCAAGGAAAAAGAAAACGCCAAGTCTTTGGATAAGCCAGAACAGTAAGAAATTCTTATGATAGAGCATTTTGCTCACTTCCAAAAACTTTCTCTGCTGTAGTAAAATACGTATAAAAATCCCCCGAACCTGTACCTACTGACAGTGACTCAAATGATTTTCTTTAATCACTTCTGGTTCCTCTATGAGCTCTCACTGATTCCCAACTTTTCAGAACGAGTGTTTTGCATCCTGTTCCAATCAACATTTTCAGAAAGCATTGGTTCAATCCATCGCAAACTTGAATTGTTACAGAAACTGTGTGAGGTAGGTTGTGCTCTGTGAAAAAATAGATCTAAAATTCTGATTTTTAATCTTGTTAATCTTTACTCATATTTCAAAAGTTTTCACATGATTTACCTAAAGCTCTCATTAAAAATCTGAAGCATAGCAGAATAGAACATTTTATGATTGCACTTTAACATGTAAGTGACTGTTAAGACTATATAATATAAATTACATAATGCTTTTGCCATCAGTGTGGATCAGTCTCTGGATAACAGTGAACCTTCTCCTTTTGTTAAAGCAAAATCTTCCCTCTTTACAGTCACCATTATTACTCTTTTTCAAAGGAATGCCAGTTCAGCTAACTTTGTGTTTGCTTGGACTTGAGAAATGTGCAACTTAATGTCTCTGATATCTAAAATCAGCTAGATATAGCAATGTTGTATCTAGTTAAAAGAGATTACTGGAATCTTGCAGTCCCATGACAAACAAATACATAGCTATAAAATGCAGGTTTCATCAGTATTCTGATAACTTAAAACTGTTTCAACTATGTTATGTTTTACTATGTAATATTTTATTTGATTAAATGTTTTAATTGTTCAATCTGAGTTTTATGAACTTCTTGATGAATTTTTTGTGAAATTAAATATACCATTCACAGTGTCAGTATCAGTTAAGGATTGCCAATTTGTTTTTCTCAACAGATCATGTCTGGTAATACTGTACTGATTTTATGGGTTTTTTTCCAAGTATATATAGAGATAATATTCTCTATTCATAAAAAAAATGTGTATTAATATTGTTCTAAATGTTGCAGTAGAGGGTAACTCAGATAAACTTCCTTTGTCTGAGTCTTTATACAAGTATTTCTAAACNAACTTCTTGATGAATTTTTTGTGAAATTAAATATACCATTCACAGTGTCAGTATCAGTTAAGGATTGCCAATTTGTTTTTCTCAACAGATCATGTCTGGTAATACTGTACTGATTTTATGGGTTTTTTTCCAAGTATCTATTTTGGAGATAATATTCTCTATTCATAAAAAATTGTGTATTAATATTGTTCTACATGTTGCAGTAGAGGGTAACTTCCTTTATCTGAGTCTTTATACAAGTATTATTTCTAAACACAACATCAACAAATCTGCTCATTAACCACAAATATTAATGGGACTTTGAGCAGAATTATTTTTTTTTCTCTTATATTTTAGACACTGANATGACTGTACCAACAAAAATACCTAAACTATGCTTTAGTTCTTAGTCTGATGAACATTCAGTACACTTCATAGTTCCAGCATATCTTGTAATTAGAAGCAATACTATGATCTTATTGTTAAAAGTTTATTATAGAAGTGGAAGGAGTTCCATGCTAATTCAAAATATTTGTGAGGGAAAGAAATGTCACTTCTGAAAATGATTGAATAGGCATCCAGAGCATTTGGGATAACCCAAATTTCATTCTTTATGTACACCATGATTACAGAGTTTGTATTTGACATTGGAACATGCAGACACCTGAGTAAAGAACTTTTTCATTCAAAATTTGTCTAGTCTAGTCATCTTAGTAAAGAGAATGATAAGTAATGTTTTCTCTTGCTCAGTGCTAAACTGTAATTTGTGTGTTACCAGCACTTTTTGGCTTTGGTTAATCATTTTGGGGTTGCATTCAAATATCTACTTTTGTTTACAAGGAAACAATAATCTTAGAGTTTCTGTGGCTAATGAAAAACTTATCTGAATGTGACAGATTATAGCAATAATTCTTGAGCCTTAAAATTGTTCCTACATCTGTCGGATGAGTCACTGTCAAGAGCTTCAGTTCTGCAAATGGCAGTAAAAAGATTTGGTTTCCCTTCATGGTCCCTCACTAAATATACATTTTTTAGCTGCTGAATTAGGTCATGTGAGCAGGCCATTAACTCTGAGTTGAGTTGAGAGAGTATGTCAGCCTTTTGCCTTTTTTAATGGGTGGAGGAACTTCCTTCTTGCGTGCTGGTTTCTTTGGTAAACCTAGGGAGCGGTGATGTGAATTACACTTCAGTGCAACATGTTTAGGTCACTCTAGCTGCACCTTCAAATTGACTCTAGATCCAATACATCACCGGTTTTAGAGTTTTGCTCAGTAGGAAATCTATGCACACTAAATTTAGTTTGGTAACTCAGGACTTCAGTATGTGGTTTGTGGAAGTATTGTGGCTGTTAAGGTTGCAGTTGCAAGATACATGTTCACTTTATTTGCTACTGATCAGTCAGGAAAGTTCTTACAAAATCCTTCTCCGAAAATATCTGAAATTTTAATTCTGTCAGAAATCCTCTTCAAATGGAAGATTTTCTGATGGTTTCATTAGAGAGATTACAGAGGGGGAGCAAAAATGAAAAAAGCTCCCTCAACCTGCAATGCACCCCACTGAGTCCCCCAAATTTCATTTCTAAAAATAACTTTATTTAATTTAACTTTGCTTTGGTTATAGATGTAGTTTTGCAAAAGAACTTGTATACACGAACCCAGAAACAAATTCTCTTTTCCTTCTTGGGACATTTCAGAATGCAATGGTTTGGTTTGCAATCAGGTAAAATATAAAAAATGTGTTACATGAGTGTTTTCTCTTTCTTCATTTTATTTAATGATTAAATGGAACTTCAAGGTGTGGCTTGTTTTAATTTTTGGTGGTTTTTCTTTCAGTTTTTGGTTTGGTTTGGTTTTTGTTTTTGGGTTTTTTTGTTTTTTTTTTAGTGAAGCGACCAAACCAGCAAAGTATTTTTTATACATGAAATATTTCATTTATCTGAATTATCTTTTCTGGATTTTATTTTTTTCTGTGAGTTTCAGTAACATGGCAAACTCTATCCTCTTTTATTCAGGACAACAGCAGAAGTCTTCTATCGTACATTGTCTCGTATTATTTGCGTAATTTTGATGAGGTGAGTGAAAATTTAAATTAACTCTTTTAAATTCAGATTAACCAATCCAACTTACTAAATTTGCTCTTCTGCTGGCAAGATGCAGAAATATGTACAAATACTCTCTGTGATTTCAGTTATACATTTTAGTACAGAAAAAAAGTAATGAGTATTATACAACTGTTCATTTGTGTTTTTGTCAGGATGCTGGAAGAGAACAATGTATCTTTCCTCTTCCGGATCCACAAGATCTTTTCCAGGCTTCACAACTGAAGTTTGATGATTTTCAAAAAGATCTTCGCAAAATGAAGAAAGATTTGCGAGGTACTGAACCTCATTAAGTGCTAATTTTAGGTTGCCATAATATCTCTTCTATCCTTGTTTGTACCATTTCGAGAAGTTAGATGATACTGTAAAAATAGTTGTGTATTTTTAACTTCTCAATTACTAGTTTGAGTCTTTAATTTGCTTTTCTATGACCATTTATGTCATAATCCATGAATTTCTGAAGATAACCTGTAAGATGTTTTTAAATTAAACAGCATCAAAACAGGTTAAATCTTCTGTTTCAAAACCAAACCAAAAAACTACTTTAGTTTTCCCTTTCTGCAAGCTGATTTCAAGTCTTTGACCATAAAATGCACTCAAATTGTTGGACCGAAGCCATGATAAAAAAAAAAAATAAAATGGTTTGTAACCAGGTCTAAATAGTATCTAGCAGATAAAATAATATGTATGACATTGTTAAAGACACTTGAAATATCTATACTTTACTGAACAGGAATATGCAAAGAAAGTATTTTTCTCCTCTTAAGAAATATTTTCTTTAAATTAATTCAGCAAGCTTAAAATATATTTGCTAGACTTCAATGAAGAACTTTTATCATAGATTTCTTATTATCATGGGGATCTAAGCACTAAATTTGTTGAGTAAGAGTAGGTTGCACAAATTATCCATGATCTTCAATATTTTGGAGAAAAAACTCTGCTAAACTGGTCAGTTATGTTACTGTGCTAAATCTTTGAGGGAGAGATACAAATCAAGGAGTGATATTACTGTTGCCTTTCTGCTTTTAAATGCCATGCCTCTAGAGACCTAGGAATGGTTCAGTAATCCATTAATCCCTGAACAACCTAAAATGGGAGGTTTTCTATTACAACAAAAACAGAACATGGTTACTAAATGGTATCTGACCTTCTCTTCTTGTTCCTATCAAATTTTTGGTTTGGATATTTAAAAAATTATTTTAAATGTTTTTAGTATTTAAAGTGCTTAGTATTTTTATTATTTGAAGTTGTATCAGTCACTCAACGTGACACAGAGAAGTGAAGAGTAGTATCACCCATTTACTGCTCCTGAACAGTCTAGGGGGCAAAAATCTCAGAATTCAGCCATGAAAACTTGTTTCTATACTTGTTGCAACTTCAAGATAATCTCAGAGTTGATATCAAAGCTTGCACACGTAGAAGAAAGATACTTAAGTCTTATTAAAAAAAGATACTTGAACATGTTAATGAATATACACGGGGACAGATTTTATTCCTCACAAATGCACCAAAAATGGGATTTTTTAGATGAATAGTTGAAAATTTTCTCATCAAGGTTGAAATTTGCATGCAGACATAAATCTCTTGTGGAATAAATTCACACTGTGCAGTGATCAAAGTGGGGGTTCTGTGAAAATGGAAATTACACGCTTCGATCTGCCTTCAGATTGCAGCTGAATTCTTTCTGTGCTTCCAATCCAACCCTTAGGCTCAACACTCTTTTGTAAGTCTTTTCAGTAGTTAATTAAACTGAAGCATAACTACAAACACTATTGCTCTTTCTCTATTACATTTGGTACAAACTTTTTTGGGGACAGCATCACCAGCTTCATCCTATCCTGAATATGAAGTGACAATTTCCACACCAGACTGCAATATCAATCATGACTTCTTAATAGTCTCAAGATATGCAAAATGCTTTGTGTTGACTTTCTTTTTCGAAGTGTCAATATAAATTAAAAATCAGTTGCCTTAAAAAATTTCATTATCACAAGAGCAGCAGTAGTCAAATTTAGTAATACACTAAAAATTCTGCGTATTCTGATAGCTTAATTGTTGGAAGGATTTCAGGGAGAACAGCCTGTCTCAATGACAGTGATTTCTAAATAGAGTACAAATTTGAAGAGAATGCGTCAAATTACTTCAGAGGCATTCTTTTTCTCTGCATTTACTTTATGTATGCTACCAGATTTACTAAGGAACATGTGGGATCTTAAGAGTTTCTAGAGCTAGTATAAGCCTTACCAAATGTCTGAACAGGAAGAGGGTTGTATGATGCTGAGAAAATTCCGACAGAATTCTAAATATGAACCTATTCTTTTGAAGTCAGCGCAAGTAAATGAGTATTGTTTATCCCTGGGAAACACTGAATTTAAAGGCATAGAAATAAACGCCCAGAATACATTAGAATTTTATACTGAGATGTGGACTGTAACCTTGGACTTACATTCATCAGTAAGTAGATGGCAGATTTCATGAGTGTATTTCACCATTTGGTAAAGGTGGGCCTTTGACTTGTTCTTTTNCCTTGGACTTACATTCATCAGTAAATAGATGGCAGATTGGTGAGGGTGGGCCTTTGACTTGTTCTTTGTCACTGAGAAAAAGAAACTTGTGGATGATACTGATGCAGGCAGTATCAACAGCTGTATTCTGTTTATGTTAGTTTCAAATACACTGAAAACCATGCAGCAAGATCATGCTTATTACAATGTGGGAAGGAGGTAATTGGTTCACCCAGGAAAAAAAGTCTTCTGCAGATATTTTATTGCTGTCTTAGAGAACTTTCCATGATCATTATTCAAAGATAAATTTCATTCCAGAAAGATCTTTTCATAAAATTTAAAAAACCCAACAGAATACTCACGAAGTAGAAGACAGTTTTTATTAAAAAAAAGAAGTTTCATAGCCATAACAATGGCAGTTCATTTTAGTACTGCTATATTTTTCCATCTAAAGATGTCAGTAGTATACACAGGGACATGCAGATATAAATAATCTTCATGATTCTGTTAGATAATTTTGTTAATCTGCTCTTTTGCAGTTTGGAGTTTGGGCTTATGTTTGTAGTAGAGTTATTATGTTGACTGCATAAAAAGAAAAAGGTCTAATGATGTTCAAACTTCTATGCTTTCTTTCCTTTTGACTATCAAGGCTACTGTCTACTTTCGAGTGTTTATGAAATATATGCCTTGGCAGTTTGTAAAATTTTGGAAAAAAATGTCTCTTCTAGTATTTCAGATTAAAAGTGAAAGTCCCAAAGACTTTTAGAATCGTGCCATGTTCCTGTTCCAAGATGAATAAGATAGAAATTTGGGTTTTGTTAAATAATACAGATCCAAAGGCTAAAATTTATATACCAGCTTTTTTTTTTTTTTGGTAAGATAGAAGACCAAAGAACCAGTAGATCCTCTTACTGACAAATCAAGTGAGTTTGGCTCCATCTGTTGCTCCTAGATTTCACAGCTCTCCAGGATTCCCACTTTATCCTTTTTGACTTCAGTGACATATAGTTTGTTAAGCAACTTGATCTGCTTTTGATCTCCCCTGGCTGTCAGCAGCATTCCTTGATGCAGTCATGCCAAGCAATGACTTCTTTTCCTATGTCATTCCGCAGAAGAAACTTTAGCACTTGCCACATGACTTAAATCAACTCACCATGTAAAGAAAATTGGGCATCCAGGGTCACAGGAGCAGTGTGTGACTCACTGATTAGGACCTCTGTTATATAACTATTAGTATCAGAGTTTTTTTCTAGCCGCTTCAGAGTGTTCCAGAGAGAGCAGAAAGATGTGGAAAACATGTATTAAATCATGATTCTAACCCCTTTTACTCTGACACTCTCTTAAGGTAAAATTTTGGAAAATGCTGGATTTGTGGCCCAAAGCCACAATGGATATGGATAAAATTCTTCAAGATGTATTTAGTTTAGGAAAGAACTAGAACACTAGAATGGCATTGAGAGTTACAGAATCATGGCAAGTTAAAAATGTTTAGAAGCTATTCTTTGGCTACACATTAGCATTCTAGCCTTACAACATTAAGTTTATTCTTGCTAATCAGAAACTAATTCATCACTTGTCACTTACTGCAAAACTTTTACTGAAGCTCAGCTAAAGGGGAATTAGAAACAATGTCAGGCAGAAAGTAAATCTGACTAGTAGAAGAGATTAATAGTACAATGAAATGCAGATTGCTATAAAATTGAGTTGAAGTCAGTACTTGTTTATATGTCATAATGTCATATTTAATATATTTGATTGGAAACTGACCACAAGCAATAATTAAGATGATTAAACGTTATTTTTGTAGTGATGCTTTCTTTTCCTATTCTGAGTGTTTACAACTCATTGAAAATTCTCCATCCAAAAGAAGTACTGTGTGGCCCAGTATATCTCCCTGATTTGGAATACATGTGACTGAGAATGTTTATAAAGTGTTAAGCATTCGCCGAACACTTTATATTTTAAAAGTATGTTCCAAGAAAAGCCCCAGAGTATCTTGGAAAGATACATGTTCCCTGGTTTTTTTCAGTGCTTCTTACAGTCACCTGAAGTTACCTATTGAGTTTGGACCTCTAGTTGCAGAGCTGTTATGTGCTCTTGGGTTTAACACCTGTTGTGTGAATAAGAGCATTGGAAGTACCATCTTGTGCAATAAAGAGGCTTTTAAAAGTTGTATTTGGGATGGTGTCAGTGTGTGACTGAGAGAGATCAGACAGCAATAGGCTTGCTAATCATTCCTCTTGACTCAGTGAAGGTTACCCTCAATACCTAGAAAGAGTTCCCAACCCTGAGAGTTCAGTCGAGCTGTAGTTTGAGATGGAATTTTCCTCTTCATGGCCAAATCTGTGTCTGGGGTGCAGGGATTACTTTGCAAAGTAAGATTGCATCCACTATTAGTTCTTTAATAAGTTAGAGTAATGCTTCCAGGCTAAAATTTTTTTAAAATGCAGCATTCTATTTGCCCCTCTCACACACACATGCATATCCTTCTGTCTTTTCATATTCTCAGGACTGTATTCCATCACAGTTCTGATTATGAATCTAATGCTCTGGCAACATGTCAATGCCACTTCTTGATCAGAAGCAAGAGTGGTGTTAATTGCAACTTCAATTAACAAACTTGAGCAGCCTTAAGCCGTTTAGGGCCCCATTTCAAATGGAAGAAAGGGTAGGGATTGCTCTTCTAAATTTGATTGTCTTCTCCTAAATTAGAATCTATCAATATAAGATTGATAGATTTTCCAGTTAAGGAAAGGCCTTGAGCCTAATCTGGTGATGTCTCTTTTAAAAACTGAAGTTTGGTGAAATAAAGTGCATCCCAAGATATTTCCCAAGAAATCTGTTTTTTAATGTGCTTGTACACTGATATATCAAATTTCAAGAGAAGACAGAGCTGGAGCAGAGAGAATTGAAATGAGAAAATATTGTATTATTTAGAGTTTGAATTCATTGCATCATCAAAAACATTCTGTTCTAAGACCATTTGAAATGTTTGTGGTTTTGTCATTCATTCTCTGTCAATAGTTTTGATGTAGTGCAAATGAAGATATTTCCCAGTTAAGAAATAAATATTTTATTTTTCTTCTTTGATCCATTGATGAAAAAATTCCAACAGTCTTTTATTAAAAAATGCTATTAGTATCAGAGTGTGGTCAATAGCAAAATAATCAGAAGCAAAAGGTCTATAGGAAAATAATGTAGCACCAGTAGTGGTTTGGGTCAGTCCTCTAGTTAGCTGTACCACCTACCTTTACAAAACACAGGTATTGTTTTAACCATATTAAATCTTTACATTTGCTTACTCATTAGCAGCTGTACATCCACAAATTCTATCTGTCTATCTGTTCAGTTATCACTGAAAGGGTTAATTGCTGCAGCTATGCTGCATGCAGATTCCTAAACCTAAACCAGATGTAAACTTGAGCCAGACTTTCAGTCAATCTGTGAGTCATATTTTACTGTCCTTAAAACTCCAAACAAGGAGCTGTCTATGGAAGCCCTTGAAGACTCAGCAGTTCTTAGTGTAAGTCATTACAATTCCAAAAAAAATAAATAAAAGAAAATTAAGAGCTCTTTCTGTGTTTGTGGCTGGGTTCATCAGAGTTTGTCTTTTGATGAGGCCAGCATTGTTTCCTTTAGATAAAGTCTAAACTTTCTTTTAAAGTCACAGGTTGTAGTTGTAAGGAATTCAGAAAGCACTGAGGAAGTTGACAAAGCAGTGATTATGTTGTTCTATAGTTTTCAGACAAGCATGACACAGGCACATCTCCTTCCACATCTCTTGTGAAGGTCTGAGTACTCAGAACCTCAGAAAATTAAGGACATAATTTTAAAGCTTCCATAGTGGCTTAAAAACAAATAGTCTATCAGGTCTCAATTAAAGGTGTGCTCTCCAATATCTTAAACTATCTTGAAAGTCCACCTGACTTCTAGCAGACTTCTTTAGATAAGTATATATTTTTTTTAATTAGTTAACAAAAGCAGCCTAATGGATCTGTTAATTGCTCATCCAATGTAGTTCATTAGTCTGCTTGCTTTCTTTTTTATTTTATTTTTTTGATGAGTTGGGTCTTTTTTTTTTTATCTTTTGGTTTGGGGCTTCTGTGTATTTTTATTTTAGTTTTTGTAGTTTGAAAAGAAAAATCCTGTTGCCCATTGTTATACTGGCCAAAGAAAATGCAGTAAGCCTGAAGAGCAGCTGGTCATCTGCTCACCCATTTTTTTTAAATAGAGGTCTTTTATGTTTAGAAGAGATTTGTGCTTCCAGGGGCTAAAATTTAGCATCCAACAGAACCAGCTGGAAAATGTACATTAAAAAGATATTCTGAATGTTGAAAACTTTTTTTCCCCTCCTTTTCAGAAAAGTAGAGTAACTATTTTGGATAACGAGACCGAGTGCATTTTACATCACTTACCAGAATCACTTACTGAAAATGTTAGTGCAAAGAACAGATTGTTTTGTCACTTTCCTTTTCCATGTAGAAATCTCTTGAATGATATTGGCTATTGTGAAACTTTATATATTTTTAGTAAATTGACCTGAAACTTTCATAAAAAAAAATAAAAAAAAATTCCACAATAGCTTGAAAAAATGCAATTAATTGTATTTTAACACAGAAATAGAGTTGAATTCTTGAGATACTGGATACAGCTGGAATTGCAATTTGTTTAAATCTCTAAACTGGTTTTGAGCATAGATTTTCACATCACTTTCCAGATCAGGAGCACTTGATACACCTGTGTATGTATGGGCAAAAAGCTACCAGTTTGAATTGCCCACAAGAATCCATTTTGATTGCTTCTGTAAAAAATGGCATAAAGTTCTCTGCAGCATATGATCTTGAGAGGAGATGAAATTAGATGTATTATCAGTCCTTTCCATTGTTTATATAGTGCTTATATGTTAAAATTGATTTAGAGAGCTGGAGAAAAGGTGTCTCTACCCTTGCCAACTTCTGCTTAGGATTTGAGGTCTTTGGAAGGTCTCATGTGCATGACTTGGGACTAGAGGATACTGAAACCTTCATCTTGCTTCAAAGCAACAGAAAGTATCTTTATTCCTGTTTGGCCAATTCAGTCTTGTGAGATAAGTTTCTACCTAGCGCTTGGCTTTTGTGACTGCCCATATGAGTCTCATTTATGGTGCCTTGAATACCTTTCAATTCTTTCACTATAAGAAAATATAAATTCTGCTCGAAGTAAATGGAGTTTTAAAAATATGCTAACTTTGTCTAAGTTTTTCAATTGTATACACATCTACTAAAATGAGAGAATAACTAAACTTGAGAATAGGGAAGACCAAGTTTTGAGTCAGTTAAGAATAATCAGACAAGCTTTTGCTTTAGACAAAACTTTTACAGAGTTGTCACAGCAGATCCCCTTTGCCAAGCTATTCCTTTGATATTTAGGATGTTTACCTGAGCTGTTTCATGGAGATAAATGTGTTTGAGTATGAAACTGAGGAGAAAAAAATTAAATTTAGAAGGCTGTTTGTATTTTCACGTACTTTTTTTTCCCCCTCTGTTTTTTTTTCCAAGTTGTTTAGAAGTTATTAAATACCCTTCTGACACACGCATTTACTCAGTATCTTACTTCTTCATTTGGGCAGAAATACTGGGAACTGATATTTTGTACTACTTTCATTTGATCAACGCTCTAAGTTCTTTACTTACAATGAGGAATAGCAATGGCTCATATGAATAGTGGGGCTTTATATTCTAGTAACAAATTACAGAAAATATAAAATGAGTGCTATATCCAACAGGTTCTGCAGGGAGACTTCAATTCCAGTCTTGGTAATCTGGAGAACTGAGGAAATTACAGGCCTGTTAATTCTTTAATGAAGAAAGCAACTCATGATCTACTTTAAGTATCATAATAATCATTAATGTGGTAATAATGACTGGATTTTTTAATTTTTAGAGTCTGAATGCTACATATGATATTTTACTCTCTCTCTACAGCAAGAGAAAGGGAATGTTTTCCCTGTGTTTTCTTTTTGGTTTTAAATTATTTACAGAGTGTTTGCAATTCAGGAATAAGGTAAAAAATGGACCTGAACTGTTATTCCTCTGAACATCATTGATTTTAGTCTTCTCACAGAGGGGGGAGGGTGGGCAGAAAAGGAGAAAAAAATACTCCATCAAAAACTGGACAAACAAAGCTATCACACACACATATGTGCATAAACAGATGGACTATGGGAGAGCTTCCAGTATCTTCAACAGTTAAGGAAGAGACATTTCATTTTGACAACCAATATTACATGCTTTGTTGAAACGGGTATGGGCTAAGATTTTTGGTGGGTACAAGTCTTCATAATACACTTCTGTCACATTGGCTGAGAGATCAGGGGTGCAACTAAGCTGCAGACATTCAAGAGAGCATAATGCTGTACTGCTCTGAAAAAGATTTAATCCATATTCTTGAAAAAGGTCTGGAATTTCAGTGATATTAAATGTTATGGTACGTTCAGTCGTCTCTTTCAGCTCTGACACTTACCTCTGCATAACAGAAAAGAATAATCCGAATTCTGTATATTACCATCAGAACATCTACCTTTGTAGTACATAGGTCCTCTATTTCTTCTTCTGTCATATGTTGTAAGAAAATCCATGGTCATTTGGATCCCCTCCTATTTCACATGTGTTGAGAAATACTTGTTTAAAAAATACAGGCCTCCCATTACATAATTATATATTATATTACTATCTTGGGGGGAGGTGTTCTTTTTTTTTAATTTTTAATATTGCTTAAAAAGTAGGTTATGTAAGTAGATATATTCATATTTATCTTTCCCCTAAAAGTCTGCTGTTATTTTTTCAATTTTGCTCCAAGCTTAATAAAATAATAATTAAAATTTAGTTGTTGTTATCACCCTGGATTTACTCCACTTGTGTGGAGTTAGATTTGAGTCAATCTGCTTTTTGGTATTATGTGCATTTTAAATATTAGGATAGTGCTTTCTGCTACCTGAAAATATTTTTAAAACATTAAAAACTTCAACAAGGTTTTCTGTCTTTAAAGACATAGTAATAATTCTTTTTTCCTAAAGAAACCCTGGAGTGTAAGGAAGGAAATGCATGTTTTGGAATGTGTGTACTTGAACTGGAAATTCTGAGGCAGAATAAAGCAGGATTCTCTTGACCCAAATTAAATTAGCTTGGATAGTTGGTGGTATGATGATACCACGTTACCCACAAATAATCTTTGTGTCAGGGCTACTTTAGGCTCCAGATTCTCTGTCTTCCTGTTTTTTAGTCCAATAAGAAGCAAGCTGCTCTTGTTCAAGTTCTCTCACAGAGTTCAAGCCATGAGTACCATACTCTTAAAATCTTTCCCTTTAATCCTTTTGCACAATTACTTTTGAACAATGCAGAACTCTTCACCACATCTGTGGCTTTATCAAGTATCAAGCCCTCGTCTGTCTTAACTTCCCAAATTAAGGTCATTCCTACTATTTGGTGCAGGTTTTATATCTGAACCTTGTTTTGATTCAGTCACTATTACCTGGGGCCAGGTATATCACCACAGCCTGGAATCTTTGTTTTTAATTTTGTTCCTATACAATTCTGCCCCTTAAATTTGTCTTTCTCCCTCAAAACAATTGAATACTTCCATTAATTTTTGCTACCGCATATTTAAACTCACACGCTGGCCACAAATTATCTGCATATAAAAATATTTTACTGGGAATCCATGTACTAATTACATTTACTAATCTATGACTGTTCCTGATTCTACTGTCATAGTGTTTGTATTTGTAATGTGTTTGTGACACATATTTCAGTGGTTTCACTGGAAATAATAAAATAGAATATAATGGGTTTCTCATAATAATAATAACCCAAATAATAAAAGTGTCTTTTATTACCGTATGCAGATCCATGCTAAGATGTGTCATCCTAAACTAATCTGTTACTTCAATTTCAGCATGTGAGACAGAAGCAGCAAAAGTTTATCAGCTATCACTAGAAGAGCACCTACAGCCCTTCAAAGACAACATGGAGCAATTCATTAGTCAAGGTAAATAATGAAACGTCACTTAACCTTTTCATGACATTTCAAAGGAAAGTTGTGGGAACAATGTTTATACGTTGTGGGAAAGGGACTGTTTATTTTGGCATCATAGAAAGTCATGGATTAGTTTGATCAGATGCCACACAGTTCTAACAGATTTGCAGAATTATTCTCTGGTACTGTAGGTGACTCACTCTCTTTTGCATGACAGCAAAGACAAATGCTATTGGCTTGAGTGTGTGATCTTCTAAGTTCAACATTCCAGTAGAAAACAAATGTACAGCCTTTGTTCCTCGAAAAATTATTGAAGCTGTTGGATCTGTTTCATTAACTACATTCCAGTGAGATAATTTTTTGTATGCGCCAGAAACATGGAATCAACATAACCAAAGTAATTAAAGGTTTTCCAGATATACTGCAAATCCATATGAAATACTTGGATGCGATTAATAGTTAACACTGCAAGAAAAAATATATTAGAAATATCCAGGATCAACTGGCATCCTGAGTATTAGTAGAAAAACATGTTATAAATGAATAGACCACACTTTACTAGGTCTTTCTTTGACAAGATTGTAGGAAATATGGAAAACTTTAGGTTTTGACTAATGTTATGTCAGAGGATCTCTTGAAATACTACTCTGCATTGACCAATTTGCTTATTTAATACAAGTCAGAATTCGATGCATCAGGGTTAAAATACCCTGATGAGTACACCAACATAATTTTAACATTGTGCTGCTCCTTCTGCTTTGATATTTCCTCTTATAATCAAAGGAGACCTGTTGCCTCCTGAGCAGGAAAATTATGTAAGAATTCTGTTTCTAGTGCTGATTCATCAATGCATTAACCTAGAGAGGAGTTGAAGAGCTACCATATCTAGAAATAGTTATTAACTGAATTTGCTCTGTATTTGAGAGGCTGGTCAGATATACTTGTATATATTCCTGGTTAGAGTATCCAAGATGACTGTCTATCCAAATGTTCTAAGTGGAGTACCAATAGAATCACAGAATGGTTTGGGTTGGAGGGGACTGGACCAGGCTGCTCATGTGCTGATCCATCTATAGGACTCTCAATTACAAGGAATAAATGGAGCACACCCAATATTTTTAATCATCAAATATGAACTGATGTTTTCTAAGGCAAATGGCTATTAGCCAAACAGAGCAAACAGGATGTTGTCTCCAGCACTAATAGGTATGAACCAATTTAAAACTGGCTTCTGGTTATGTACACGACATATAAATATGTCATTGTGGTATGATTGAACATGTAGCAAGTGTTTTGCATTAGGTTTATATATTACAGTTTTTATGTAAAGATACAGGACATTCAAATCACAAGTTTGTCTGTAAGATATCACTATTGGCATACTGGAAATCATGTCATTTTTACCTTGTTAACAGAGTGGGAAATCAAACATGAATATTATCCCTAGAAGTGTTCAGGGCCAGGCTGGATGGAGCTCTGAGCAACCTGGTCTACTGAAAGGTGTCCCTGACTGTGGCAGGGGGGTTGGAACAAGATGATCTTAAGGGCCCTTCCAACCCAAAACATTCCATGGTTATTTGATTGTAAAATTTGTTAAAACTGTTTTTTTTTCTTTTAGAAACAATACTTTTAAAAGTATCTATCTTTATACTTATGCTTATTTCATTATTTCTGGCTATACTTTCCAGAACATAATTTTATGTACGCTGTATAGTGATCTGGTTTTGCAAGAATATGCGGTTTCCTTTGTGATTACGTGTCTGTAGTTTAGGAGAGTGAGGAAAAAGGAAATAAAAAAAGGATATCCATCACATCCATTAAGAGCTTTGCTGTGTTTCTATGTTAATAGTGTGTATTGTTGGGTGGTTGACAAAACAAGAAACTCATAATGTCAGTTAAAATATTGCTGTTTCTTTTTGATTAAAATAATTGGAAATGTGTATTGTGAGCACAGTAAAGTGTGACAAAACAACTTCTACATTTTTTTAAAACTGTAGGCCCTATTATGCAGAATTCTGTCCCAATGTAAGAAAGACAAAGGCTAACATATAGCTAAAAAGAATCCCTGGTTAAGTTCCAAAAATAAAGTAATTTAAATACCTTTCATTATGAAATCCTTTGTTTTTACTTCATGGGATTGAATTCTGACTTGAAAGAGGCCATGTTTAAAGCAGGATTTCTCTTTCCTGTTCAGTGTTTGACAGGCTTTTGATCTAGATATTTTTTTTAAGGGCTTTTGTTGTTTGTGTAGACATAATCGATGAGTCTTTTCAGCTAGACTGCACATGTGATCATTTAGAAAAACAGAGGGACAATTCTTGGCACCTTTTGGGGATTTTTGTTTGTATAACATATGCTCTGGGCAAAGAAAAATCAAGCTTTACATTTTTATCTTTTCAAGTTCCACTTTCTCTAAAGTCAGAAAAAGTTTTAACTTATAACTCAGATGAAAAGCATTTTTCATAAGGTTGAATAATTTGGCATGTTTATATGATGCCTTTTCAGAGTAGATAACTTGTGCACATAATGGGACCCAAAAGTTCAAAGTAGCTAGTTACTTACAGCATATTCACTTATATATGTTGCAAGCAGCTAAAATGGAAAATGCTTTTCCCATAAGCAAGAAAACTTGGACACCAAATTAAATATCTTTGGCAAGGGGTTAGAAAGGCTATGCTTTATAAGAATAGTTACTGTCACACACAGATAACTTTGAGTTTTGTTACTACTAGTCTAGCTGATTGTTGCTAATGGTATATTAATAAAAATATTTTTAATGTTAACAATTTTATTAGATTCATCAGGGACAAAACTGGGACAGAACAAGGCTGTATATCACTAGCTTGATTGCAAAGGTGGTTTCATTTAAAAACTAAAGAAGGGGAAGAGGCAAGAATGTGTTCAGAATCATGAAAATTTTAGATCAAAATTGTAGTGGTGTGTGTGATGAAGGCTGTTCAGTATTTGCCTTGCTATCCAAGTAAAACAATCAGCATGTGCATTAAAGTATGCAAATTAGTGTCAGGAAACCAGCTCTTTCTTGAGGGACTTGATGATCATTCTTAAAATGATCAATATACTTGACAGAAGGTTAAATTACCTGTGCTCTCCTTCTACATTGGCTTAGAGGATATTGACAAGCATGATTTATAATATGCACTGGATTTTTGAGGGCACATATGCTTCAAAACCTCCAACAAAATCCTCACTGTTCTTCCAGGTTCTCTTATTTTCCTCCATGTTTTCTCCTCCTTGTTTTCTTTTCATGTCCTCTTTTTGAGTCCACATACTGCAATCATGTCAAATCACCAAATGTGTTCTCTTGTTCTCACATAGGTCAATTGTTTTTTTCTGAACTTCTCCGTAGCCATATGGTTTAAAAAGGAAAAAAAATTTAAAAAAAAAGTGTAGAATCTATTTCAAAAAAGGATATTCAAGAAAAGTTGTCAGAAAATACAAAACTTCACAATTAATTTGTTTCCTATTTAATTTTATCCATTTATCTAAGTATTTCTAATTTGTAATGTATTACTATGAAATTTAGTAAAGCAATTGTCCTTTTCCAATGAAAATTTATCCATACCAAACAGTAGGAATTCAAAATTTGCATGTCCCCAGTAGACTCATTCTGTCTTTGAGTTATTCCCCACAAGTTACCACAATTTGAATGAGAGAGGTTGAAAGCAAAGCACTATTTGGGAACCTTGTCTCCAGTGTTCCATGTTTAGCTGTGGATAGATAGGGATGCAAATACATGAGAGATCACATCCCCCAGTTTAGAAAGATTTGGAAATCACTTATTTTCCTGGTGAAAATGAATCTGATACAAGACAGTAGGGAAGTGCTGAGGGTACTAATTATTGTGCAGTTTGTAGAGGAATTTCATTAGCAGTTAGTAATCCTTTACCCTTGTCCCCATTGGACAGGTTGGCCAGCTCTTGCTGAGAGAATTGCATGTGCATGAACCACAAATGATTCATAGTCCCCAGGTTTTAACTGTGGTTAACTTTGCAGTGAAAAGCAGTCTCTGAGTGTTTGCTGTTGGGATGCTGTCTAGGCTGTGCATTCTTGTCAGCTTGATAAAGCAGGAAACTATGGAGGAGGTAGCACCCATTGCTCCCTCAGATTAGTAAGTCCTGTTTGGGAGGTGGGAAGATTCAATATGTTGAAATCTTAGCTTTCCACTGAGATTCTATAAATTGTGAAACTGTTACAGACTTCAAATCTGAGGAAATCATCCTACATAATATTAAGAAGCCAAGCCAATATAATTAGTTTTAGACCTTAGAAAAAACATTATGCCATGGGACATGGCAGAAGTACAAGCATTGTTTGCAGAGGTTAAAAAAAAAAAAATCTGATGTTTGGCTAGTTCATTTAAAAGCAGTAAGAATTTTTCCAGTGTGATTTTAAGTTTGGGACCAAAGGATAACCATTCAATTTCTGGTTCCTTCTAGTCTTATTTTGCAAAATTCTGAAGTTCTGCTATTGTAAGTGAATACCAGATTTTGTTCAGCTGGACCCAAGAATATAGACTCTTCTCCAGACCTAAATTCTAGTCACATTCTTATGTTCTTACAGAATAAAGATGCTAAAATTGTCCTGTTGGTTGAACTGTCTGTAACTATCTCCTTCTTTTGCCTGGAAGAGCATTCCGGACCCCAGTTTCCAAACTGTTGGTAAAGAAATGTATAAATCACAGTGAGTTCTATTTATCTCCGTAGCTGCAACCAGATAGGTGGTCATGACTTGTTCTTTTAGGTCAAGTAGCAAAAGGCTGTGCATCATCAAATGATGGATTGTGAATGAGACTAAAACATCAGACTGAATCTTGGATGTCTGGGTTAAGTTCCTGGCTCCAGAAATACTGTAGATGATTGCAAAATGAGTGCTGCTAGGGTAATTTTAATTCTGGCCTTTTCTAACCCAGAATGATTGATTTTGCAGATTCTGTTTTCTTTAAATATTGTTTTTTTTAATTTGATTAATATAAGGGAGAACATAGCAGCAGTTCATAATTTTTCTAAAAATAGTTTGAGGAAAATATGACTGAAACATGATTAGGAAGATATATGAATAAATGCGGTTTTGTTTTTCTTCGAAAAGTTACATGGAACATTAAGAGGTTGGATATTAGTAATTTATGTGGAGACACTTACTTTAATTATTATTATTAGCAAAATATACTCATAACTAAGATCTAGAAAATACTTTTTTCCTTTGAGAAGAAAATGTTGGAGGATTATGAAGGGCAAGCAACATAAACTCACTAGAACAAAAGATGCAGGAATTCAGTTTAAGCAGTTTAATTTTATGAATGTTTACATTTTTCTGTTAGTATTCTCCTTGTTGAATTATTGAAGGAGCTTTTAAAACTTGTTCTTTGAATCTTGAAAGTATTTTTTTAATCTCACACTGACATCTTAATGCTGATAAATAGTTTAACGTCAGCATGATATAAACTTGTGCCTACTTCAGATGTCAGCACCTCCATTGGTGTGCATTTATTCATAATAATCCTAATTTGGATTGTGTTGCATTTACAACACTAGACAGGCTTCACTGAATTAGTCTTACCTTGCTTCAAAGTCCATGAAAGACCAAACTTTGAGACTGGGGCTGTCTGCTGTTTTGTGCCTTTGGCACAGGCTCTCATCTAATCATTTGTGTAGGCATCACAGTGGTTTCAGACAGCACAGGTGTGGTAGAGTTAAAAAAGGTATTTTATTGTCACATGAGAACAGATCAGTGTATGAGTATCACAAAAGCATGATACAAGTCATCCAACTCAAAAGACTCTGAAAAAATATTCCTTCTGAAAAAAAGTAGTGAAAACCTTGTGGATAATTGGGAAGGGCAGAAAATTCACTTTCTAAATCTCTTCTCCAGTAAAAATGTAATCAAATATGATTTATCACATAGGTCTTGGTATGGAGAATGAAAAATAAGAGAACATTAAATCTTCAGAGCACTTAGGTCCTTCAGAGCCCTAATCACAATGGCACATGTTCTTCAGCACAGTGAAGTCCAGGCTCACAGATGAACAATTCTCTTGCTGGATCTTTACTGTACCTGAAGACAGATATTTAGTCATAGGTATGCTGTCTAACTTCACATCTGTTTCCTGCCTAGTCCTGACCTGACTGAGACCTTTAAGCAGTATAGGATTTAAGATCAGCAGCAGGAAACATCAAGTGAGGAGCTCAAAGCTGCACACAAAATAGAACGTATTTTACTTCTGTGAATGTGACATGACAACATTACAGTGAGTAGCTGCTAAAAATACATAACTAAGTATAATGGAGTGATACGCAGAGGTTTTTTGGTTGTTGTTATGTTTTGGGGGTTTTTTTTAAATGTTGGATTTGGGTCCCCCTTTTCTCTCCCTCAATTCAGGTGACCGGATATGTCATCCTTCAAAGGCTGACAAATCATAGAATGGTTTGGGTTGGAGGAGACCTTAAAAATCATCTAGTTCCACCCCCCCTACTATAGACAGGAACACCTTCCACTAAGCCAGGTTGCTCAGAGGCCATCCAACCTGGCGCTGGACACTTCAGGGATGGAACATTCACAAATTCTATAAGCAGCCTGTTCCAATGTCTCAGCGCCCTCACAGTGAAGAATTTATTCCTTGTATCTAATGTAAATGTACCTTCTTTCAGATTGACACCATTTCCCTTTGTCCTAAATGTCCCTGTAAAAAGTTCCTCACCAGCTCTCTTGTAAGCTCCCTTTAGGTACTGGAAGGATTACAAGGTGGCCCCAAGGCCTTCTTCTCTCGTCTTCATAGAAGAGGTGTTCCATCCCTTTTATCACCTTCTGTGTGTTGCTGCTTAGGTTGGGGGCCCCAGAGCTGGACATAGTACCCCAAGTGGGGTCTCCCATGAGCAAAATTGATGGAGAGAATCACCTCCCTTGACCTGCTGGCCACACTGCTTTTGATGCAGCCCACAACACAATTGGCTTTTGGGGCCATGAGCCATTGCCCTCACATGGTGAGCTTCTCATTGACCCCCAAGCCTTACTCCTCATCTGGTCTCAAACCATTCTCTACCTAATGTATTTTTGTACTTAGGATTGATCTGAGGTGCAGAACCTTGCACTTGGCCTTGTTGAACTTTGTGAGGTTGACACAGGCCCACCTCTCAAGCCTGTCCTGGTCCTTCTGGATGGCATAATCTCTTCCCAACACCCCAAAGCTCTTGTGGTGCTGACTGCACCACACAGCATGGTGTCACCAGCAAACTTGCCCAGTGTGCCCTCAATCCCACTGTCCATGTCATCAACAAAGCTGTGAAAAGTGTTGGTCCCAAAACCAATCTCTAAGTAATGCCCCTTGTCACTGCTTTCTACTTGGACATTGAGCTGTTAACCACAAGTCACTGAGTGTGAACATCAGCCAGTTTATTATCCACCTAGTGTCCCATCTGTCAAGCCTATATCTCTTCAGTGTCAAATGCTTTGTATGATTCCAGGGAGATTACATCAGTACTCTTCCCTTATCCACCAACACTGGAACCCAACCATAGAAAGCCAGTAAATTTGTCAGGCAGTCTTTGAACTTTAATGAAGCTACACTGGCTGTCGCCAATAACTTCCTTATTTTCCATTTGCCTTAGCAAATGCTTAGTTTTCAGCATAATCTGCTCCATGATCTTGCCCATCACTGACTTGAGAATGCCTGGGCTGTAGTTCTCCAGATCTTCCTTATTTTCCTTTTTGAAAAGGGCAGTTGTGTTTCCACTTTTCCAGTCACTGGAAACTTCACTAGACAGCCACAATTTCTCAAATATGATGGATAGTGGCTTAGCCACTTCCTCGTATGTGGATGAATCTCATCAAGTCCCATGAACTTGTGTACCTTCAAGCTCCTTAGTCTCAAGCCCAGTCTTCTTCTTTATTCTCTCAGTCCTTGCCTTTGCCTCCTGCAACTTTGGCAGTGTGGCTAGAACACTTGCTGATGAATACTGAGTCAAAAGTAATCTCCTTTTCTAAAATATTAAGTTTAATTTTTTTTTTTTTTTACTTTTAAGGAAGTTCAAGTTTCTGTGCTTGCATAGTCAATGATGTTTTAAGCTGTGCTTCTATAAATCTTGCTCACAATCTATGGAGCTAGCACATAATTTGGATTCCTTTTGTGTGAGGGTATAATGTCATAATGAAGTATAATTTCTGGAATCAATATAAATATTTATGTGTTTAACCGATCATAGGTTTTGAAAAGAAAATAGGGAACAACACCATTGGGAAAATGTTCAGCATATTGGATGTTCTATCCCAAGTTATCTTCAAGAACTTGGGGTCTGAATGTTTAAATTTAAATGTTCTGTTTAAAAATTCTCTTACCGGTATGCATAAAAATCTTGGAAAATTGCGTGGGGGGGGAACAGGTTCATGCTGACAGCTTTTTATGAATTTGTTGTAGGAAGTGCAGAAGGATGTAAGACTCTTGCTAGGATTCCCAGAAGAAATCCTGCTTTACTCTCTTGTAAAGTTTTCTTAGCATGAATTTACGCAATAGTAAGCCATCCAAATGTACTTGGATCTTTTTTCAGTGTAAATAGAAATTCCCAAAACTATAGCAACACAGCTCCAATGTGTCATTGAAAAGGCTTTGTATCTGTTGAAAAAAAAAAAGAAAAAAACTACTGGCTGCACTTGAAAGTTACTGGAAAGCACATTCATAGCTAATTATGAACAAATACTAGTTAACACTTTAAATAAAAAGAGAGAAAAAAAGCAAAAAGATTTAGGGCATAGACAAGCAGATGAAAGGATTGTTGTTGCCTTCCATCTGAGATTACTCAGATGCATTCCTGTATTCAATTACCTGAGAAGATGTGATATTCCCTTAAGAGAGATCGGGGGATCAGAAGGGATGGCAGTTTCGTGCATCTCCTTACTCATAGCCCTTTGAAACTAGTTCAGCAGAAATAGCTTAAATTGCAGCAGGGATTGGGGCCAGACGGTGACTACAGACAGTAATCACTGGGTCAAGATCATACCACAAACCAACAACAAAAAGTCCTGGTGGAACAAAAGCTCTGTTAGCGTGTTTGAATGCAGTTTGAGTAGACTTACACGGTCTACTGGGACTACTTTCTGAATAGGCACCAATGGGTCAGCTTGTTGTGTGACTATGCTTACCTAGTACATTTACACAGAGAGGACATTGATAATTCTTATTAGATGCTAGCTTTGAGTCTATTTTTCTCATCAAATCTCTTGCATACTTCATACTCAATTCTCAGCTTGAGTTTTACGCTTTTTTCCCAAAGTTACTAAGCACAAGCCTCTATCATAATTTAAAATTTAATGATTGTCTAACTTTTCTTTACAATCTTCTCCAAAACCCACTTCCTTTTTGATAGCGTCCATCCAAAATGGCTTAGTTCTTACTAGTGCCACTAATGCCCCAACCACACTAAATAAAACATGTAAAGAGAACACCAACAAAATCTAAAAACTGAGGCAAAACAAATCCAAAAGTCTAAAAGGTAGTGGGGGTAAAGGGGGAAGGGAAGAAAGAAACTTTTCTCAAGGGCTTTCTGTTGATTCTGGTGTATTTGCTGTTCTGCTTTGGTGTTTTTAAAAAGACAGTCTTGAATAGTATGTAGTATACTAACTGCAAAAAAAATTCTTTAAGTATTATTTTGGTGTTTCCTGAGGGTGTTTAAAAGTATATGTACTACCGAAGAGAAATAAAATTTTCTCAGAAGCACTGACAGAGCTCTTGTAAACTTGGACCTTACTTGGACCCTAATAATAGCTGAGTAACTGCATGCTCTTGCTTGTGCTGGTGGTTCATCCAGTATTTTCTCTATATCCATTTTCTTTCAGTCCTAGTCAGATGCCTGAGATACCTACAAACGATATCCTCATGGCCTCTGTCAGGCACCTCACCTCCTTAATGAAGTTGGGTCAAAAGTGACAGGTGAACTGCCTGAGGTTCCATAACACTTTTCAAGAAAAAAAGTCAATTTACCTAAATTTTGTTTGTAGTATAGTTTTTTTGGGACTTCTATTGAATTTGTGCCTCTGCCAAAGGAGATATTTGTTATATTTTCAAAGCTCCAGCTAATATTCACTCATCACCAGTGCAGAAGAAAATATGTCCTCTTTAAAGATCCTGGTAAATCTCCAACAAGGGTTTGTAGAAATATTAGTAATTGTTTTCCTTTTTATTTGTTTTGGGATTTTTTAAAAAGGGTATCTATTAATTTTCCTGCTTTTTAATAATATGTATATAACACTGGAGCACAATAGTCCTAGTCAAAACCAGTGGTTGTATGTTTTGAGTTTCCAGTTAGTTGTAAGTCAAATATTTCTTTTTAGATTTTTTTAACCCTGTGGAAGAGATGAGAGAGTGAAATACCACATTTTTAAATAAGAAATTGCAACAGCTAATAACAGAGACAACAGATGTTATTTGCAGAATCTGTCCACACAGAAAATAGTCTGTACGTATTGAAAACAGATATATTCATGTTACTAGCTGTTTTAAAATTTAGGTTTAGTGCACAAGGTATAGTGGTTATTACAGTTAAAGGAGACTATCAGGGAATGTTTTTTTTACTGAAAATGATAAAATACTTAGCAGTTGTCTTCATTCAGTGTGGCTTTATTTCTGCAGAGAATTTAGCAAAACATCCAAAATTATCCACTGAGGTCAGAGGGGACAATTTGTGGTCAATCAATGGTTTATATCCTTGCCTTTGAAACACTTTTAATTTAATTTCATCTTCTACGCTTATTGAAAACAAAAAACTATTTATAGAAAAGTGAATTTTACTATTCTTCTGAAGACCAGTATTTTCTAAAACACTTGTGTCTATTTCTCACATTCAATTTGGTGAGTTACATCAGATTTTCATAAATACATAGGTCACTTTGGTTATTCATGTGTGTGCCTTTGTAGAAGTTTCTATGTAACATTTGCAGGACTCTAATCAAAAAGAATTGGAAGAGCAAACACAGAAAACAATGGCATGTATCATTCTGGAATGTGGGTATATGCTGATAAGGACAGAAGACTTGAGAATTCAGTTAATTAGAGTTCATTTGTGAGATCCTGTTTGAAAGCTCATTTTGAACTGCATGAAATGGAGTTTTATGCCTCAATTATAAAACACCCAGCAGTAAATTTAAGCAATTTTTTTAAAAAAGTGATAGAATAGAAATTAAGACATCTGAAGTGGATAATTTTTGAAGAGATACATATGTCCTGTAGTTAAAAGAATTGATATAAGAGCCTTGGATATAGTACAGTCCTCACACTTGGTAAGCAATGACGTAGGGAGGAAGGAATGTACTTGAATTTTGACCAAATATATAAAGTGTTTAGGAAGTATAGACCTTGCTCTAAAAGGAGACCAACTTTAAATAATCTGAAGGTATCTTAATGGAAAAAGCAGGCAAACAGTGCAATGTCATCCAACAAGAAGGCATTAAAGATGCTTTCAGACTAGAAACTAAAAAGGGAAAATATAACTAAATCAGTACATGTTGTAAACCATTGATAAGGTAGCTTGGCTCTGTTAGAGGTCACTTTGACTCTAAAATGCTGTGACTTTTGAGATGGCCATGTTTTTCAACATGACCTAAGGTTATTTTTCAATTACATTATTTGAAGTAGACTTTTCAGAATATATATGCCTTCAGGATTATGAAAGCTGTATGTAAAGCCATATATAGAGTGTGTGAAGGCCAACAAGATATACCTGTTACTTTTGCTTACCAATGTATTACACAAAATAGAGAGGTTAGTATTTCCTGGTATGATATAGCATTTAATAGATTTGGAACTGTTTATTTGGACTTATTTTAGCAAATTAGTGTCAAGAATCAAGTTCTTAGACAGGGGTGTTGGAAAAGACGATGAGCCAATAAAATATGGACTATTTGGGAAGGAAAACTAACTAACCCAAAAGCAGAAATTCCTACATCTGTCAGAAAACCTGCAGGCAGTTAGGGCTCCAAATATATATTAAAGCAGATATGGATATTGCACAACTACAAGATTTCTTTTAACGTTTTTCAAAGAAAAACAAGTGAAAGTTTTTAAATAATCTTATTTCTAGAAGATAGAGAGTAATTGTAGAGGCAGAGCAGAGTGCTCAGATGCGGTCAGCTGCCATGGTATCCCAGGATTTATCTAATTTTTCTGTGTGGGCCATTGATGACCTGTGTCATTACCACTGTGGCCTGGGTAAAAATATTTTTATTTATTTATTTATTTCACCTTTTATAGGTGTTCTCTTTGTAACAGGAAATACACTTTTCTGTGATGAATGTTCTTCATAGGTGGGTACCTTTTAGCTGGCATTTGGCACTTAATGGATATATGCCAAACCCCAGTGCCTTTCATGCACTCTTTTTACACCTGTGATGAACTGCTTTGGAGGAAGAAGTAATAATAAAGATACATAATATTGAGTTAAATGGTGAAGTATAATGCATTCTGGGATACTTCAACTGGATCCATCATAACTATTTTTTTTTTCCTTCCCCTACTCAAAGAGGAAAATTAATTGGAAGTTGTTGACCAGTGGGGTGATTAGTACAGAGCAAAGTACATATAACCAGTAATATCAGGTGATAATATTCCCACTCCTCAAGTAAAAACAATCTCCAGCTGTTATAACAATCTTCAACATCTAATAGTTATTCCTCTGTATCTAGATGATAGTAAAAATTCTGTCATTTTGATATCAGGAGGTTTTCTTCCCTTACTGATTAAATTTCACTGCATGTTTTCATTTTCTAGCCATTTTCTACAGCTCTTGGATGTTTACTGTGTCTAGTGCAGAAGCAGTCATCTCAGTATTTTCTTTGGACAGGGAGAGATCTGAGTGTAAATATCATATTTTCTCTTTCACTGGTGCCACCTGTCGTCTTGTGAAAGCAGAATTGTTTTCATAATATCTTTAACTTTTTCTGTCTAGAAAAATGACAATGCAAAAGGGCTGCAAATTAGATCTTCACCTGCATAATAATACCTTTTTTGATAAAATGAGGAATTTTAAAAATATTATCACATTTGGAACAAACTATAAGGAAATTCTTCTTAAGAGAAAATTCTTTTCCTTGCAAGATTGTTTACTACAAAGAGGTGATTTGATGCAGGATGGAATATCTCGCTGTAGGTATAGTAGCTGCCCTATGCAAAAGTAATTTTTACTTTAAAAAAAAGGCACTATTACATGCATCTTTGCCATTCAGGGTTTCTAGAGTTCCTTTTCATTGAGTAATACCAAATTCTCTAGGAATTTATCAAAATATAGATAACAAAAATAACTTGGTTTTGTTTTGCTTTATTTTGTTCTTCTTCTCTGGACCACAATAAGTTTCTTTTTTAAATGAAAGGAAACTTGTGCCAGAATGGGGATATTCTGACATGCTTTGATAAGCTTAGGATAATATGTTATGCTTACACTCTTTTGAAAAATAAATTGTGGAGCATTTGGTCCATTACTGGTGGGTAAATAATTACTTGTAAACATGTGCACAACATTTGAAATAAAGAAGAAAAGACCTAAAACAAGGCAACTCTACTGATATCCCATCCTATCAATCTTGGAAATGCTAAAAAGATTTCTATTCTAAGAATGTGACATATGTAAACAAGACTGTTGTAGGATGGAATATGGTAGCCTCTATTCCTAAGCATTGTTTAAATGAAAGAAGTCCAATTTGCATTTTTCAACAATAAATTTATTTATTTTAAGAGTTGTATCCACAGATACTTAGTGATTGTGTAAATGCAGAATGAGATATTTAATCTCATTTCATCCAAAGAGTTTGTGCACAGCTTCTTTCTTCTCTTTTGAGCTATATGTTTTTACTGGTCATACCTTGATTTTCAGGATTGAAGTATGAAAAAACAAAAAAAATGTATAAATGAAATTCTGTAAAAACTGCCACATTTCACCTGGTTTCTTATCCAAAGTGATGCAAGGCTTTCAAGAAAAGCTCTAAGTCAGCCCAAATTCACTCAGCACTGGGCTCAACTTCACTCAAAGGGGTTGTGAGCCCGTTGCAAACCTTCTGAAGAATCTGGGCCAAGTTTCAGGTCGGTATTGGAACCTGTAATCAGGCAGGATTCACGTGCTCTTCAATTTCCTTGAGAATATTTACCCATCTCTCCCTCAAGTTTTGTGTGGTTTGCTGGGATTTTTTTTTTTTCCCCTTTCAGGGTAACAGTGTTGGAGCCCAAATCTTCAAGTAATGATTACTAAATACAGTATTTTCCACTGCAAATATCTGGGCACTAGTCAGCTGTGCTACTGCTCAGAAGACTACATTGCAACTAATAAAAAGCATTTGCAGCACTAGACAAAGCTCTGATCATTGTTGTGACTGGGGAAAGTACAAGGAAATTCCATATGTATATCTTTGCTACAGATTTCACATGCATATTTGAGTGTATGTTTGTTAATTGCTGTTGATTGGAACATTTTAACAGAAAAGCAGTGATTATCTTTGTATCTTAATTATGCCATTGCTTTGCTTTTTTTCAACAAATTTAAAATCAGGGTTTCCTTTTTCAAAGGCAGTGTATCTGTAATGCAGAAAAATAATTGTAATTAATTAATATTGTAGAGCTCTGTAGGGAAAGTAGAATAAAAAATAGCTGAAATGTTTCTTCAGTTTTAGATTTCTGTATTAATTTTATACCACTGACATTTGTTACCAGGACAGTTCAGAGCCTTTTCGTGTTTCAAAACTTTCTGACTCTTGGGAATCCTAAAATTCTCCTTGCATGTTAACAGGCCAGAAGTCTAGCAGACTGAAAAGGGGATCAAGTACCAAATTAAAAGAGCTTTCTGCCTAAGCATATAGACTTTAAATGAGATTCAAGTTTTATTACCTGAATGACTCCATAAATATAAATTTCACCTAAACTGACTCATAGAGCAGATTGACAATTGCTTTGCACATCAGCGGAGCCTGAGTTAATGTGCACATTCTGGTAGATTTTTTGTTAAGTGTTCTTTCAGTGAACTAACCTAAGTGAAATGTGCACAAAAAATTATGAGAGAACATGTGGCAAATAGAGAATTTTTTCACCAATGTGTGGGAATGACAGTTTCTTATTTGTAATTTTCTTCACATGATCACCAAATGATGATATCATTCATACAAAACTAGTCATGTTTTCAATACAAGCATGCTTCAGCTCTAGCACTTCACTAATGGGTGTGTGTGTAGGGAGAGGAAAGACGCTTCATTTGTAATTGCCAAATTACAATTTGCAGAAAAACTATAAGGCTGAATCCTTCCTGCTCTTTACTCAGCTTTTCCTCCTCTTGGTAGACAAGTTCCCATATAATTTGAGTTTTTGGAATCATTATTTAAGATCTGGTTTTAAGTCAATTTCATGACGTGATTGTTGTTTAGATTACTGGAAGATTTTTTTCCCCCCTAGGCTTTGAGTTTTGGATTCATTTCTTTTTGCAGTGGTTTTGGATTTTTTTAATAGGGTTATCAAAATTTGTGTGATTTTTTTTTGTGTGATTGTTTGTTGAATGGGAGAGTTGGTTGATTTTTTTTAGAATTTCTCTACATGAGTATATCCTGTTATATACTCAGGGGATTTCTGTTTATTTTACACATGACATATTTAAAATTAAATTATCCTGAAGCACCTCTATCTTTTGCCTTGTTGCTAATTATTTGTTTGTATTTTACAGCCAAAATGGACCAAGAAAATGAAGAGAAGTCACTGACAGAAGCACATAAAAGGTAAGACAGAGTGATGTAGTAAGACCTTTCTTTGAAAAATATGGTTTTTTAGCAGTTGCTGTATTAGCAGCCAGCATTACTGTGTTTTGAATGGTATAGAAATGCACTCAGAAAGAAAAGTGATACTTCATTATTGTCAATTTTAATTTGACAATGCAGAAAAACTGAAATTCTTTTCAGAAATAGTGTATATTGCCCCTGTCTTTCAGAAAATGCATTATCTTATGTAAAAATAAATTCAGAGGATACCATTTGGACTGTTTATAATACACCAGAATCATGGTGATTTGAGAGATATTTAGTATTCCCCAAACAAGTATGATTCATTAGGTATTCATATAGCACATTTCCTGTGCTTATAAAATGTCCATTTCATAAAAAATAATTAGAACTTTTTTAATAAACTAATGAGATGTATAATTAAATGTGATTTCCTTTGTAGAATTCTAATAGATCTTCAAATACTTTTTGTGGCAAAAAGCAAAATATCTCATTAAATTTCATCATAGATGCATGCAGTTAAGATGGTTTTCAAAACTGGGAACCTCACTGCATTGTACATGTGGTTTGTTCTGATTTTTTGGAGAGTTCTCCAGCAGCAATGCTTAAATGGGACAGATTTTTATTGGTCCCAGCAAGAGATCAAAATATGGTGCACAGCATTTATAGCCCAAATTTATGGAAACTCACAGTCTGAGTTTGGGGGTTGTTTTTCACTAAAAATAGCATTTTCTTTTTGTGCTAGCTGCAACTATCGCTTATTACATTCTAATGAATATATCTATAATATATCCCCAGAATTGTGAAGTCTCTCAATAGGATTCCTCTAAAAAATAACACTATAAAAATTTCTGGTTTTTACTATGGTTTGTTAGCCATTCTATGGCCTCAAGGCCCAAATTTGCTCCCTGCAGTTATGCCCACAGGGTGGTTGATGTCTTTCCTGGTACAACATCACATTTTTTTCCTCTATTCCCTTGGGCCATGTACTAAAGATAGTACCTGGAAAAGAAGCCAAGATGAGTGAGTGCCACAAGAACCTCCCTCTTTGCTTGTAAGGAGATGGCAGGTCCTTGAGTGGTGTGTTGGTGGTGTGGAATCATGGTGGTGTGGAAAGGGAGTATAAGAGAATCACAGACAGCTACTTCAAGAAGGTCTGTGTTCCCTTAAGTTTCATTACACAATCACAGAATACTCTGATTGGGAAGGGACCTGCAAGGATCATTGAGCCTAACTCTTAAATGAATGGCCCATAGAGGGATCAAACCCCCAACCTTGGTGCTGTTAGCACTATGCTCTAACAGGCTGAGACAGTATTAGGGTATTGCTTTGGCTTAGTGTCATACCTCTTGCTCAAGTATACAGAAGGCATTCCTGACATTTCTTTGGTTTGTTTAGCTGTTCAGTTACATAATTCTTGTCTTTAAAATTTTCCTTCACAATAAAACTCTGAGAGAAGATGGCACTGTTAGGAGATTTCTGTGATCTCTGATTGCTCTTTTAAAGAAAATATTTGTCCTGTCAAAAATGGATTTGAATACAAGTCTAAAGGTGACAGAAATCTAATGACACTGGAATCTTCAGTCTGTTCAGAAATTTTGTTATTTATTACTATCTTTTGGTGTCTAATTCACTTTCCTTTCTAATCTTTTTCCTTGGCAAGACTGGAACCATCATATAAAAAACTTTCTGTTGGTTTTATTACACTGATGGGGGAAGAAAGCAAACTGCTCCATGGATTTTTGTTTAGCTTCTTCTTAGATCTGTTTCTTCTGACTTGCCCTAACTCTTTCTTCTCCCAGCTCCTTTTACACAGTTTACCAAGAAGAAAATTTGGTCTCATTGCTCTTCCTTTCTATGAATATTTAGCAAGGATATTTTCTTTCTTCCTTCCACCTTCCCACTGAAATTCTTGATCAGAGTAGTTGTGTTTGTTACCTGAAAACAACTTCATATTGAGTTTTAGTATTATGTGTGATTATTTCAGTAAAATTTTTAATTTAGCTTGAAAATAAAATTCTTGGGATCCTTTTTGGCAGAGGTGGGTGAAAAAAATGATAGGCACTTAAGAAACTAAATAAAAGATTAGTTGCATTTGACTAATCATAGGTAGATAGCAGTGCTTTGGATGACGAGACAAGCAAGTAGTGCAAGGAAAAGTGATGGATTAGATGGAGCAAAGTTAATGTGATTAATGTGCTTGGATTTTCCTTGTTGAAGTGGATGACTTCAGCCCATGTATAAGTTCAGGTCTACTGCATGGAAGCATTTCTTTAGCTTTCATTAAAAACTATGATTTTTTTCATTATTGGTATTATTATTTTCTTTGTTAGTTTGTCTCCATTAAAATACAAAAGTCCAAAAGAAAAGCTCTTGTAGCAATAACAAAAAATGTTTCTGAAATGAATAATGATTTGGGGAAAATTCAGCGACGTGTATTTTAAAAAAGCTCAGTTGTGCAATAGATGAGCTGAAATGGAAAGTTAATCTTACTCACAAAATGAAGACAAAGAAAATGGAATGTCTGCTCCAGGGACTCCATACAGTGTATAGCTGTTCATTTGTCACAAGTGAGAAAATGTTTAATCAGTTTTGAAATGATGTATTCTCTCTTTATTTATCGTGTTTAGTGACTTTAAGAGTGTCAGTATGTAAAGTGTTTATCCAAGGAATGGATTTCTGGCACATGGATAAAATGAAAAGTGAAATGTTTAGCTCGCAACAGGCATATGTTCCAAGATCTCTCTGAGTAAGTATCCTGAGATGAGAAGAAAGCACACAGGTCTATGTTTATCTAGCTTACGCAGGCAGACAGGGAAGGCTCCAGCCTGGTATTAACACTGAAGTGACATGGAATGTCTTCACCAAACCCCAAACAATTACATCATTCTCTTAACAATATTGATAAAGTGTAATAAGAAAGAACCTGGCACTTTCCAATTAGATCCTCATTGCTTAATGCTTGAGAAACTGTGAAATACTTGTCAAGTTAAAGCAAAAATCACTCATTTTGGGGGGAGGTGAAAGAAGTAAAACAGAAAAGAGAGAGGAAGAGGGGAAAGAGATGCTTCTGTATTTTAGAAGTCCTTTGGGCACCTTTGGTGCCCCTTTATTTTTTCTTCTATTTTTATTTTTAAATTTGAAATAATGTCCTCTGTACTAAGAATCGTATTATAGAGATGCTCTCTGTTTTCTCTGTTTTCATTTATTTAGTGTTAAATATCTTTCGTCTTTTGAGATGTGATTTTACTTAAGCAGCAAAAAAATTGAAGTATTATTGTTTCCAGGTACATATAAAATGCGATTTCAGAATGAGATAGACTTTCATCATAGTATCCACAGCAAGTAAAAACCAAGATTGCACAATATTATTGTCCAAATAATATGACAAGTGATACCTCGTTTGCTGTGCTAGGATGAAGGGCAATAGCCACAGCAGAAATACCATTTTGCAGACATGTAATCAGAAATGAGTTCGTTACTCGTCTTCTTGCACTTCATTTCTGAAGAACCGATAGTTAAACAACCTGACTGAAGCTACCAGAAAGGCCATTCAGTGAAGCTGAAAGTCCTAATTCTCTGCCTTGCTACCTGAACAGCTGAATAGCTCTAGAGGAATGGCATGTAACTTTATGACTTTTTCTTACTTCATCCAGTATTAACTTCTCATCTTCTTAAAAGGCTTCCAGATTCACATCTTTTTAAAAAGCAAGTAAGTCCAGACTTGTAATATTGATCTCTCTTCCACTGAAATAGTTGAGATAATCTTTTTCTTCCCCTTTATCTGCAAACATTTGTGTCTTCTTGGAGTAACACCTTGGGAATTATTCAAAAATTTAATTAAAGATGGGTGGGTTTTTTTGTATCCAAAGTCAGATGATCTTCAATTTTTCCTACTCTCTCAGTCTAACAATTAAGCATTTGATTCTTAATTTAGTTCAGCAGCGCTGAAAGTAGTTCAGTTACTCACATTTCATATAATTAACTCATATTCCACTTCTGTAAGAGGCAATATATCTAGAAATATTAAAAAACACTAACATTTTTTGGGGGGTGGGGGTTTAGTTTTTCAGATAGTATAACTCTGCTTGAAGTGACAAGTCACTAAGTCAACTGTCCCATACTCTCTGGTGGTTTAAAACTGTTCGCCTGTTTTTCCTGTTGATGCCTAACAAGATCTGGAAAGACAGAAATTCTACTTTCTGTCCTGGCTTTCTGTACATCACTGTTTTAAAATCCTAGAATTTAATTTTTTCCTTAAAAATCTCATTGCATTATGAGAATATATATTTGTTTTATAAAAAGTCAAACAGAGGACTTTTTGCCTTTTGACGCAAGTATCAACTGGGGAATTTAGGATGTGTGTGGCTTGGTATGAAATGCTCATCTCTCCATGTCTGGATATTTTTATTTGGTTTATTTTAGAAATTGCTTCCATTACTTGCACATTCCAGTGATTTTTGGGCTTTTAAGTACTTTCTGAGTGCAGCCTCCCAGGCACCTCTTCTGTTTTCAGGACTTTTAATAATCCAGTTAGAAATGTCTTGTTGCTTTCTTCTGCTGTAGCAACAAAATGACATTAATTTTGAAGAGCAATGTTTACCTTTAAATTGCCTGCAAAAACCCCCAGTATTCTTGACACAACGCTCTTTGCAGACTTCCATTGACATCACTGAACATGAGAACTTGGGGAGGAACAAAGGTTTACACCTGCTTATGAGCTGACAAGTTGATGACATTTAGAGAAATAGCAGACAGTATGGTACAATGGCACTGCTGAAAAGCAACACCTCGAAATGTAGCACCTAAGTCTGGTAATCCTTTAAAACATTAAATGTTCCTCCCACCTCACCACCCTCCACACAATGTTTTGGATTGTTTCCAAAACTGAACTGTAAAGTTAAAGTGAAAATTGAGTTAATGATAGAAATAAACTGGTGAAAAGCTTAGAATGGAAGAGGTATGTAGTTTAAAAAAAGAAAAGGAAAAAGAAAAAAAAAACCCAGAAGAAAACTTTTAGCTGAAAGGCTAGAATATGCTGTTGGGCTCTGTCTTTCACTACGTCTTTGGCCATTCATCTATTGTTGGTTGCTTCACTGTTATGTCTATTTCTCGCTGTGTGGCTCCCAGCATGTAGGCTGGAATTGCTAAGGGTAATACATTTCAGACCCTAGGTATACATTAGTTGGATCAGCAAAAAGTAAATACTTGCTGAGCAGAGGAAATGTGTATAGAAGAAGCTTACAGACTGTTAAACAGTTTGGATCATTCTGGTTTAGTATCCTGTCTCTGACAAAATATCAGGACCAGTAGATATGCAGTAATGGAAACTTAGTCAGCAGTTTAGTCATGTCAGAAAGTCTCTTCTAAAATACGGGTAATTGATCTTATCCTGGAAGATGAAGTCCTTGTCCTTTTCTGAAAATATTTGCCAAGTGACACAAGTCCTTAACCATTTAGATTGATTTTTGCCTGTAAGACCATTATCTTTTCTTTTAAAGATTTTGGCCTACTTGCTTTGAAAAATAATTTTATTTTATTGGCTTGAAATTAATTTAATGCATTTAATGGCATTCAGTGCTAGTATGATCAAATGCTAATACAACTCCTACCTGACTGGGGTACAATTCAGAGATCTAATATTCCACAATGTAAACTGATTTTTATGCAACTTATTCTAAAGTTCATGAAAAGGGTTTTTTCTTAGATCTTACAGTAAAAGATAAAGGACGTTAGTTTAAGGTGCGGCTGCAGTTATATGGCTAAATAGCATTGATAACAATACAGCTAACACCCTGATAACAATATAGTTAAAATAACTTGGATCTGATCAACCCAAAACTAATTCATTGGCATCAGACTGAGGATTAAAAAAAGAAAAGAATACAAGAACCACGTAGATAATAAAATTTGGGGGAAAAAATACATAAAGTCTTTCAATGTGTCACTTTTTTTTGGCTTCCAGTTTATGTTCAGCAGGTGGTTTCACTGAGTAGCCCTCAAAAATTCAAGATATTCCTCTGGAGCTGTTGCAGCTGAAGTGAAACGTTTGTGTGTGTGTGTATGTGTGATTAGCTCCAGTGCCTCTCCCTTGTGCATCAGCTTCTGATTATGTTCAGAAGAACTTTTCTTTCATCATATTGTCTACCTGAGCTGTTTGGTTAGTTGTTTCCTTAGACCTTCATAGTCAGAGTTTGCATTTGCAAGGACTGTGACTTAAATGTGGATAATGCATCTCTTCTACTCTCTTAAGCCGATTTGCCACCGGAGTTGTTCCTTTCTTCCTTGCTGCATGTTACGATTTACTTTAAGTATTAAAATATTATGTTGCTGTTGTCATGTATATGCAAATAGAAAAGCAGAACGTCAGGGATGGGATTTAATTAGGTCACAACTGCTGTATTAACTCATCTGGGAACTATCCAGTAATAATCTCTACAATATAGGTCATTCCTTCCATAACAATTTCCAGCTGATGGAAGGCTGCCATCCACAAGCCGATCCACGATACAGGGAATGCTTCAGCCTACTTCTGAGACTCCACTGTGCTTCTCATATATGGAGATTAGGTGACTAGGAGAGAAAGTAGTCTGTTTGCTCTTCCTCCATTTGTTATTCAGTCTCATTGCCTTGTTTCTTGACTGCTTTAACAACCTAGTTCAGAAAACAGCTTTACTGGGCCAGATCCCTGTCTTAAATAAGGGCTTCTCATGAGATAACCTCACCCACTTCTTTTCTCAGCTGCTGTCTGAAAGGTAGTTCTACCTTAATCAGTCTGTGGAGGAGGTAAAACTTCCTGCTTCACCCTAAAGAAAACAATTAGGGTGTGGTCACCCCAGACCAGAAACACAGTGAACCCTTCTTGGAAGGGATGGGAACAGCTCCTCCAGACATGAGATCGTTTTCTTAGGCCAATGGATTATGGTTTGTCTAGCTTTGCTTGGATGTGTGAATATTGATAATTCACAAATCCAGAGTTGGTATGGTTATTTAATGCAATATTTTTATTAAGTCCAGTGGCTGCCAGCTTTTCATTTAGGCAATCCTTATAGAAAATGCTACCCATTTTCTGTACTCATCTACACAAAAATTCTTACACTTCTATGAAGATAATATATTGGGATAACTTGAGACTTGAATCTTAAGTGCTTATCATCTGAAAAATGCAAATAATGACCTTTTCAACCTGGCAGTTCATCAAGACAGATTTTGAAGTATTTCCATTTCCTTTCATGGAATTTTGTCATAATTGACTCCAAGAATGTGAAAGCCCCCACAAACAGTTCTGTTTTCAGCAAAGGATTATTTCTTCTAGTCATAGTTGTGCTGGCCATGGTGATAGGAGTGGATGCGTGTTAAGGAGAGAGCTCTTGCACAATGAGTTAAGTAAGAATGCTCTCCAGAGCCTTCACAAAGGGTTAAGGTGAAACTGCATCAAAAGACCTTTAAAACGCTAGGATATTCTATAATACCCAAGTATTTCAGACCATTTTTAGTCTATAAAGAATAAAATTTCAAAGAATAGAAATTGAAACTGAAATCTAAGTTTGACTTAAGCACCAAAATAGACATTATTATGATTATGCCAAAAAAACCTCCCTGTACATTCATTTCACTTGCTATATTTAGAGTGTCATTTTCGTCAGTGCAGATACATAAAATTTTATCTGTGCTGAATTATACTCATATGTGTACCTGAAATTTTGTTAAGCATGTGTATGGTTTTGATCTAGATATCTAAATAATCTGCTCTAGGTTTAAGAAAAATTATTATTCCATTATATAATAGTTATTATTTCCTTTGATAACCCTGGTCTTTCTTCTTTTTGAAGCTCAGTTATAAAAATGAGCCACACCATGGGAGCAGGCAGATTACAAGGCTGAGGCTGTAATCAATACTTTTAAAGACCGTAATAAGCTTTTAACACAGTATTTAGTGCACAACAGTTCTGCCCTACTTCCATATGTAATTATAACCTCTTTAAGTAATAATACTTGCTTAGAAGGCCTCCAGTGAACATGAGAAGTGTTAATAGAAAGATCTGAAGTCAAATTGGGTTTTCACAGGAGGTTTTTAGCTGTTTCTTACAGCACTGAGGCCAGCAGCTTTTGTGTCTGACTGCTGCTGTTGAAATTCATTCTACCACTGTATTCTGTGTCTAACAGCACCTTATTACTTCTTCAAGTTCAGCCAGCCAAGGGTTATTCAATATGTTTGAAGCTCACATGTTTGTCTTTTTAAGAGAGAAAAATAGTTTTGTCTTGGATATGTTACTGGGCCTGACTCTGCAGTGCACAAAATTACATGGTATTGTTTTACACATGCTCATATTGCCTGTGTCTAGCTTAGCACAAAGCTAGCCATATGTCTGGAGCAGCTTATCTGGCAGGCATGGGCATGATATCCATGCTAACAGGAATTAAAAGCATTAAAGTCCAAGATAGAGAGCCTATATATTTATGCAAAGTATTCAGGTAACAGTGGGTCGCAAACTAACACCAATGCATCTAGAGAACTTTAACCTCAAGCCAAGGTTTTGGGAGAAAATTTGAACTGATTTACAATTGTAATTTTTAAATTACATGGAAAAAGCACATGCAACTTAAAAATAGATTTGAAGAGTCATGCTCTTCAATAATGCAAAAAAACCTGGAATCAACCCAAACACAGAGAGGGACCAGGTTGTATCATATTGTTTTAGAGATGAATGAGACTAAAAATACATTATACCTGATAGCCTAATGTTTCCGGAAGATATAAGCAACAAGAATTGATCAGGCAAATTTCATCATACCCAACCAATATAGCTTAATCTGGACCTGATAAAAAATATTTTCAAAAACAAAGATTTTCAAAGTCTCAGTGCTCACATTCACCTTTCAACAAAAGTATAATTCAATTTAGTTATGGCCATTTTATTTTGCTGGTTTGCAACCTGCTGTTATGAGGCACTTTGTTCCTGAGAGACAGGAATAAAGAAATACTAGTTCATTGAATTAAGTAAATAGAAGGATCTAGAATAGCAGTTTAAATTGAGGTTGAAATGGCAATCTGATATGTGAAGGGTTTATTCACTGTTAACATCATAAGATCATCACTCTTCCCAAAATTTTATCTTTCCCAAAATGTTTATCTGCAAAGCTACAGTCCTAATATCTATTGAATTTAACACTCTGTGTCACAGTGTATGTTCTGTACTGAGTAACAGCATTCAGTTACAAGGTCTGCTGCCATTAGTATAAAATATGGAAGTTCTGCATTTCTGTTATTAATAACTATGTACAACTGGTAATATTGATCATTGTAGATGATCATTAAAGTTGTAAAGCATTCCTAGTAGTGGGAGGGAGGGTGTTAAAACTCTCATGACCAGGACAGACCGGCCTGACAAAACATTTTTCCTGTTTTTAATGTTGGATGGGTTTTGTTGAGTTTTTGTTGGGAGAAAAAAAAATGGTGCTTCAGAGGTAGAGGGATTTTTTTGCTGTTACTGAAGCTGCTAATTTTCACATGGTTGAAGCAATAAAAAACGTTTCTGCTTAATGTGAATTTATAGGAGGTAAGGGATCAGGCATGAGGGAGATGACTTAGGATTCAAAACATTGCAAATGTTTGGCAGGTTTTTTTTAGAGGCAAGGAAAAATCTCTTGAGACCTTTGTTTTCTAAGGAACAATATTACAAAATACATAGTTACACAATATAAATTGGCAAATGAAAGAAGAGATTAATGATTCTGGCAGCTAATTTAAGCTGGCATATTATCTCAATTTTCTTTTTATTATAAGAAAGTTACTTTTCTTCCTTTATAAAAAGGGGGAAATTAAAAGGAAAAGAAGAAATTTCTACCAGCATTTAGATACTAGATATCTTGAATGAACCTATACTTATTTTTACATTTTTCACTTATAATTATGCAGAACAAGAGATAGCACTGAGGAGAGGAAATTATACTTCTTTAAAAAAAGCAAAGAAAAGGTGAAGAAAGTGCTGTAAAGTTATAGTGTAGAGAAGGACCCTCAACAAAATACATCAATAGAAAATTGCAGCCTTCATAGAATGTTGTGCATATAAAGTTTCTCGAGCTATCTCCGTCATCAGGATACTGGTACTCTTTTATTTTATATAATTTTGTTTGAACTGGTTGGTATTCTGTCTGAAGGTTACTCTTGCTTTCAGACATTGAATACATTAAGAAAATAGATACAAAGCCTTGGCCTCTTTATAAAATAAACCAAATACTAATATGATGATCCAAATTATTAGCATCCAGGAAGCAAATACGGTTACCCATATATTGTACTCACCTTCCATATGTAGTCAACAATTCAGGATCAACACTGTGAACAAGCTTACATGTCCATCAACTCAGTTTGGCTTTAAATAAGACTCATGTCAGATTTAAAGTACTAGGAGGCACATATAGCCTTTTCTTTCCCTTTTAACTTCTTTATTTTGGTAGAATGTGCTTAGTTCTAAATTTTATTTGTGAGTTTAATTGAACTAAAAGGCACTTTAGTAGTTTCAGCCTGATTTAAAACTGCTTCTGAAACTCAACTGCTTCCCCAAAGTAGCAGGTCACACCATTTACAGTAACTGTTCTTAATTGCTGATGTACATAAGTGATGCTTAGAGATATATAAAGCCAAAATAGAAAAGAATATCCATGTTCAAACTTCAACCAAAATACATAGTCTATTAAACAGTAAGAATGGAAACGCTTTTTTCTGCTTTTAAATCCACATTGGAGCAAATCTTTATCCTTGCAGGTGATTTAGTTTGCTGCATGGGGAAACCAGACACGTGTGTGTTTGTGCGTGTGTTCAGCATTTCTCAGAAAGGTCAGCCAGGGTGTGTCTGTACCTGTGGTTACTTTGCTATTTGTTTGGCCAAGGAAGCCTGATCAAATGATGCTGAGACAAAACTTCTGCTGTCTTAGTATTGTTGGTTTGTCTTTGTACATATTTATAAACCAGCCAATGCATCCCAGACAGCGGACTTGAATTGGAATTATTGTCTTCACCTTTTTGCTAGCTGTTTTCAGAATGGAATGGAAAAAAAGCTGAATAATCCGTAGCTGCTCTTAAAATATTCCTGATGGATCAGATCTATTACCTATTATTGTTGTCAATGAGCCATTTGCAATGTGAATAGCTTCTTTTTTTTTTCATGTGATTAAATTTGGTTTGGCTGTTAGGACATCCATTGCTTTCTTCTCTCCAAATAGAAAAATCATTTTCATAGACTCATAGTTGTACTCAAGGGAGCACACATAAAAGTCCAGTGATTCATTCATCAAATTTCCACATTTGAGTTAGCATTGAGTTCAGACATCAGTCTGAAGTGATTTTTCTGAATTATCCAAACACTTGAGCCAAAGACATTAGAAGACAAGAAAGGAAGAAAAGGAGCTAACCATCTTTCCCGATCTTATTTCCTTCCTTACTTGTCAGAGATGAGCAACTCTTCCATTGTTTTGAGAAAGATGATGTTATTTAATTCCCCTTCAGGGCCAGTGTGAAGGATATGAAGCCCTGTCTGAAACAAGTTTAAAGATTTCTGGCTTTTGCCATGTCAGGGTAAAACAGTAATGTGAACATCACTGTCTTATTTTTAACATGCTTGAAAAGTCAGGCTGTTAGAAGCAAAGGCAGTGACCTCCTTTACCTCTTTTAATCCCTGAAACTGAGTTGCATGCCCTTCTTTCCCCCTTCCATGACTCAAAGATCTTCTCTAATGCACATTCTTTTTCTTTAAGACTCTCAGAAAGAGTATGGATAAGTATGAACCTTTTCACTTGAGAAATGGACACTAAACAAGCTTTGCAATACTTGTTTCAAAACAAATGTTTAATTTTGCAGATAGGTGAAATAAAATTCAAACAGGTCAGGTGAGTTTCCCAAAGTTGTATGATGCAGAAATTAATTTCAGTGTAGGAACAAAAAGCTTTTGATAGCTATTTGATTCAAAATGTCTATGTGATGTGCAGTTAAGAATAGTAACAATGGTATTTGCAGATATTTTGTTTCAAAATCTACTAAAGAATGAACAGGAAAATTTGAATGGCTTGTCCCAGAGAAAAGCACCAGACATATTTAAGATATTTGCTGCCTGACTGAAGTCTGAAAGGATTGTATCTAGTCTTGGGGCTATGGCAATGTCATCCGAATTTCTCTTTGCATTTAAAATGGAAGTTCCCTCCTGGAACTAGCCTTGAGATATGTCTAGTTTGAGATATGTAAACATTTTCAAATCAAATATTTAGAGACCATGGTAACAGAGAGGATTTATTGCTGTCCATGTTTTATTATTTGATGCATTTGGATTGGCTTTATTTGCTTTGTCTTTCATGTGTGAATTATGCCATTTTGTCTTGTACTACAAAAATGACAGCATCAAATGTATAGCAAGCAGGTTTCCATATGTCTTCTAAATGAACTCCAAGAGATTTTAATGCTGAAGAAGGGTAGACCTCTCTGGTTGGAAGAAATTTGCCAACTGTCTTGACTGTTTGATCTGCATGTATAAAAAAATCTTTGATTCATGGAGATTTGTGCCCTGAAGTATTATTGTGTTGCAGCTGATGTCTTGTGCATTGTTACTGGGCACTAGAAAGGTGTGACATACTAACAATGACAACCTGCTATGCTGCTGCTGTTTCACATTTCACAGACAGCTAATTTTCCTTACCTCCCAAACTAACTGCCAGGGAGTCAAGCAACCTGTATGAGCATTTCTCTGCTTTCTATAAACCTAGTAATTATGTTACAGCTGTTAGATGCAGCTGTATGAATGTGTAAGTTTGCAATGGTTATACAAGTAGTCCTCAGGGAAGTTTTCAGTCACCAGAGAAAAAACACCGGCTATCTCCTCCTCCTCTCAGAGGATAGTTGGAATAATTGAAGAGCAGTAGAAGTCTTTGCATCTCTAATAGATGTTGCTGCTGTTTATCTTTTTTTTTTTTTTATTGTGCATTCTCTTATACAGTATGAACTTCATTTTGTTTGGCTTCCTGTTTCTTGGGATGTTTTCCTGGGATGGAATTCTTGCTCATTATCTCATATATTAAAGCATTACTTGGGATGGCCATTCACTGTCAAATTCTTTTCTCACCATTGTCATTTGCAAAATGTTTTGAAGACACATTTCTCAAAACAAGGTTTCCTATATGAAATTCTGTCTTTGTTTTGTAAATCATTAATGGACTTCATTCAAAGAGCTTCTTAAAAAATAAGTCATTCACTCAGCTGATGCCTCAGGATTTCTCTCTTGTTCTTTATTCCTCACATTCCTCCAAAAATATTGTCAGTTCATTTTGAAAATTCAAATGAGCCTTTGCTATGACTTCCCCACTAGGCAGGTGCAGAGCTGGGGCAAGAGACTGGGAGAAAGAATATCTCCCTCATAACATTTGCATTCTTGCAAAAAGTTGAAAATATGCGACAATAGGAAGAACTTTAAAGCAGTGCAGCTGACTGCAATATCAGGGATATTTTTTTTGAGTGATTCTGTGGAATCAGAAGATAGATGATAAATATCTTTCCCAATCTAAAACTATGGGGAAAATATAAATAAGTAAAAGGGAATACTTTAATCAGTAGTATTAATCATTAATAAGTCATTTGGAAAAAAAAAAATACACAAACCAAACCCACAGCAGAACCCAGTCAAAAAAAAAAAAAAAAGGCATTTATTGACCAAACACTGACTTACACAACAGAGTGCCATGGTAGGCTGAGGGAGCTGAACAAATGACATTTGAGTACCAGTGTCATGGGTTAAAAAATGAGGATGCTTTCTATGCTTTTATGTGTTACATCTTTGTTGTTCAATATCTTCAGTTTGCATCAGCAGATGGAAAAATGAATTGCAAATTAGGAGAAAAAATGTCATGCAAAATTTGGATTTTTAAGATGTAAGCTTTTTTATTCAGCAATATGATAGTTTATGTAGATACTTATTTTTCAAGTTGGGCAAAACAGCTGGAATATTTGGGTTTGAGAATTAGGGTACACATTTTCTTGCAGAATTTGTGAGAGTGACTCTTCAGAATGCTGGAATGTTTCTATGTTATTTTCACCATCATAATCCATGAAAGAAGATACAACTTCTGTGAATAAAATTACATTTCCATCCCTTTATCTGGAACTGGATTTTCCCCCATAATTAAAGTGACTAAAACTCTGATGTATTATTCAAAGAAAATTATCTTAGGAGTCAATGAATAGTAATAGAACAGTGAGCAAAGCACCTACAATTATATTTCAAGTAAGATTTTTCTATTGCATTTTTCATAAAACAAGCAATTCTTCAGTGACTTGCATGTTGAGCTTCAGATCAGGAAAACATTCTTAAAATCTCCAATATTTACAAAATGTACAGTGAAAAAAACAAAATGGAATCATAGTTAATCAAGCAATTAAAAAAAAGAAATAATTATTCTTTACCTTTCAGTAAAATTCCTGAAATAAAATAGAAGCAATTCAAACTCAGAAATACATTAAATTTTAGTTGCAGTCACAGTCCTCACTCAGTGTGGGAAATATGAACTTTGCATTTCAGGAGTAGCCTTTACTTGAGGAGTAGCTTATGTGTTTTGCTCTTGTTTTACTCAGAAGGGAGTTTTACTCTTGCTGTGCTCAGAAGGGATTGTTGGATTGTTCTGGTAGAGTCACAATGGGCACCTGTTTTCTTGCACAGCTGCTCCTGGGCCAAGTTTTCTGTTGCGTCATTTCTTGTTTAGTACAAAGCAGGTTTGAGTTTTAATATTTCTGTGTAGTCTCCAGCCTAAGCTATTGTGTTGTAGCACAGATCTAACAGAACTTGAAGAAGTTTATTTACAGTCCTTTATGGCTTTGACTCTGTGTTTTGAAAACAGCTTTAAACACAACAGAAAAGCAGTATATGGGTGGGTGCGGATATCTGGATTTGCAGGGCTGTGGCCAGCGTGTTCATTTTAGCTTTTGAAACGGAAAATACTTTGGTCAAAACTGGAAACTGTGATAAATCCCAGATCCTGATTTTACTGAAGAATCATCTTACATTGTGTACCTACTTGTATATGAAGAGCTCAGAATTGTTGTCTTTATGTTCTTTTATTTTAGATCTGCTACCAAGAATAATTAAATACTATGTCAGTGTCAAGTAAAAAAAAAAAACAACCAAAAAAACAGTGGGTACTGAAGCATTTGCTATTTCTGCTTTCTTTGACAGTTTTTTGGAAACCACGGCCTATTTCTGTATGAAACCAAAAACGGGTGAGAAGGAGGTGTCCCCACATTCTTTCTTCAGTATTTGGCATGAATTCAGTTCTGACTTCAAAGACTTCTGGAAGAAGGAAAACAAACTTATTCTTCAAGAAAGGTACATTTGTTTGTTTGTTCAAAGGCTTTTCTCAAAGAATGTTATTGGGAGCAATCGCACAGAAACCAGTCAGCCACACTTCATTAGCACACAACCTATTGAATGCCTTCTGGAGTTTTCTCAGGTTTTGTTTTTTTAACAGATTATGACACTCACACCCACTGCCCCCAACCCCCCAGTCATCCTAATTTTTCAATGGGATTTTAATACCAGTTTGTGCTAAAGTTTTTTGGTCAATTACTTCAGCAGTGGTTTTGGCAGAGAATGTAACAACTATGCTACTATGAATCCAAGGAATGGAAAACTTGTTTTAGGCTTGAAAGTTGATTAAAGAGTTTCATTAGCATATTTAGTCAAAGAAATTGAAGGCACTAAGTCATGGCATGTTGTAAATTTTTGTTTGATGATGTTGGGAAAAAGGAAGACAGAAGGAGTAAATCAATTAACTCTGTGTTAAAAAAAGACTCAGACTTAATCATATTGCAAATCACAGCCCAAGTGATGGGGTACAAAAGAATAAGTGTGGTTTAATATAGAATAATGTGGTATAATAATGAGACAGTAGTTTTGAAAATTCAGCCATAATGTCAGGTCCATGTTTTAGAAGAGCTATGAAGCCTGTACTCATCTGCATCATGGTCTCCCTTTGTTTATAAAAATTACACCAAGAATCAATCAGTTGTTTAAAAAGTAATAAATGTCATATAAGGAAAAAGTAAACAAATGCAAACATACATTCTAAGTATTGCTATATAATCCTACAATTGTTAGCAGCTTGAGTTGAAGCTATATCTGAGCCTAATTTTGGATTAGCTTTACATTCATTAAATTATTGACTTCAGCCTATTATTGGGTAAATTGACCAGAGCAGGCCCTTTTTTCAAGTGTACTCATCTTATGTAATTGTCACAGACATCTGATTACTGTTTTAGAAAGTTACTGAAAACTTTCCTGAGGCACCTATACAGTCAATGTCATGTATAGCATATATATTTGCTGTTAGTGGGTACATTTTGGAACAAGAAGTCTCACAGTGAAAAAAAACTAGATTCTGCTGCTATAACAAGAGCATGGTGCAAATGTTAACACAGTACAGCAGATCTCTGGGGATCTATTTCATATTACTGATTGTCCAAATTAATTTTATGTAATTAAGTATATCTCTTTGAAATTGACTTGACAGTTAATAATATCTTTGGTTTCCTATGCAGGGATTTAGCTGCCTAGTTAATACAGGTTAATTTAGTCTTGTATATTTTATAGAAAAGGATTGAAGAAAAATATCCTTTTATTTCAAAATACTATGCTATTTTTCTTTAAAAAAAAAAAAATCCTCCAGAGGGTTCTCACTGCAAAATAGATGATGTCTTTAAAAGACATTAACTAACTTAGCACAAAACTTCTTCCTCCTTAAACATCTAAAGCTTAAGAGAGGAATGTGATTGAGATATGATCATTCGACCCTCTTTGAGTTCAATGTATGTGTGTATTAAGAGGATGTGTTGAAGCAACAGAGAAGAAAAGCTGTCTGCCAGCCTGTCCCTTCTAGGGCAAGGGTTGTTTCAGCCCGAAAGGAACTTAATATGTATAATCTACAAAATGGCTGGAGGTGCAAGATATGAAAGGGAAAGGGCAATGAGAAGGACCTACAGTAGGAAAAGAAACTGGGAGATCCCTTGGAAGAACAGCAGGGAGTCTGTTCAAACCCAGACTCTGAACTGGTAGGTTGGAGGCTTTCCCAGGGGGACAGACAGGACTATGTAACTTCAGTCCAGGAAGTCACCAAGATTAAGACTGAAAAGAATACATCCTGAAAATCACAAGTAGATTTTTGGTTTGAATTTTAACTTTTACTTGCCTCATCAAGTTTAAATCTTCTGCTCTATTTCATGTGTTCAGTTGGGGCAGGGTTTAGACTTTGGGGACCTTTGAAGTCTTGGTTGTGCTCAGCTCTTAGAGATCTTTGGTACGGTGCTGCTGTGTCAGGTCTGGCAAAGTCAAGCTCTCTTCATTGCATTTTAGGAATTAGAATGTTTTGGCCAAATTGGCAGAAAGAGTAACAGTTTCTCAAGTAAGACATATCATTTTCCCAAAGATTAAGAATTTTTTTTGGTTAAACAACTGTCTTACCAAAGCCTTTGCACAGAAAATACTTTTTCCAATCATAGTTCAACCTGATATCTGAAGTTGTCTTTTAAGCTTTATTTCTTGGTTTCTCATTTTTGTCTCTCTTAATAAGAGACAAGGTAGTGTGCTATGAAAGTGTCTTAGTATTGAGAAGTCAAAGGACAAAAATCTCAATGGAAAATACATGTTGCCCAGAGGTATAAGAGTGTACATCATGATGGTTTTCAAAATCTCAGCCTAGATTAAGAGATGTGTAGGTGACAATAATCTGAAAACTGCTTACTGCGACTGAGATATAAATAATTATTTCAAGAAAGTAGATTTTCCCCTTTAGGTAATGTTGAAATCTTTTCTGCTGATAAAGTTGAGGAGCAGGCTAAAACTTTAATGGTGAGAGAAACTTTCTGCAATTGTTCATTGGCAGCAAAATCAAGGGACAAGATACAGTGAGACTTTTTCAAAGACTTCTGCCACCTTGGTGAGCTATTAACCAGGTTTCTGCAGGGCTGCAGTTCTACCTCCCCTTTCCCTGTGTGTTGAGTGAGGTGTTTACACTTGTTAGTCTTCTCCAGCTCTGGATGTGTTTCCCTCTCTTCAGACTGCTTGCTGTTCTAGAAGGCCTGTGCAACTTGGCAAAGGTTTACCTTGTATTACTTGTATTTCTAGATGGGAGAGCTGGAGGAGGAAAGAGTGAGGGGCAGATATAGGTGCCCTGTAAATGTGGGAATAAGGTATACAAATACCCTTTCCTTTCCTGAGTTATGTTGCTGCACAGAGGCTGTGTCAGGGATGCCAGCAGAGGAGAGTTCATAAGCAAGATCAACACGATGGTAAAATTCTCTAAGTCCCTGATATCTTGCATCACACTAAGCTTGAGAATTTCTTTTGGCTGATTTATTCAACCCTTTAACTCCCACGATAAATCTTTGACACATTAAAAATAATCTATAAACTCAGAAAAATGCGCTCGTCTCTCAAGTGCAGAAGTTGCCCATTCCCGTAAGAATAGCAGTTGAGCTGGCACCTGGTGTGTCACACTGTGTATATCTAGATGAAAGGGAGATTCCTGGCCAGCATGTCTCCACAGCTCATTGATCTCCCTCTGCAGAAAGACTGGTATGTCTCCCTACAGACTCCTCGGCAGGATGATTTAAAACTTGCTGTTGAGCAATTTAAAGTCTGGCATGGGATATCTGTACGTTGCACAGTGAGGAGTATATTGGTAAGCTGCCACTTCTGCCTGCAGAGGAGGGCATTAAATCCCATAGCACGAGCAACGTCCACTCAGGGTAATTTAAGGGATATTTTTTTAATGCTTATAATATGAACCAGTGAGGCAGACTTGAGAGTGAGAAATCGAGGGACATGGGAATAGGTACTTGCAAAGAAATGCAGAGATGGAAGAAAAGAGAAGAAAAATGTACGTGGAGTTGCAACATGAGAGGGAAATGATGAACACGTGGGGTACGTTTAGTGGGGTCACATTTTGCTTGGCATGCCCCTGTAGTGCCAACAAAAGCTCCAAGTGTTATGTTAGTGAGCAGTCATGGGCAGATACATTTGCTGACGTCTCTTGGAAGCTTTGATTGCAATGTGTTTTATTACACTCTAACCAACTGAGCTGGTAGGCATGGGTTTACAACTCAATTATAATGGCAGTTCAAAACAGGAGACTCTTTTGCGTGACATTGAATTGAATAATTACGTGGGTCTTCAGTTTTTAGGAGTATTTCAAAATCTTTAACCTTAATTACTTTTATGGGCCCTGGAAAATGTACTTTAAAAAGCCCAAACACACCAAAGATTCAGCAGCTATCTGTGAGGCAGTACCTCACAAAGACACTGTTTTCTGTCCAGATAAAAGAGGTTGCTCAACATGTATGGTTCGTTTTCTTCTTCCATGTGCATTATTGGCAATTTTTTTCTTTCTTTCTTTCTTTTTTAATTAATACATCATCTTATTTTGGTTAGAGAGAGGTGAACAGACCTTTCTTAGCACTGCTTTTGAGAGAAAAGTTTGGGGGAAAAAAAAGCATTTAAAGATGCATTTCTTAGTCTGGATCTTTGGTGGAAAATCGTTTTGAATACCTTGGTCTAACATTTTTAAGCAATCCCGTGTTTTATAAGATAGGAACAATATTTCTATTTGCAGCTGCGAGTCAATTGGTGCTTACAAATATTAAACAAAGTGAAGGATCTAGTAAAAAAGTAGTTCCAAATGTGTACTATTTCCTAACTTTTGTGACTTGTGTGAGGTTGGATTCCAGAGTGGCCTCCACATAAACAGCAAAGGGTTCTTCAGTAGTATGTATCTGGTGGTGATGTTGCATCCTAGTATGTGTGTTTTCCATAAAAAGAAGTTAACAATCATCAATTCATAATGAAGTTTACAGGCTCTTTTCATGGCTGTAATGTAAGACTGGGTGTGATTGTCAAAGCTGTAGGATAGGACACCATTATTCCTACCATGTGGTGATCTTTTCGATCTTTTTTTAACCTTTCCCTGTTCACTACCTCTTGAATTAAGAATGCATTTGTCTATGATAAAAACAGGGGCTACATATTCAAGAGATACTTGCATATTGGTGAAAATAATTATATAATTTAAAAATTTAAACAGAACTTTTGTCAGGCACTACACTCTTTATACTTGTTAGTGTTTTTTATTCCCAGGCAAAATGATCACTTTGGCATTTGAGGTGCAATAAAACATTGTAATGTTTTACAAATGAGCAGCATTTGTCATTAAATATAAGTCCCCAAATGTTTTAAATGCTCACAAAGGCTTAAAACCTGCTGTAACTCAGACTGATCCTGAACTACTGAAGATGTGAACTTCCTTGCTCTCCAGCAGTTTGCTAAACCAGTGCATGGAAGTTGGCACAATGGCAACATCCATTAAGTGTAAGTGCTTGGCTCTGGGCATGTTTTATGCTATCAGTATAGGGAATAATCTAACATCAGGGGGTTTTCGTACATTTTTGAGATGAACATTTGTTCAGTTGTTCCATAATGATGAATAGGCACTTTTTACCTCATGCAGCAAAGTTCAAGGCCTCTTACTTTCCCATCTCCTGCACTGGAGATCTCTTAGCATTTTGGCTCTCCAGCTGAATTCAGTGTTTTGTTTTTTTTTTACTTTCTCTTCACTGATCCCTTCTATTCACTCAATTCTCATATTTACTTGTAATACCAGTCTGGTAGCTGTCAATAATCCAATGTAGTAGCCCCAGCATAACCAGTGTAGCAACTCTTTTGCCCAGGGTAGTTTCCATATTCTCTTTAAGAATCATCTTCTCCATGTAGTCTGTTTACCAAGACTTTCTTTTCTACATGATGGATTTTTTGCCTTCTTTTACCCCATCTGCTGCTTAAAAATGTTTTCCAGCTAGCTCTGAGTTTCACACTTCTGTTCCCTCATGAGTTTCTTTTGCTTGCTGATCATGTTACCTCACTTCTAGTCTTCTTTCTTTTCCTTATCATTTCCTGTTGCATTTCCTCACCAGATAGCTCAAATGCAGTCAGCTTCTTTGAAAGCAGCCTGGCTTCATTTCCAAGAAAAACAGTGGAAGGTGATGACTATCTTTTCTTAGATTAATTTCAATCTTGATATGTAAAGTCTGTAGGAAAGTGATTTCCATCTTGCCTGAAGGTAGCCAGGTACAGCCTGAAATCCTGGCCACTCTGACAAAGGTCATGATGTAAGGCATTTAATGTATTTAAGTGGGGATATGTATGTCTGCATTTCATTAGAAACAGCTAGTTTTTAACAGTTCAGTTTTTTATTTCATTACATTTTCAACCTTAAATTCTTGTTAAAGTTAAAATTATAATCTTTAAATAATGTTTTGTGTAGGATTCTCTTTATTTTATTTGTTCACATCTGTATATCTCTTCACAGATAAAGGCAGAAATCCTAGATCACCAAGAGTATAATTGCCAGAGAGAACCAAGTAAAACTAAATACTTGTGAATTGAAATACTTTCAGAATATTTTTAAGTGTTTGGTGAAGCGCAGTGAGACTCTGTAAATGGGAAAGTCTAATTTTCTTTTCAGTTGGCTTCAAAACTTTATTTTAGGCCCATTTGACATGAAGCACCCTAAAAAAAAGAAGTGAAATGTATTCCCCAATGTCTGCACTGCTGACAGAGGAGGTATCTTACTCAGGGTCCTGCTACAGATTATTTCCTGTGTTAAGTGGCCAGATTAAAACATTTCAATCCATTTGTCTGTGGTTGTCTGAGTGGGATTATGATTAAACACTGTGTCTTTCCAACAGCCACTGTCTGCTTTGTGGTCCTTGAATTAAGCATGCAAGGAGCTGGCAGGGATGTCAGGATAGACATTATGTCTCTGTTGGTAGTCTAAGATTAGGTTTCATCAGTTTGTTCGAGGGAACCAGGTACATTACTATGTACTTCTTATCTATATAAAGTCTTTGCCATCAGTTACTGAATCATATCTGTGTCATCACTTCAGCCCTATTGGCATGAAAATAAAAGCTGTACATTTTTTATTCAAATTTTATGTTGGAAATTCTAATTTTCTATTCTGGGTTTTATGTTTTGGTTTCTCCCTTAGCAAAAAATATTTTCAATATTTCAGTCAACAAATAAAATATAGGAACATTGCCCTGGAAGAGTTCAAGGAGAGAGTTTTAAAGTTTTCTGCCCTTGAAATCTAAAAGACATTTGGCATTTGATAATTTAGTGAAGGATTTTTTATTTGTTTTTATATGTAAAGGTACTATTATTATTATAAACAATTTCAAATCAGTCTTCAACCCAGACAAAGCTACATGAAATATTTTGACAACACTCCTTTTATTTAACTAATAATAAGCACTTAGAAGTATGAAGAGTATTGGCCTCAGCCTTGTTTTGTGTTAAAAAATGCAGAATATCTGCAGAAAAATATCTTTTGGGTTTCATGAACTATACTGTAAACTGTAAAATAATATCTGTCTGAGCTTTTCATGGAAGTTTTTGAGAGCAGCTCTAATATCTAAGGCATAACTGTCCAGTCCTCTCACTGTGATTGCATTTGTCATGTCATAGTGCTCGCTAGTGAAGTGTGAGGTGACCAAGCCTGGATGGAGCCAGTAGGAAATGAATCTGTCTGCCACAGATCCTTCAGACAAAATTATTAATGTTTAGTGGCAGGGAAGTGGCTACCCCCTCAGTGGATTGAATGATGACAGAAAGTCTCCAAGCCTTGATAAGGTTGTGGCCAGGCTGGCTTTTGCTCTAGAAGGTAGATAAAAACACTCTGTATTTTGGGTTTTTAAGCATGTCTGCTTTCTTTTTCCTGTGTGTATGCTGAAGTATAACTTGCTTATTCATCTTACTGGCTGTCTTTAAACTTATTTGTAATTTTTAGATGTTTGTATCACAATCAATGTGAGGTACAAGGAGGTGATAGTGCTGGAGAAAAGTTTTTATTATGATGGAAATAAGAAACTACTTCTTTTGTTACAGGCAACAATTGATAGACTCAGTCTTATTAAGTAGCAGATTTCAGGACTGTAATTCTTAGGCTCTGAAAGTGGCTGGGTATTCATTCCCTTGTAGGTTTTTTTATTTTTTTTTTTTTAACTGATCCACTGGTCGCCCAATGTTGTATGTTCCCTACATGTTTTCTTATTGTTGGGGTTATTTGGAAGTATATTCTTTCCGAAATAATGCGAGAAATGCTTCAGCTAAACTTCATACTTAAGGAGATTCAAGTGATAAACAGTCTTATCAAGTATTTGTAGAATCTGCCCTGAGCCTGATTAACTCTGCTCTTCAGATTACTACAGTGAGAGTTAATCAACTCTGATTGTCTAGACCAGGACGACGAGTTTTTGTAGGGTTATGTTCTCACTAAAGCAAAATCAAGAAACTTGGGAAAAGAATTAAGAGGCAGAAACTGCTGAAGGTAACACAGCTGATGTTATCTTTTCTGTCAAACTGATATGCTCACTTTTGAGCCAGAATTGGCAAAAGACGAGACAGGGATTGCTGAAATAAAATTAGTTTGAGAAGTGGTTGAAAAGTATGAAATGGAATCGTTTGAGCATCAGTTTAGCAAAGTTTAGCACACTGCAAGCTTGCAAGGCATTCCCACCACACTTATCGAGTTAAGGGTACCACCTGGCTTCTTCAAGAGCACACCATGTCCTTTCCACCTCCATCTTCTCCCACTTTCAGATCACACCTTGAATATCTGTCTTGCTTCTGAGGATTTGGTTGCCATTGAGAGTGATGGCTCTATAAGGGGACCAATCAGCCTCTCTAATAGAAAGTATTAGTAGTGTAGAACTAAATAATTTGAGTAAAACCAGATTTTCAGAACAATAAAACAGTCTATCACATGCCTGCCTTTGCCTAAGGGTCATAATTCTCAGGAACTAGGGAACACTCACCTTCCTCTGACTTTTCTTCCAGTCTCCCCAGTGGCAGCCTATCTTTCCACATAAGGAATACCCATCCCTTTCCAAGGAATGTCTTTTTAACGTTTTTTGTTTTTCTCTCTGAGCTCTGCATTGGCCCAGTGGTAGTGTCATTTTGGCCTGGAGCTTGGAAATACCTTGTATGCTATTGCTTCTCCTTTTGTGACTGTTGGGAGTCTTGTGTTGATTTCTCCAAAAATCCTTTTTCCTCCTCCCATTATTGAGTTAGATCCATTCGTTTCCTAATAAGGTTCTTATCAACTCACCACAGTTGAGTTAATCCATAATCAGTAGTGTTCATGCAATTTTTGCACTTTTTTGTCTTAGATCATTATCTTTTACCTCCATGCTGATCAGGGTCTCACTGAAGTCAGTGGAAAGTACAGGAAAAGCCTGAGCAAGAGGAAGGTTCACAGGGATTTGCTTGCCATTGTGAGAAATATGGTTTGAAACAGGCATGAGCTGACAGAAGCAATGTGGTTTTGCCTAAATATTGTTAGCTTCATGGAAAGATGAAAAAACATTCATGACCAACAGAGAAAATTTAAGATGACAAAAACTTACCAGTGGCAACTGTTGCCCTTACTTCAAAGGTAGTCTTCTATGCTGCTTTTCTAGATCACACAGTTTAAAGAGCAGGGATGCTCCTACAAAATACATCCTTTTTCTCTTCCAGAAGGATTAAGTTATTTTAATTTTACATTTAATAAATCTTAATTAAGCTGAATAATCAATCTTCACAAAATATATTTGCACACTGTAAAAATTGATAACCACACTCACTGGTTTATGATATAGCCCTGTGGAAGGATAATAGTTGCCTTTATTGACTCTATTTCACAAGTCTGCTGGCTTTACTTTTTTAGATGCAGCAGTAGATTTATACAGTTCTCCATGCTTCTAGATTTAATATGGTCACAAACTGACCCTCCTTGAAATGAGCCTTTGATGGGCTATCGTTATATTTGTGAGGGCATTTCTTGCTGGAGAAGAATATGTAGGGGTCACATGGACTTCACTGAGGCTCTATCCAACCACTTGGATCTTCCTGCACAGAGAGCAGGATGCGAGCCAGGAGGCTGTGGGACCATCCCAAACCCACACAGTGAGTCAGTGATATGGTTGGAACTGGAACTGAGTGGTTGCTAGCTCTCAGCTTTAAGTGCATTAGGGAGTCGTGCTTCTCATCTTCTGTATTTCCCTTGGTATGAATAAATAGGCTCAAACTCCAAGGAATTTCATAAAAGCTCCCAAAACCTTGAGGAACACAACCATACTTTTGAGACCAGCACTTCTTACATAATCCCGGTAATTTGGGTAACACAATCTTAAGATTGTCACTTATCAGTCTGGAGGTTGTGGATCATGTTTGGGAATACTATCTCAGAGGTACAGAAGTTCTGACTTCCTCCTTCACAGGGTGGCACGTTACTAAAATTTTGCTGTTTCAAGCAGAGACAGCCTTCCTCCAAAAAGCTGTTTCTGTAATTGAAGCAGAATTTGTAGAGATGTTATAATGACAGTGACATTTAAGGGGTGTTTAGAGAAGAACTGCATTATCAAGGGGTCCTTACTGTGTGAGGATTTTTGTTTTGAATTAATATGAGACCCACAGGGAGCTGTGTTGTCTCATGACCTGGGATGTTAGCAAGCAGTGGGTAATCCATCCTGAAAGGGAGATATTTAGGTGGGACAAAGACTGGAACTGAAGATTCCCTGGCATTTCCCAAGAATAACATCTGGATCTGTGTGAACTGGTTTGGTAAATATTTTTGTATGTTACATATGCTGCCATTGGCATGTTGAGCAGTCTGAATACCTGCATATATTACACTGCTCTGATAAAACAGTCAATTTGGTAAACTCAATAGTACTACCATAGTCGCTGTACAAGAACAGGGATTTCATACTCATTTACTCTCAAGTAAGATTTCATTTTGTTATTTAAATGATGTCTACAGTGAAGGGAGCCAGCTATACTTGTATTTGAAAAAGAGGAAATTATATGATAGAGGTGCCATTTTATAACTGACTTTGTAAGAGTGGCTTTTGATAGGTTGGAATGTGTCTGAATATTTAGAAAAGATCATGGGAAGATCAATGTCGCAGATACTTTTCCTCTTTTGGAGGAAAGTAGACATGAAGCAGAAGAAAAATTATTATAGGGAAAAGAAAATGGCTGACTTTTTCTTCATTCTACATCATTCCCGTAAGTTTCTCTTTGAAGTTACCACCATATTTTGGCTGCCACTTTTACTGAATCTATTTAAATACATTTTAAAGGTGAATTACTTGGCTGCTTGACATTTTTGTTTTAGATTATGCTGCAGTCTATACAATTTGAAGTTAGAGAGAAAGCATTACAGATTGAAATAACAGGTTTCAAAGCTTTTTTCCCTCCAACCTTTGCACGTGAAGGTCCCCCTACACTGACAACATACAAGGCTATCAAATGTAGAGAGCAGCTTGTGGAAGTGCTGGAAAAGGACCAACATTTAAATTAATTTTTGAAAGTATTAATTTGAAACTTATGAAAAGAACAAGGTGTGTCTGATGAAGTTGAATAAAGTATTGGTGAATGGGAGGGAGGTTTTTTAAGGTGCTTAGCAGACACAGCTGAAGTTTAATTTTCAAAATTCTGGCCCTTACCACACACACAGAAATATTATAATATAATAGCAACACAAAGCTGGATTTTCACGTTGCCCTGTGTAGCCTCAGTGAAATAACAGACACACAAATGGTCTGGAAATGAACTGCAAGGAACCAGCCAAGGATATATGATTTCTTAATGTTATTTAATAGTTTGGTTTTTTTTTCACTCTTGAATAATGGTGAAAAGTCAGACTAAGTGCCATCTCAAGCCCATATTTTTGGCAAGATCAAGCCAATATAGGATTTACATTTTTGTTTTCTGCTTTCTTATTTATCAATAAAATTCTCATCTCTCATTAAAAACAAAATTAAAGATCTCACAAGATTTTATGTTCTTTTATAGAAAGAGTTTATCTAAGTCTTTGCAGCTCAGAGAATTCATAAAAAAAAATCTGTATTATCAGTATTTCAGCAATCATGTGTTTACAGGGTTGATATATACAATTAATGAAAATTGTAAAGAAATATTTTACAGTGTGACTGACAATGAACCCATCAGCTTGATTCTGGCAGGTTCCCGGTCTAAGTGTAATCCTCTGCCCTTCACAGTTTGTTTCCTATCTGCATGACAAAAAAGGACATTTCTCTCACCAAAAATGTGGTGGCATTTCACAAGGTCCCAATTTGGTACTGTTTGCCATGTCAGGAAGCACCAAGAAGTGGATACTTACTCTTAGAACCTGCTCCTCTTTTCACATCCAAGCAGCCCAAGTGCATTGATCCCCAGTGGTCATGTAAGCCTTGAGGTTTGTCAGCTTTGGAATTAATGAGATGTGTGCAGTGACATGTATCACCTTGGGTTAAACATCATGTTCCATGGAAATTTTCAATTTTTTTGTTTTTTAAGTTAGAGAGTAAAGACTGGAAATTTAGGTTAAGCTATTTTGCCATTTTAAATACAAACAAAAATGGATGGAAGGGAACATAGCTTGGTGACAAACTTTGTTTAAACTGTAATTAAAGTACTGAGGGTTGAAATAGATGAAAAAATATTTTAAACAGTGATAAAAAGGAATTTTCTTAGCAATATTTGCATGAATGTGCTGAAATGTAAACTTCATGTCATCCATTGTATTTTAAACCCTCCTACATTTGAAACTTCAGCTGCAGTAAGTACTGATTGCTTTTGTGACTAGAATTGATTATGCAATTGATTATGCCTGTCCATGTAAGTGCCGGGTATGGCTACAACAGCCCTGGAGTGCAAGAAATATTTTGTGGAGCATGCTAGTGAATATATGGAGAATAAAGTTATCCACTTGTATTCTCAGGCCTTAACTTGTAAGTCACATACTGCATTGTCTTTGTAAATGTTGTTGGTGTACAGGAGTATTTATAGATTTTGTCTCTCTTCAGAGTAAAAGAAGCAGAGGAAGTCTGCAGGCAGAAAAAGGGGAAGTCACTATACAATATTAGACCAAAACATGACTCTGGAATTGTAAGTAAAAATTGTAGCAATACTTCTGTTTATATCACTTGTTCTACTGATGTATGAATGTTGATGTATGTTTTTGTTCTGGGTTGGTTTTTTGGTTTTTGGGTTTGTTTTTTTTTCTTTAATGCTTAACATTTTCCTTAAAGGCATTAAATTAACAAACTTGAAATCTGCCTATGAAAATTACTCCACAAAATAGATGTAGCACAAGCAAGAGGAGTATATTATTGCCCCACTGTGCCAATCTGTGTTCTTCCCAGTTTTGGTGTAGGATGCACATAGAAGGCAGAAAGGCAATTTTGGTCTTCCAGCTTATTCAGTTTGTATCCACTCTCTTTTCTACAGATACAGAATGAAAGGAAGAATTTTGATAGTTACACATTTTTCAAGCTGGATCACTGTTTCAAAGACAGTGGTTTCTGATCCACTGATACAGATTTATTTGGAATAGAAATACTAGAAAAAGATAATACTGTGTTTTCTCCATTCTTTTGAAAACAAACAACTTCAATGATAGTAGAGGAGTAATTGTGTTCATTCAGTGAACCCTATGATTGCCTAACCATTGTGAGGATCATGACTGATTTTAACAGAAAAAAATTATTCTGGTACCTCACATTTAAATCATAACTGTAGCAACTGGCCATTATTTACGTTTGAAAAATCATAGAAGAATTTTTCATGTGTCTATGTCCCTGTCTGTGTCCTCTGCTCCCCACCACCCCAAGACATGACTTAATTCTTTTGTGCTTTTAGTCATAGCTGTGTAGTCATATTATCTGTGACACATCTTGTAAATGAAGCATGTGGTAATTTACTGTATTGTAACTAACATAATCTGACACAGGAAGCAATAATACTGTATTTATTGTTTCTTATTTTGAATGTTCAGTGAGATTTGACTGTAGTTAGTGCCACAAGAAGTGTAAATGGAGTAGTAGCTTGGTAAGGAATCATAAACTACCTTTTATCAATTAGATTTAAAAGCAGATCAACATGTTATTCCAAAAAAAATCCCAAATTAACAATGTTTTCGATTTCTCCATCTAACTTATATACTGCTATATATGAAGACACTGAGATTTCTTTTAAGAAAAATAACTATTTGTTTCATTATTCCTGTATCATTCTTATTTGCACTGAAACAGGGACCTTCAGTCTTAGTGAGAATTTGGTGAGTGAAAAGGAAAGTAAACAAAAATATTTCACAAGCAGTGTATAGCTGGAGTCTACTTCAGTTCTAGCTTCAAAGTGTATTTGTGAAATCATTTCTAGAGTAAATATAATCATTTACCTACGTATTTCTATGGTTTTCATATCTGTGTAAGGTGGTTTTGTCTACACTCAAATTTTGTCCTTATTTTTGAAATTTATTTTATTTTTCAGAAAGCAAAGATAAGTATGAAAATCTGAAAGAAGAAATTCAAAAGCCATTGTTACCTGGTTACCAAAACTCAACATGCCTGTGGGTGGAGAGTGAGAGGGAAGGAAACTACATCATCCTGATCATTTGCTTCCTTGACCTTTTAAAATTTGCGTTTTGCACCAACTGATGTGTTATTGTACATTCATTCACGAATGTAATCACTTCAATGGAGTGCCCAGAAATAGACTAGGTATGGACTTGAAACACCTTCCCTGTACTTTGTATCTCCTTTGCCACTCAAAAAAATGGTATTTTGTAAAGTGTATGGTATATTACAAATAGGACAAGTCAGCATGCATAAAAAGTGGCATCTGCATCAGTTCTGAACATGCTGAAAACTGCATTAAGTTGAACTTCATAAGAATGCTACTTGGTACAGTAAAACATTTCCATTCCTACTGGCAACATCTAACACAAATACTTCATGGCACTGCACTTAGATTAGGGAAAGAAATGTTGCTCCTAGTGAATTGTTTGTATCCGTTTCATGTTGGCATTTGTAGTTTGTATTTTGAATCGTTAAGTGCTGTTTATACAGTATAATCAATGCTTTCCCAACTTGTTTGGTTGCCCTCCATGACTCAATATTTGTGGAACAAGATGTTTACTGTAACTATCTTTAAAATCGATAAGGCAGCATACTTTTACTTCATCTTTTGCCAGATAGTGAATGCCAGGTGGTATGGGGGTCAGAAATCCAGCATTAAAAAAAAAAAAAAAAAGAGGAAAAAATGAAAAAGCAAGAAAATACAGAAAAGCACAGAAGTATGATAGAGAGTATGAGAGATTTGGCTATTATAGTTTGTTAATATATAAAGCAGCTAATACTTTTACATGAACTTTAGAAGGTATAGTATAGTTTTAACTGCTGATCACTTTAGTCAGACAGGCTTTTGGCCAAATGTACATGACTTCCCTTCTGGAATTAGCTTTACAGTTAATTTAAAACTCCTTTAGTGAGCCATTAAAAGATGCACATGGAGACAACATTTATGGAAAACAGTAGCCAATTCTAGTGACAGAACATAGACTACCAACTAATTGACATCAATTTCACACTTAAAAGAATTACAGTCATTTCCTCCAGGCTTTCAGTGTCCCTGACTAGGAGGTTAGTGATTGAAATATATGACTTAGGGCTTCCATTTTAGACCACATGCTTACCTCCTATTTGCAATCCAGAATTTGCTGTATCAGTTTTGGACTGCTCAACTGATAAAAAAACCCTTCTTCCAGTCCTTATTTAAAATCCCCAAACCAATCAGCTTGACTGATAATGTTTTTCTTTCAAAGCTAATTCTTCCTGAAAGCAGACCAGAAAGTGTGTGCAACTCAGCTGGATGCATGTGCTCACAGCTTTGGAGTCTGAAAGACACTGGGTAAGGCAAATGAGCTCTAGCCTGCTGGGTTGTGCTATTCCCTGTCTAATCTAGCACATCAAGAGTCATTCTGAGCTGTTCAGGGCCTAATATACTCTACAGGGTGTCATAAAAGGAAGTGCAAAATATGACCTCAGGAATCTGTTATTCTTCACATATACCAAGCACTAGAAAAGATGTTTTTTTTCACTGTGTGAAAAGCAAGTCTCCTGTTGCTGATAAACCTATGTGAAAATCTGTACTAGTAGTAATTTCTGGAAGGGATATAAATTACCAAGAATGGAATTCTGAAATTTTGTGTTGATGGGAGTAACATTACTATTTGGGGAAGAGAAAATAAGAGATTATTTGCTGTTACAACTAACTTATGGAGAAAAAAAAAACTTTAAAGAATAAAGCTATTTTAATGGCACTGATTCAAATCCATGTTTGTATTTATGTAAACAATAGTCTTTTCCTCCTTTGCTCCTAAGTGCAAGGATACAGTAGCATGTTTTCATTTGTAGCTTTCCTGTTCTCTTCAGTACCTACAGTATGTATATTACTATACTAAATGAAATAATAGATCATCTAACAAAAAATCACTATGTGCAATACTGTATTTAGTGTTTCTATTCCAATTTTTTTAGAATGTTAATTTATAAGAAAATAAAAGGAATAATAATGAAAGAACTGTCTTCTCTTGTCACTCTCTGGCTATCTGTAGTGTGCTACAAACTGTTTGCTCCCTAAGCACCACATCCCATTCTGGCTCCTGTGATAGAGGAAGAGCCTTTGTGAAGAGAGCAGAGGAAATACAGCTTCTCTCTGCTTGCCTTTTGGAAGGGTAGTGACAGCAATTCCCAGTTATGTGGATATACTACCTTTTCCCCAGGTGGTGGTAGTGAGACCTTCAGTGTTTTTTACCCAAGGAGACTATGTAAAACTCACTTCTCCACCTTGTGCATACCTTCCAGTCTTCATTTGGCTCAGTTTTGTAACCTGGTCCTACTAACATTGCTGAATTAACAGTATCAAGAAATTGCTATTAAGGCAAAAATATGCATTGAAAAGTATTATCTGCATATTACAATCCTCTTATATATACACAACTGTTTTAGCAACTTCCTAAGAGGTCCAGCAACCTCCTAAATCTGTCACATACATACATACCCTTTCTTACAGGATCTGCAGCACGGATGCTGGAAGTTATTTCAAGCCTCTCTGTCTCTGAAGAAGTGTCAAAGGTTAACTGCAGCTGATGGAACCCTATTATGATCTTAAGACACGTGCTGCTACATAGATTTTTCTTTCATTTTTCTCACACCCGACCGATTTGGTTGGACATGTCTCTTTTATATTCTCCAACCTGTCTCAAACTTCCATGCAAAGTAGCCCACTGTGCAGCACCACAGTTGACCCACAGGACACCCAAAGGGGACTCATAGCACAAGTTTCACTTCTGCTCTTTGTCTTTAGGTAGCATACTCAACTTTTTACAGAATTCTGGGCCAATGCTCTTTTCTTTGTTTGTTTGGGTTATGTTTTAAAGAGGTTGAACACGCCACTGGTGCCCTCTCCCCTCATCAGCTGCAATTCCTCCCTTTACTGCCACATCTACTCTTAGAGTTGGCCCTAATTCTACAAGAGTTCTTACAGACAAAATTCTGAGCCTTTATTGATTGCTACCACCACATATTGCTGTTACTTAAATGCAGCACCAAAAGGACTTTCATACACGAGCAGCAGATATGACTTGCTGGCAAGAACAATATGCTTTTTTATGAGTACCTAAGAGGATTCATGTTGTTTTGCCTGCCAGTTAAAGCCTTTCAGAAGCATGGTACTTTGTCACATCATTATACTGTTGTGGCTTACCTTTCATCATCTCAAAACCCTTCCAAAACTTAGTTAAGTATTAACCAACTGTGGCAGTGGGGAATAATAATTAGAGGGATCTTCCACAGGCTGACATTTTTTCTTGCCCAGTTTTTCAGTGATCATCTTAAAAAGTTGAGAGCAAATATTAATTTCATTGAGAGAACATATAGCAAGTAATTGCATTGCAATTATTTTGTTGCAGACTCTAGGCTAAAAGCAAAGCCAAATTTGTGACAAATCCGCTATACCAGTTACTCCAGTCACACAAATTTTAAACTACTATGGACAGAGTAAGTGAAAACTAATGAAGGCGAGTTTTTCTGAAGATAGTGTATACAAGTCAGCAAAGGGAAAAAAAACCATGCCCCACACCAATAATGTCTGCCACCATCAATACAATTTTCATTACAGAACAGGTTTTCTGAGCTATTCTTTTGCTTACAAGAGACCCATCTGTTCCTGCATCTGATATTCATCCAACCTACTTGTAAGAGCATCCAGTGCTAAGTCCATTGCTTCAAAAAAATGATGTCTTTCTGAAAAAAAGGGGTCCTATTGCATCAGCACAGTTATCTCATTTATTCCCAGCTGCTGCTCGAATTTACGCTCTTAGAAATTTCACTTGGCACCCACCCCAACTGGGGCCCTGCCAACATGGAAATCCCACTGTGGTTGAGCTTAACATGCACTGTCCTCCTCCCTTCCTCTGTCCTTTAGCACCTGTCCACTCTAAGAAGTAACTGCATCTGTCTGATCTGGAGCTTTTCCATCTACTCGGAGAGATCTGCCTTGTTCTTGGATTGCTTCCACAAGGGGGAGATTTTTGGATCACAGCACATGCCTCTGGTACAGCGACGGTTCAAAGGTTGGGTGGTGACACTGAGAGAAGTGGAGCTGGAGTCTGGGCTTCGCCTCAAGCAGCAGAGGTTCGGGTGGGTGCTGGGCAATCCATGACCTGCAAAGCAGGAGACTGGCCCAGAGGGGGGTGGAAATGAGAGAGGGGCATTCGAGGAGGTGACTGCTGCGCTCCCTTTGAGCCAAGTGACAGAGGCACTTTGGATGTCTGAGCAGGCAGCCTGACCATACCTAAGGCAAAGCAAAACACTAGTTCTCTAAAGCAACAGCTACTACAAAAAAAAAAAAAAAAAAAAAAAAANAAAAAAAAAAAAAAAGTCTCCAAACATTGCACTGTGAGAAGATTTGGGCAAGAGACAGGGAAGGGAAGACAGCAAAGGGCTCCTCCAAGTGTAGTGCCATAAAGGATGTAGCCCTACCTTGCTAGCTGTGGTCTAGGTTCATCTCTACTGGTCACATGGGGGCTCATCAATCAGTGTAACAGCTCCCTTTCTGCCCAGAAATTTTCCCTTGAGAAACTGCATTATCTCTGGGTCAGTAAGGGGAAAGAAACATCACAAATCCCAAAATACTATCCCATGTTTGGACTGCTACATGGTGTACCTGTTCAAGAGATGATAGCAACCACTAAAGCTCACCTATATCTTAGGATATAACTTATTTTCCCTTATGAGTTTGGCATAGTTTGGCACAGTTTGGTGCCTGTTACATAAGGATCTTTATTTTAAACAAAATAATTTAGGTCAGTTACTTCTATGGCAAATGATGGTGGTGGTTCAGCCAGGGGTGGAGCTTTGCTCATCAGTTTACAAAAAAACCCAGAATAAATGCATAGGGAATCAACTCCAGAATCTCAGAACAGTGCATTTTATTTTTCACTCTTGCCTTCCAGGTACTTCTGAGGGCAGTGGGAAACAAGCAGAGAAGTAGTTAGGTTTTCCCAACCTGTCAGGGTGAGCCATCATTCACTTATATTTGGGAGGAAAAGGAAGCTGGAGAATACACTGATTAGAGAGCAGTTGGACACAAACTGTTGAAGCAAAACACCTGGATGCCATATAACCCTAGAGTAGCTTTATTATTTAATCTATAATTTAATAGTTGACCTATAAAATAATTACATTATACTTAAAGCATTTCTTCATTTTTTGTTTTCATTTATAAAACAAGAATTAAATACAGTTTTAACCATTACAAGCTCAACTCAGTTTTTACATAAACACAGCTCCTAGAAGGAGCTTTAAGCTGCAGCATATTCATATTGCAAACTGGTGAAAAACCCAGGCAGGGCATAGCTTAAAAGGTAAAGATTCTTGCACGTTTTTCTTAAGTGAACTTACTAGGGTGCTTTTCTCTCTCTGGTCTAAAATGTCTGACTTTCAGTTCATTCCTTTCAATTGAAGACTGAGATCCCCGGAGTCTTAGTAGACTATATTGCCACCTTCCCCCTCTGCATCCCTCCCACACCCACACTCTCAAGACTAGTCTGAATTGTGCCCATCCTGGGGCTGGCACGATGCCACAGGGCAGGAGCAACAGCCCCTAAAGCATTCCCTGCGTGAGGCGTCTCCCTGTGCACTTCTGACACGTTGGAAGGTCACAGCAGGAAAGCGACGTCTGTTCATGCAACAGGGCTGCCAGACACGACCAACCTCACGCTGCCCACGCCAGCCCCTGTAAACCGCTTGGAGCTCTTGCGGAGATCAGTCCTGAAAGCCTCTTAGGGAGGCCTGTGTCACATAATGGAGACCTGAGGCTCTGAAGCCCCGGCTGGCGACAGTGCTGAACACATTAACCCCTTGAAGTGGCTGCATGTGAGGAGGCCGGCGGGGAGGGGCTCCGGCTGCAGATGCTGAACTGTGAGACATGCACAGGGAGTCAGCGTGTCATTTTTAATTTGTAAGCTTCAGACAACTGCGTGTGCACTGGCTTTGGTTTGGGGGAAAGGGCTGGTTTGAGACAGGATTTTAATGCAGCTGGGACTAATTCAGATCAGAACTGTAACAAATGGGGTATACAGGACATGTTAAACTCCATCAACTGAATAAGAACATAGTACGATTTAAAATGAACTACAAGTGTTCACCAACACTTATTGTGCAGGTCTCAAAAACTGAGTGGACCACCAATAGTGTAGCAATTACAACTTACTCTCTCCCTGCTCCCACAGCTGTGACCCATTCCAGCAGCACTGACTGAGGCATTTGTCCTTTAACACTAACACATTAACATGGTTTCCAATCACGGGACGGACACCACTCCCAAAACTTGATGACACTTATGTAGCTTTTGTAATCAGTCCAGCAATGACCAAACTTTGTCCTTTGTGTGACAGTGCTTTTATACCTCTGGAGACATATCATTCCCTTAAGTGTTCTCTCCCACTACCCTTCCACCTCCCCTGGTTTGAGCAGGCATAAATATAAGGTCATAAATGGATGTTGTCCTTTTTGGAGTAAGAAACACACACACATATCTTACATACAAAAACCTACTAAAAGCATAGTAAAACCATGTCCATTTTAAGCCAGGCAGCCAACCTAGCAACCGAGTCTCTTAACATTTTAATCACTGGCATACTCTGCCACAAGAAAAATATACATGGCTAGGTCTATAATACTTTAAACAGCTGTTTACTATAGCTAGGTTACAAAATAAACACTGCTGCAGAGGCCATGTGTTCAATATACTCTAACCACAACAGCATCAGAACCCACCCTCAGTCTGCTCTGTGGTCACCGTGGCTGACCCAGCGCCTCACCCTCTTCCCCTCGCTTCTGATCTGCCGTTCAGACAACAAGCCCAGAACCATTTGTCATTGCACAAGTGAAGTCGTCTTAGGGAGAGGAGCCTCATCGGAGAGTCTCACTTGCTTTTCACACATTACTCCTCGTTACTCTCCCTCATCCGTGTCCCCCAGTCCTGGGCAGCGCCCCAGCACTCCCAAATGAGAGAAGCAAGCTCCAGATCAAAGCACGGGGAAGGCGTTCTCAGCTTGTGAAGGGAACTGGAGTGTAGGGCAGAGGGCTTTACTCCACACAGTGGAAACATTTAATGCTGGATTCAGCCAACTGGTCACTTAGATGATCAATCCCAGCTTCTGTGAGCCTGCTCCACTCCAGAAGATTCAACTGCCAGATGATAATTAAAATACAACGAAACTTTATGGTGAAGTGCCTAACACAGATGGTTAAAAAGCATTATTCCAGTAGGCAAGTGACAAGTAGCCTTTCCTTGCTGGAGAGATGCCTCCTGAAAGAAAACGAAACACCAGGGGGGAAAAAAAAAGGAAAAGAAGAAACAAACCAACAAAATGGACAGTCTGCTCAGTGGGAGAGGAGAGGCAGCAGTAAAGCTGATGGAAGCAGTACCAAGCAGCAGCTACATGCCTGTTCTCACAGTTTGCCTGAGCTGTTCAGATTCACAGACATGCACCGGCACTGCTTGACCTTCTGAATTTTCTTGAGTCGGAACGGTGGGTCCAGCTCGGGACACTCCAGCTGCACGGTCGAAGAGGTGACCTTGTGTGGCTTGCAGAAGGCGCAGGACTGGAAGGACTCCTCCTCCTTTTTCACGTGCCGCGGGATGTAGAAGGAGTTGCACTGCCCGTAGCAGAAGCGGTTGATGATGGTGCGGCTGATGCAGCCCTCCTCGCTGACAGTCTGCCGCAGCGGCTGCGTCTTGCACCAGTCGCTCTTGAGGTACTTCCTCTCCGTGACCACCAGGGCCTCCTGGCTGGAGGCCAGCACCTCCTTGTTCAGCTGCTGCCTCCGCTCCGAGTGGTTGCTGCTGCTGCCTTTGTACGGGGAGGGAATGGCACCTGCAGGGCGGTTTTTCCTGGCGTCCGTCACTCGCACCAGCGCTGCCATCAGGAAAACGGACAAGGCGAATTTCCAAACCATCCTGCAAGGGCAACACAGGGCGCTGTCAGGAGAAATGCATTTTCAAACCACAGAACTGGAACGGGGTTGGTACTTCACGCATGCTTTTAGAAGAAGTGGAGATCTTATCCTCTTTATAATCCTATCACTTTTCCTAGATTAGCTCTATTCTAGGGTGATTACTTATCATGAAGAGGCCAGGCCCTTTGGAAAGTCACATCGCTCCCCCTCACCCCTCCCCAAACTCTCCAACCACTTTCCCCACGGGGACACTAATGCTTTCATGGCTGAAGTGGTGGTTTTACAGAAGCTTCAGCCAGAAACATTTCCTCCTTCTCCGTGAAATCCTGGGCCAAACAGCTGGGCAAACTCCTGGCTAGCAAAGGCTCAAGAGATTCTTGCCAAGATGGTGAGAGCTAATTTGGGGATGTCAGGGGAGAGGGGAAGGGAATACCAGGTTACACAAAGTGCACGCCCATGTCTCTTCAGGCCCCAAGTCCCCGCCCAGCCTCATTCCCCACAGAAGTACCAAAGGGTGTCCAAAAAAACTATTTTTATTATTTTGAATTGCTTCAGAAATTTCTTAGGGCTCTTATAGCACTTAGAGGCTTGTATTTGTTGTCTTTGTATGAGGCCAAAACCTTGATGGATTTATTTTTGCACTAAGAGGAAATGCTTAAATACAACTTTAAGGACTTCACAACTGCAAGGCCTCTTGGGCAAATGGTTTAAGAAGGTTGTAAACATGAGAGGATTCAATATTTATTTTAGATTTTAAGGAACAGGTTAGAGCATAAGCTTGTTGCTAAGTTAAAATAGTCAGCCAGATGGCAAAAATACTTTTTCCTACGGTTGTCTATTACGTGTTCTTGTTCTGTGGAGCATCCCTTACCAGCTCTTTTCCAATTCATTTTAGTAATGTCTCTCAATGTGCTTCCAGAACATCAGACTAGGTGTACTAAATTTCTTTGTAATGCTCACTAGTGAACTGCTCATTTGGCAGTTCATTTCATATCACTCTCGATGGGAAAGGAGGACAGAGAGTCTCTTCAGTGCCAGAAGTGGGTGCACAGAAGCTTCCCATTTGGAGACAAGAATGCTTCCAAGTCTTTCTGAAGTGCTCTATTCACTTAATGGGTATTTTTATAATATACAGAATAAAAACTTATCCCTCTCCTCACAGTAACGCTTCAAACCCTTCCAAGTAATGATTTTAATTTTTTTTCCCTTAGAGAGATGCCTAGACAAAAAAACTACCAATTACACTGGTAATTATACTGTGTACCACTATAGACACTTCAGATGGTGCATAGGTACTCCCATCTGGAAAACATGTCACTTTCCAAGCAATGACTCCAGAAGATCAAAAAAGTGTTTGCAGTAAAGGTGCAAAAGATGACAAGAATAGCAGTAACAAATGCTTCTCACCTAATAAAGCAGACCTAACATGTTTAACTTCTGTGGAGATAAAGAAAAGGAACTACTCCAGCAGACTAGGTGAGATAACATCCCTTAAGGTTATTTTCTAAGTCTATTAGATCTCAATGTCAGACTTGGACCAAGTTTCTAAGGGGAAAAGCCTCAAGTGCTGAAGGAAACAAAAGTGCTAATCGTATAGCTGTAAACAGAGGATGTTCTGATGCAGAGTTAAATTTCACCAGTGTATGCTTGAAACAGAACCACCTTTAAGTGGAAACCAGTATTTCTAAACCACAAAAAAGTTCATTCATCTGCAACCATACCATCTCCCACTGAATACCCACTGTAGCCACGGGTACTTTAAATCAGTGGCCTATTTTCACCCTGCTTAGCATTCAGCATGCAACTCCAGAAGTTCTGTCCAGAGTCTTTAAATGAAGCAAGACTAGACTTGGCTTTGCTGGCAGGTATTGTCGCCAAGTCCACTGGATGTCAACCCACACAGCCAGGCCAAAACCTAATCAGGTAATTAGTTTCAGTTGAATATAGTGTTCCATGCTTCCTTTCAAATCATTCTCATGTTATTCTGCACTGATGGCTGCATTTCAGTAGTAGATAAAACAACTGATTCCCAGTGCTTTGTGTTTTATATAGAAAAGGGAGGAAAAGAAACCAGATTTACAAACCTTTGTTTTCTAGAAAAAGACAGAGGTGAGCTCTCCACAAGATGCCTCATGCCACATTTCTCAGGCATACTCTTCTACTTTTTTGAAACACAAGGAATATTGCCTCTCCAGTCTCATTTCTCTGATCCTGCCATAGAAGATAGCAAAGGTCAGGAGAGACACACCCTTTCCCCCACCCCCTCCTCTTTTCTTGGGATGATCTTTAAGGCTTATTCCAACTTTCATGACTCTACAATTCTATGAAAATCCATGTTACCACGCCTGCCCTTTCTTTTCATAAAATGCAGCTTTAAAGAACATGTTTCGTTTTTGTGTCAAGAGTGGTGGTCAAGCAGAAATCCTATGCAGGAATTCAGGAAAGCTGACAGAGAACTAACAACTCAAAGTCTACAATATAGAGAAATACTATAGCAGTATTCTAATTGCTTTAATGGTTTTATGTAGGCATGGAGAGCCATTCAATAGAGTAAGTAGGATTTATTCAGTAAGTCTGTGTTTATAACTAATAAAGCATTATCAATCAAAGCCACTATTGTGCAGTTATAAACCAAACACTGCAATACGTGCAAGTACTTCTACAGACAGGTAGGAACGCACCACTGATTTCTGTCATTGATCCTTATCAAACTTGAACCTTAAAATATTTACATAAGGGAGTAATAATCTATTCTACACTAGCAGGTCAAATGTACATTCTGTCAGATTGTGGAATTTCTAATCACAGTGTTACCCCTTACTAGCCTGCAAATCACCCCTTTCTAAGCCCTGGCACACAAATCCCCTATTCAAGCAAGTAAGGGTGCAAACAAGGTCACACGGTGCCAGCAACTTGCCAAGGACTACACATATATTTTCAGCTCTCACATGCAAAGAGAGAAGAGAAACTTCAGGACTCCCAGAGAAAGAGAACACTTTGGCAAACTCAATTTGAATGCAAAGCAAGACAGTGAATGCTGTCTGTCTGCAGAAAGAACGGGATGAGAAGAAACACAAAACGCATTGGAGAAGAATCTGGCTTTTGGCAAGGACAGGGCAGCTCTGCCCTACTTAGATGGAACAGAATGAAACAGCATGTGGCTGAGACCATGCAAGTGAGAACTGCCTCAAGAGACCAACACCCCTACAGCTTGCCCCAATGCCAGCCTGGGCCCCCATTTCTGCAGAACCGGGGGACCCCATAGCAGCTCCTTTGTGAGCGTTTTCAACTTCTTCAAGCATTGTTGCCAGCTGCTGCCAGTTCCCCTCACACCTTTTTTCCAGTGTGTGAGCTGAGAAAAACTTAACCTTAGACAAGACACCCAACAAGGCTTGGCTGCATTTACGTATCACAGGGCAAGTTTTTTCTACTTGAGATAAGGGAATCAGCATGAAGTATGAGTTCATAAACCCATCAAACCCAACATGCTGGAGCTGGGTTATCAGGCCCAGGAGTGTAAAAAAATCCTTGGCCATGGAAGCATGAATGTCAAAATCCAGCTCTGTCATTTAGAGGTCAGGTCGCTGTGCTAGGAGGGGAAGACCCAGGATCACTGTGTCTGCCCTCAGCTTTATTTCTTTGTATCCAATTACTATGTAACATAAAGTTACCGACCAGGGCAGGCTGCCTTTTGCATATCGACCTTCTGGCTCTGTAACTCACACATTCTTGAAAGTTATTTAGCTCCAGAGCAGGACATGTAACCCCCAAAATAGCTTATAGTTTTGTGCTTAGGGAAGTTCTCTTTGGATTGGAGCATTGGATTTGTTTTCAGAATTCAAGGTCATCGTTTTTGGAGAGGTCCTTCTGAGCAGAAGTGGGTGCTATGGTCTGAAAGGTAGGGCAGGAGGTAACACCAGTGCCCATTTGTGCTGAGTGGCCGCTCTGATATTTCCTCTAGTTGTCAAGTCATGACCAGTTTCTCAGCTCAGGATGCAGAATGTGACTGGGAATTCCTTGTTTTGAAGATCAGCATCCTTCAAGGTTCCAAGTGGACAGAAATAAAGAGGGATGTAAACGAAAGATCACTGTGATACTATGTTAGCTGCTCAGGAAATCAATAGGTGTGAGACCCAGCTGTTTTCTTTATCAGCTACTTTGTAGCACCTACAAAGCACTCAGCATTATCAGCATTCCTGGAAGCATCCAACTCTCTGATATAGGTATGATACAATCATGTCTTCACCAAGCCTTTCTAGAGGGAATTGATAAGGTATGATACAATCATCTATTCACCAGGCCTTTCTGGAGGGAATTCAGAAATAAAAGTCACAGGCAATTTAAAACAAAAGGAAACATAACAAAACAAAGCAACAACCAAGAAAACTCCACCAACCAAAAAAAAAACAAACCGAAAAACCCAAAACAAAAAAACAAAAAACCCCACAACCAAAATATCCAAACTTGCAGAACTTTTCTTACCATGGAATTTGAGACTCTACCTATTCAGCTTAATCATAGTATGGATTCATGAAGAAGATTTAGTATATAAACACATCATACACCCATCAGAAGTATAGTCTCAAGTACTGTAAGAGCCAGTGGCTGGGAAGATGATAAACAAATTCCGAGATTTTTTTGCTTTTTGAAAAATTTAAATTTAATTAACAGCTGATGAGCTTCCTTTGAACAAATATTTCTCTGTAATTACCAGCAAAAGGCAGGCATTACAGACTAGATTAAATCAGGTCCCATTATGTAGTACAGTACATAGATGGCCATATTTGACCACCTGTATTGCTTGCTTCCAGTTTCCACCCTGCAAACTTCAGAGACATGAGAGCTCTCCTTAGGTATCCCTTGAGCATGGCTGAATGTGGGAAGCCCTGTTACGAAAATTTCTTTCTACCCCCCTTAATTTCATATTAGACATAGTCAGAAAAAGAATCTGTATAAACCAGTCACATGTACAATTATATAAGAACACGATGTACATGGTTAGTTCTCACACTTAAGATGGGACACAAGAAGTGCTCCTTGAAGACAAGCCAAGCAATAGCTTTTCAAAGAACTAACACTTGGCTTTAGCAACAGCTGTGGAAAGCCAGGAAATATCAAATTCTCTACCAGGAAGCCAAAAATGCTATTTATTTAATTTATTAATAGTTAGGCATGATTCTAATGGTACAATGTTCTCATAAAGACTTCAATAAAGACTAATCAGGCATCTTTGTGCAAGGGAGGTATTTGGTGCTAAGTTTTCTCTTTTCCAAACTACCCTTTGGAAACTATTTCTCCCGTGTCCCAGCAGCATTAGCAATAACTGAACACTGTACTGTATCTCCTGTTGCAGAGACAACACTAAATTATTAAGTTGTTCCATCATTAATAGATTCCCATTACTGAATTGCCAAGAATGAGGCCAGCTATAACAACAAAACATGCAGGAGGCTGGGCAGACCAAACTTTTAAAAATGTAAAAAACAATACTGCAGCTAGGATTCAGTAATTCAGATCTGCGTTACAGCAGTAGTTACTATGTTCTAGGACTACCACACATCACTTTTCAAAACCACTGCACAAAACACAAAAGGCAGCAATTATTTAAATACAAATAATTAATGGCATTACAGAAATTTACAGGCAGAAATTTTTCAGCTCTTGTCCTCTAAGAACCTTCTCTAGTGTTTTGAAAGAAAGCTATTTTGTTGCATCACAGCCCTAACAGTAGATGGTTAGGGGAGAAAACATTTCTTTCACAATTTATTAAGTCCTAGTACCCTCACTGGCTTGCTTGGATGGAGACCCTTCCTCCTCTCCATCCTTCTCTCTCCCTTCCACAAAGGAGATTCATCCTTTTCTCTTGCACCAATACCTCTCCCCCAGAGTCAAGACTGCCTACAGGGAACACCACAAAGGTTTGAAGGAACCAGCAAAGGTCCTCCTGCAGGCTGGATGTCTCAGGAGCCACACTACTGTGCAAGCTCTTGCTTTGTTTTTTTAAAGAGAGAGGTGGAAGTTAGGTTTCAACAAAGCCAGCCAGCATTCCTCAGAACAGGACAGCATTTCCCCAGTAATGCCAGAACTCAGAACTTCTCCTTATCAACACAGTTCCTGAAAACAAGGAACTTAAAGTATTGAAAAATAAAGTGAATAATCAACAAAATGGAGTATGTAGGAGACACTGGTGGAGACAGTCTATGCTAGTTGTGAAAGGATGCTGCCTTATATTAATTCACTGAATAGATATTCTACTACCAAGAGCCTTATCTTGACTTTTCCCTGAAAAGGCTGGGAGTTCAGAAGAATTCTTGATCCATGCACAAAAGTATAAGAGGAACCAACAACTCAGCCAATTGTTCCTGTCTTTCAGCAATGTGTTATGTGTTATTTTTAGGACAGAAGGAATAACGAAGAAAACTAGTAAGTAAACTAACCCTTGCAACTAAAACTAACCAGCTTGAATGCAGGGTTTTTTCTTGTCCTCTCTCTTTCTTATCTGCCTTTACTGCCAAGAGAAATTCATATTGAACACCACTGAACTATTCTTTCCTCCAGGAATTCAAGACAAGTTCATTTGAAACCTGTTTAAATGCAGCTGGTCACTTCATTAGTGTTAAAGGATCACACATCCAGCAGTTCTTCTCTGCACTCTCATGCTGCCACAAAGTGTATTAGCCTAAATATTATATCACTGATTTATAGTATTAGGCTCTTCATAGGCTGAATCCTTCTTATCTTGCTTAGCTTTTAAACCTGTGGGGGGTTTTGTGTTGGTTTTTTTTTGTTGTTTTGGGGTTTTTTTAAGTTGTATTAGTGCTGGAGGAATAGAGAAAGTTTCTAAATTTTTTAAGCCAGGAGCAGGAGTTTGTGAGGAGAGTCACCAAAGAACCTGGCTGTAAACTGCACCTCCGGAAGACCAGAGAGACGGGAAGGAAAGTATTGATGAAGTCAGCCCTGGTATTTTGACATACTTTTGTCATTAAGGAGATGGAAATAGGGTTAGGCCACTTGGAATTAATATAGAGAGGTTGTCAGAGAAGTAGAAATGAGACAAGGAAGGCTGAGGCCATCTGGAATGAAATCTGGCCAAGCACGTCAATGAGAACAAGAAGGGCTTCTTCAAATGTAACTATAGCAAAAGGAAAACTAAGGATAATGTGGATGCATTACTAAATGGAGTGGAGATGCTGGTAACAGAGGACACACGGTTATTGACTATCTTTGCATTTTGGTCTGATATGACCTCTTAGGCATCTCTGACTCAAGAGACCGCCGTAAAGGAATGCTGGAAGGAAGGAGGATTGAGTTAGAAAACACCTAAGCAAATTTGACATCCACAAATCCATGGCCCTGACAGACTGCGTCCATGAGTGCTGAAGGACCTGATGGACACAACAGCAAGGCTGCTCATGATCGTCTTTGAAAGGCCATGGCAGTTAGGAGAGGTGCCTGAGGACTGGAAGATAGCAAATGTCACACCAGTCTTCAAAAACTGTAAGAAGGAGAACCCAGGGAACTTCTGGCCAATCTTACCTCAACCCTGAGAAAAGTGATGGAACACCTTATTCTGGAGTCCATATCTAGCCATATGAATGACAAGAAAGTGATGAGAAGTCAGCATGGATTCACAAATAATAAATCATGCTTAACCAACCTTATTGCCTTCTGCCATGAAACAGCAACCTGTATAGATGAGGGCAGAGCAGTGGATATTGTCTACCTCAACTTTAGTGTGGCTTTCAACACTGACTCTCACAACATCCACTTAGGAAAGTCAGGAAGTGTGGGCTGGATGAGTAGGCAGCGAGGTGGATTCAGAACTGTCTGAATGGCAGATCCCAGAGGGTTGCATCCAGTGGCACATGGTCAAGTTGGAGGCTTTGTGGTGTCCCCCAAGGCCCAGCACTGGGCCCAGTGTTGTTTACCTTGTTCATCAATGACTCACGATGAGGTGAAGGGACAGAGGCCTCCCTCCTCAGCAGGTTCACTGACAACACAAAGCTGGGAGGGGCCAATTATCCCAGAGGGCTGTGCAGCCCTTCAGAAGGACCTCAGCAGGTTGGAGAGGTGACCAGAGAAGGACTGACTGAACTGTAACAAAGGCACGTGCAGGGTCCTGCACCTGGAGAGGAATAACCCCTGCACCAGCACAGGCTGGGGGCTGAGCTGCTGGAAAACAGCTCCATGGAGAAGGACCTGGGGGTCCTGGTGAACAACAGCTGTCCAAGAGCCAGCAGTGTCCTTGTGGCCAAGAAGGCCAATGGTGTCCTGGGATGGATCAGGAAGAGCATTGCCAGCAGGTTGAGGGAGGTGATCCTGGCCCTCTACTCAACCCTAGTGAGGCACATCTGGAGTGCTGGGTCCAATTCTGGGATCCTCAGTACAACAAAGATGATTATGGGACTGGAATCTCTCTCTCATGAGGAAAGGCTGAGGGAGCTGGGCCTCTTCAGCCTTGAGAAGTGATGACTGAGAGGGGACCTCATCAATGCCTAAAGGATTCTGAAGGGAGGGTGCAAAGAGGATAGAGCCAGGCTCTTCTCAGTTGTGCCAAGCAATAAGACAAGAGGCAAGAGGAAGAAACTGATGCATGGGAAGTTTCATCTGAATATGAGGAAAAGCTTCACTGTGTGGATGACCATGCAGTGGAACAGATTGCCCAGAGAAGTGGTGGAGTATCCCTGACTGGAGACATTCAATAATTGTCTGGATGTATTTCTGTGCAGTGTGCTCTAGGATGACCCTGCTTGAGCAGGAAGGTTGGACCAGATGCCTCACTGTGGTTCCTTCTAAACTTACTCGTCCTCTGTGATTATGTCCATGATAAATACCAGAGCTTCCCAAAAAACACACACACATATAATAGTGCAATTACTAAAGCCCCAACTAGAAGAAAATAGTGAAGGAAACAATGCAAGTTTTGTTGGTTTGGGTTCTTTTTAAGGCTAAATGTTAGCCAGGTAATACAGTGAAGAAGGATACTATCAACTTCATATGACCCTATATTTATCAGTAGCAAAGATTTTGATTCAACAATTGTGTCAGCATTTATCATTTTAAAACAAGAAGACTGAAATAAAAAGAAGGAATGACAGCTGCAAGAAATGTAAAAGCAAAGTCATCCTATAGAACCTCTTATTATGTAGTGAAGCCTTTTTTAGGGGATTAGGAATACACTCTGGATACTAGCAGGTAACTGGACAAAGGGGGTTTTTTTGTATCATTATGATTAAAGGTCCTAAATTTCGTTGCTATTTCAGCTTCAGGAACTTGTGGTTTTAGAACCAACCACAGACAAATGTCTGCCTGGTGAGCACATGTGAATTGTCCCAAGCAGAGTGAGATGTCCTACTCAGAAGTGTCTGGGTAGTCATCAGTACTGGCAGCATATGAAACACTGGGGAAAAAAGGAGGAGTGGGAGGAGGGAAAAACCCACAAAATAAAACCAGATTTCTGCTAGCTATCCATGAGGCTGATTCTCTTCCTCACAACCTGGTTTTGAAGAATGCTACAGTCAGGGGGTGAAAGGAATGGATACAAGAAGAGCTTTTTTGGAAAGGACTGATAATTCTCCTATGAATCTAAAAAATATCTCTCTGCAAGAGTGAACTAAGTTAAAAAGATACTTGGTCTCCTTCTCAGTGTTTCTCAGCTTTTCAGCACAAGATGAAGAGCCCCAAAGAGGCAAGTCAGTTCTGTCTGCATATGAACATTTTGTCCAGCAAGTAAAAACAGCCTAACTTTATTCTTCGATGTTGAAGGCAGCTGTTACACTCCCATTTGGCAGCATTTCATTCAGGAGAAAACAGCAGACTTCTGCCCTTGGGAAACTAAAAACTAAATCTGAAGGGAAGCGGTGGCTTGAGCAAATGTCTTCATTTGTGACCATCCCTCAGCCTGTTGGAAAGGAGGACAGGCAACACAAGAATGGGGAAAGTTCAGCATTTAAATACAATAGCTCATTTCATTGCTTCCTTGCTGGAGAATCGATGCTACAAAAGGCTATTTTGCAATGAACAGTCTCCATTATATTTTTGTAGTTTGCATTACAACAGAGCACAGAAATCTCATCCGAGACCAATGCCTGACTAAGCGACACAACTTCACATGTTTGCAGACTGACTTGGTGACCAACATATGGCAGGACCAGAGCTGAGCTCAGAGGGGAAGTGAGTTACTGGAGGTCAGAGATTAACTGAGAATGGACTGTTTCCAACATCTTTCAACTGCACCGCATGGCACCGATACTCTTCTTTTTGCAAAGAAATACAGATTTGTTACCCTTAGGCAAGCTGTCTTTTAAAAACATTATACTCTTGTAAATGAAAATTGTTTTGTATGAAAATTTCCAGTACAGTTTCTCTGAGTTTTGACAGGACAGGAATGGAGTTGGGAGCTTCATTTCTTTGTAGCTTCAAACAATACACTACTTCTACAATGCACAGCTCATTTTCTAACCTCAATAAGGGAGATGACCATTAATCTTCAATATATCTTCCTTACTGTACTTGCACCATTCTAAAAAGAGGGCATTTGACTGAGTTCTGTTCTAGGAGCAAACTGAGGTCTCTAAAGCATCATAAAAGTGCTCAAAGAAAGTGCTTGCTTCTCTTAATGATCAGAAAAATGCAAGTATTACTAAAATCAACAGGTGGTATGTAATCTTATATATAAGAAACACTAGATTAATCAGCTGAGAAGTAACATTTACATTTTCCAGATTTTCTGGTAGATTCAGATAGTTTTATTCTTTCAAGCTCTCTGTCAAGATGCTATCCTCAGTTACCACATTATGACTCTGGTCATGTTTCTGTTTGAAAAATCTAAAATGTTATCGATAGTCTCGTCTTTATATTATGAATTTCTGCAAGCCAGTGTACTATTTATAGGGTTGGTTCAAATAAGAATTGCTCTTATCCCAATATCCCACAGGCTAATCTTTCTATTAGGTACTATGCAAATTCCCATACAAACATAATTTCAGCTATATATCCCACTAGTTTCCAGAACATGACTTGTAAGAACCACTCCAGCTGTATTTTCATACAGTTGCCTTAAAAATGGCATAGATTTATTGCTTGAAGCATTTTTCATTTACATTTCTCTCTGCTTAAATTTGCCTGACAAAGCATCAGTCCTCCTGACTAAAACTTACAGCAATTCTGGGGACAGAGTGCAGAAGATCTATGCTAATGGACAAATCAAACAAGTATTGACCCCACACAGCCTGCTAGCTCCAACCAGGTCTATGCCATACAAGCACATAACTAAGTGCCTTACCAGAATTATTAGTTTCACAGAAAAGCACTTTTTCTCCACAGTGAGGCTAAATACAGGGAATCCTCTCATCCTATTTTGCCTTTTTTTCAGTTTATACACAACACACCTGACACCTCCTCATTATTACTTTTTTTTTTTTTTTACTCTGCCAAGTCTGAAATGTGTTGGACAGCAAGGCAGGTTTGAAACTTCTATTGCATTACACTAAGTGTTTTCTCCTAGGGTACACAGGGAAGCATGGAAAATATTTCAGGGAAGGGGGAACAAATCAATGGTATCACAATTTAGAACAGGAGGTGTGAGTAGCAAAGGGGACGTTTAGGGTTACTGGCACACTGAACACACCCATAGAAAATCAGAGTTCATGAGCTCTAATGTTCACATGTAACACAAGACACCTTGAAATAGCAGTGGGTCACCTCAAAATTTTTAACACAGACTCTCCCCCAGGGTGTAAGNGCCAGGGCAAAACCATGACAGCTTGTTTGCACTCTGTGTCAATGGAAGACAAGCAGGAACGAGTCACTGCTGCACACCACGCATGGTATTATCCTTGGGTTGATCTTGGAATATTCTGTAGCCCCTTTAGTTCACAAACTTACTTGGAGAACTACCAGATGCTTTCTTCTTTCCCTAAGAGCACCAGCCTTCTGCCTAGCTTACTTTTGCAGTTACTTTTGTGGGTTAACCGATGGCCCATCACAATCCCTGTTTAATGAGTTTTGTTTCAGATGTTTAACTCAGCTGTGGGCTTTGCTCTGAAAGGAACCCTGTTCACTCAGGGTCTCTACAAGAAAATCTTGATGTATGCAACTAAAATATAATTCACACCTGTAAGGGCTCAAGCATGCAGCAACCACGTGCTCTGACAGGGCTTTTTTCTGTGTTTTTGAAAGCCTATAAACAAATGTGACATTTGGAGTTCAAAACCTTTAGAGTTACATGGCTTCTTGGCTACCCTAGTCCATGCACCAGTTGATGCCTTGATGCAAGTTCTTCAGTTTGGAAATATTTTGACCCTTATTTTTAAGTTGTTTTCTATCATATAAAAAAGAATTTTTACTTGCCTACATGTCTACTGATATTTCCAAACTGACAGTAACCTTTTCACTGTCATAGCTATCAAATGGACCAAAATAAATCAGAGCAGCTCAACAGCTGTGAAAGAAAAAAATCTTATGAGATGCCATGAAGTCAGAATACAAATAACGTTTTATTTATATATGCACTACCAACATAAAATGCTAAATACCTATACACTTCAAAATAACTTTCCAGAAATATTAGAAAACATAAAGCACACACAGAATTAATGGGAAAACTGCCATTTATGCACTGTTATTGGCAGTGTGTGTCACAACTAAAAGTAAATAGAAGACAAATTTTCAATTGAATGCAGCAGGATGATTTGTAGCAAATTTAACATCCAAATACTGGAAATTTACTCCATCCCTCCCACTTCACACTGCTGGCAACACGTGGCTGTCCCACATCTATGTTCTTGTGGCTTTGATTCATGCTCAGATCAGTGATTTTCCCTCTGTCATTACACACAGAATGTAAATATTTGCTCTGTCTGTATTCTGGTTTACAGACCTGACCCACACTACTGGATATGAAGGCTGTAATTCAATCACAGAAGGATCTGCTGCCATGTGTAAACTAGGATTTTATGTTTTATGACTCTAGACTTTGCAGAGCAGCCATCTTCCTACTCCCCCTCTCCTTGCCCATGACTGTATTATAGTTGTGTCTCTAATTGAAGCCTACTATTATTCTATTTCTCTTCTGTGGAGAGAAAGACCAGAGCTATAATTCTGAATACACAGCAAGCCACAGGAGCCTGAATGAGGTACTCTAATGACAGATCCTCCTCCACAGCACATTTGCAGTCTTTCTGCTAATTAATTTGATTTCCTTTGTCTAGACTAACATAATACAGCAAGTTATGCTCATTTAAGGGGAGATCGTTAGCCTTTCAGTTCACTCCAAATGAGGAAGAAAGAAGAGTCAATAGACTGGAATCTGGGGGAGACTGACTGACTTTGTCCTTGACTACACCACTGCTTATGTTTTCACTTGACCAAGACTTTGTCTCCAGGAGAACCCGAGACAGCACTATCATCAGAGGAGAGACTATAATCAAAATCAGATATCGTCGGTATGTGCATGGCAAGGCAGTGGCAGCTACACAGAAGGGTTCTGTCTATGATGGACTGCAGTCAGCAGCTTTCTTCCTGGCAATCACTTGGCATTTGCTGTTCACAGCTCCTGACATCCTCGGAGGGCTGAACAAACATGTAATTAAAAACACGCACAAGCTGGTTTCTTTAGACTCCCTTCACAGAACAAAAGGAGATTCAGCAGTGTGCCACTGGACTAGTAAACCAGAAGCAAAGCTGGTAATGGAGTTAAAGAAGTAGCTTCCTCACTATTTGGAAGGCAAGACATACATTCACCAGTTCCAACAATGACTGAAACTTAGGAGCTGGACTAAGTCTCAGATCTGAGCTGTCAGTCAAATACAGAACTTGGGAAATGGAGTGACCCAGGATAAACAGATGATCAGACCTGGATTTGAAAGTTCAGCCTTGTGAGTCATCTAGATAGATCCAGTTTTAAACCCAGCAAGAAAAGTGACAAGAAATCAGACATCATATAGGAGCCCTGGGGGTAGAATGAGTTCAAACATTTTTTAATGACAGCAGGAAAGATCTTCCCCTATGACAAAAGAAGAAGAGAGAAAGCTGACTGGGGCAATCACCAACCCCTTCTGCTCACACATTCATAGAAAAGTGCCAGGGCTCCCCTTCTGTAGACAGTTTCAGGACCACTTCTATCCCTGTAACCTCAGTTGCACTTACAATTTTGCAGCTTCAGAGAGGAAGGATTCCAACTTCATGACTTACTGGATGAGGGGTTATTTTTTGGCTCATAGTAATTGGGCACCTTCTTTACTCAAGCACAAGCAGAAGATAAACTGCACCTGGAGGCTCTTTATTAACTTATTCTGACCTTGGTTTTTTTTACAGTGTTTGGCCATGAGCCACTCAAACTGTGTCACCACAGTTAAGGTTTGAGTATTTTTCCATTATTGACGTTTCAAGCCCAGCAGAAGTAGACTGTAAGTAAGAGGAAATCTAAAGATTCTTCTCTTTGGCTCTTTCAGAAACCTAATCTCAGAAAGGTCAGGAAAGTATCTTGAAAAGAGTTAGCAAACATCTAGCTATAAATTTCAGTATGAGATCCCAAGCTCCATTTCTCTTCCAGGTCTATTCAAGGACTCTTCCCCAGATCTACCTAAGGCAGCCCTTCCTTGAATCTAGAGAAGAGACAGACAACACTTCCGGTAATCCTGGATGACCTAATGTTACTATACAGAAGGGAAAAGATATCAAGACCCCATTGCATGTCAGTGCTTCATTGGACTGAGAGTAATGAATGCTCCAATTGAAGTGGGAAAAAGATTCCCTTCTGACAGGACTGCAATGTGAGATCCTTGCAACAGGTCCACATGTGACCAGTAACTGTAGAACAGATTGGGAAGAGAGGGAACAAGTGATCAGGAAGACTGCCCATTGAGGGCTTGCTTAGGTTTCCTTTCCCTTATGACAAAGTAGTCAGAGAACATAGGTATTACAGCTGACACCATTCTACTAATCCTAACCATTTAGTGCTGGTTCAAACAATCACATATTTTGTAGAGAAGCAGCAAGGGAGTGTGATCAGATGAAGGTTTTGTTCGATCAGATGAAAGTGCTTGTAACAGCTCAGCAACCAGATGCCATCTGTGCCACCAGCTAAGTGTCACTGTAGTTGACTATAGCCAAAATAACATCATCCCAAAGAAAGTGCTCTGATCCATAGGTTTACTCTAGCTCCTAATGAGTGGTCACACACACACCTCACATATTCATTTATGAGTGATTTAGACCAAAAATACAAAAATCATTATGTACCCATGAACTAGACTTTTCTAATTTGTTTTCCTATGTCTTGGCTAAACAGTAGACTTTTTAAAGAAGTTCTGTGTAATATGGGATTAAGAGTATAGGAATCTAAAATAAGGAATGAGGGAAAATATTTTCTGACACTATGAGAACCAGACATACTGAAAGCCTCATCTTGATATTGGAGCAAATATTAACATTGGCCTATGTCTCCACTTAAGATCAGCTAAATAATAAGATTCTGAATTGTCCCTTATTTTTCTTTTCAAGAAGGACATAAAATGAGCAAAAACTGGTTTTAAGATACTTTGAATGTAAAATTCTAAATCCTCACAAGCAAAGAAGACATTTCACAGTTACCATGAAACACAGTTTTGTCTCAGTAACGGGAAAGCCCTAAAAATGCATGTCAATTCAAACTGGGGCCTTCAGGTGCTTTCAGTCTAAAAATGTCTGTACATCTTCCTTGGAAAAAGTGTATTTGAAAAAATAAAGTTTTGATCAACACTTCTGAAAACTTTCATTCCCACTGTGTGAAGAGACAAAAAAAGTTTCAACTGAACTTACCACAATTTCTGTAGTATGATGGACCTCAATGGGTCAGTGATAACCACAGCACTATGGGACTTTCTATGCCTGTATTTTGAAAGGAGGCTCAGTAAAGAATTTGGCTTAGGAAAACAAGACTATGCTTCCTCTCTTCCCTTACTTAGTTTCAGAACAACAGATTTTGCTTTGAGTGATTATTTCAGCTTCTGTAATTTTTCTCCAGCACAAAAATATAGAGAAGCTTCATACATATCACATCAGTGATTTAAGCAGCATAAGAACATGGTGAATGTCAGAGCAACAGAACAGTAATTAGGAAAAGCATTATAAAAAATATACCTAGCAAAGGTAAAGCTAAAAGCAGCTCACCTGTCTGAAAATCTGCTGTCTTGCAAAACCCCTTCTTCTTAGGGGATCCTAAGAAGCTCTTAATTAGCACAAAAACTGAGGACTGCTAATTGCTACTTGGCAAAACTCTGCTTATTAAAATCACAGAGACATGTGTGGGGGTTTTTTTCTTGTTTCCCACCGTCAAGATTACTTTGTTTTACAACATGAATGAACCAAAAAGCTACATCAAAGCAAGTGCACACTTCTGTATCTACATCTTTGTTATAAACTTGAAGGGGAGGACTCTTAAGCTTACCTAAGAAAATTAAAAAAAGAAAAAAGGAGTGAGAATTAAATCATTAAACTGTATGGTTTAAGCAGAATGGGCAATGGCACTGCATACTTGAAACAGAAAAGAAAGCAAGACAGGTGATTTTGAAATAATAGAAGCATACTTTAGAATGCAATCTACTAGTGGATTTACAGCATAACTGTACAGAAGACATAAAGAGCTCCTCTCAATACTATAGTTTTAACAAGGTCCTCTCTATCTCTATTCTCCACTCTCCCATAAAACCAAAATATTATTTGTTTAAAGCTGCTTGCCAAATCCGTGGCAAAGCATCTAAGAGAAACCAGAGATTTAGAGACACGTTAGAAATAGGTATCAGGGACATACATATCACTTGAATCAACGTAAGCAATCCAGAAAACACCTTTTCCCACACCTTCAAGGCCTCCAGTTTCATTCTGGACTGTGGCATTGCTTTTGTGCCCACATGCTAGTGTTGCTGTAGGATGCCCATACAGCTGGGTAGCTGGTGATGCTGCCTTCTTCCATTCACAGAGAAGACAGATGAAGTTTGGGAGCCTCTCAGCAGTTCCCCAATAGCCCTGCTTTGTTGTGTGTTTCACATACAGCCACTGCTGAGTGGAAGATGAACAGCATGAACTGCTTGCTACCAGTCATCCAAAAATGTAACCAGTGGGGGACGCTACTTATCCTTGTAACAAGCCTTTCAGCATCTTCCCTGTTTATGGATGTAAACTCACAGTTTCAATACACACATGAACGAGACATAATCTGACCTGCATTCCCTTCCCATTGTAAAAAAAACAAAAAAAACCCAAAACCAAAAAAACAAAAACAAAAAACCCAAACCAAACAGACAAACAAAATTAAAAAAACCAAAAACCAAAACCAAACCAAAACATACCCCCCCCCAAACCTCTGAAAATTGCAGAAAAGTTTCGTGAGAAATTGAAAATCACAAATAGGCATTTACCATATTTTACAGTTAAAGCTGGATTATGAGGTAGGCAATAAACACAACATTCCTGGACCTGAAGGGAATTACAGTACCATATTAGACATTGTTTTGATGTCATTAAGCTTTAAGGTATGGAGGGTGAGGTCTTGATTTAAGGTCCCTGAATTATATCAACCTCCCTGAGAGATTAAGAAGGTCAATTTTTCTAGATTTTAGAGTCTAAATTAAACTAATCACAGACCAAAACAATTAAAACCTATGCCTTTTCCCCTTGGTTTTACATTCTGATTTAGAATACTGCAGCATATTGGTTCAAATATATATTCCCACTATATACAGTAATTTTAGGGCATCATAACTCCACTTTCAGGAAGAGTAATGGCACATAGGAAACCCTCTATCTGACCTTGAGAAATAACCAAAACAGCAATTAATGTCAGCTGGATGTATTTATTTTTGCAAACCATGCTCCTCTGAGATAAAGCTTGCATCATTTTATGCTGTCACCCAGTCCAGGGTGCAGTTTAGGTGCCCTGGACTGTGAGTCACTGTCACTCTGCTCCAAATCTCACGTTCCTCCCACCCAGGACACAGGCATGTGTGCAGCCACACAGTCAGCAAGGCAAGGTTGCTGATCCAACCAAGAATATTTGGCTTTTTCTGTTTTGCTGCAGGATCAGTGGTGTTGCTGGGCTCCCGTAACAGTGCTGGGCTGCTCTGCCTTCCCAGTTCCAGCCTACAAGCTGTAACTCCAACCAGTGGCCACACCACACCCTGATACTCCTTGCAGACTGGGGCCTGGGAACGCTGTCACCCAACTTACCTGTTTCAGGGCGGAGGAGGCTAATGTAACTGGGAGGGTGTGGCTGATAAAGGCGGCGCTGACAGATGTAACTGCATGCTTTGGCTTCCTATAAGAGATGCATGGTCCTTGTATCTACATGGCTTGATGTTAGTAGTAGTCTGCACCACTGCAGTGAGAAGGATTGATAATAATAATAACAACAATAATAATAATAGAATAGAATAGAATGTGATGAGTAGTACCATTTCAGATGCCCGAGAGCACCACAAAGATGTTTGTTTAGGCTGACACATCAGAGACAGACCCCGTGAGAGATGCACACTCCTCCACAGTGGCAACTGGAAGCCAGGTGAGAGATGTGGCATATTTAAACAGGCACATGTGCTAGGGCAGCCAGCTCTCCATCAAAACCTCATTCTGCTAGAAAGACACAAGAACTTGATTATGGCAAGTGTCTCAAACACTACAGCTCTGACTTATGACTAGATTTCCAAAAGTGGTATGCGCAGTTTATCTCAAGTCCTCAATAGATATGGGGTACTTGAAAAGAGGATCTTTTATCTTATCTTGAAAATGTGCTCTGCAACTGTAGTGCAAAACTAAATATTAAACATGGAAAAAGAAGCATGAAAATGTACTCTAACTTCTCCATCCTACTGTCTGACTTTGGAGTGTCTTGCCTTTTAAGTGCAAAGGTTTCTACTGCCAAAGCATCAGGGTTTTAAGTGATTAAACACAACTACTGGTTACACTGCAAAAAATAATCTAGATGCTATATGAAACACTGATGCCTTCTGCTTCACTCTTTCTCCACTAGCATTATCATCCTACCTGTCCTCATATTTACCCTTGCTGCATTCTCCATGTCTGATCCAGAATCTAACCTGAAAGATGGTGGCAAGGTGGCTCTTTCTTTGTGTGAAGATGCTATGTGCCCATGCAATCACTGCAGTGCAAAATTAAACAAAACTGAAATAAGGACAAACAAACAAACAAGTAGTGTGGTTTGGAAAAAAAAAGTAGGAGGAAACACTTTTCCATTCTCTTTCCAGGTAAGGAATTTGCCAGAATATTCATGAGACAGAAACAACCTGCTGAAAAAAAAAATCTGTCAGAAGTTATAATACATTTTGAAAGCAACTATTTGTCCAACCTCCCTTTCAGAACAGAGCACTAGAGGTGTAAAAAAGAGTTGGTCACTTGTTCTGCTATTGAATTCATATGGATTTTTGCCCTCCTTAGGCAAAAGCATAAGTTGTGCATTCACATGGCATGGTAAGAGATGGCGTGATGCTGCTAATGCCTGAATAAGAAAAACACAAGGCAAACATTCAGGAGCATTCACTCGGCAGAAGGCTGAAGCAGTCTGTTCATTTGGCTCCGTATTTTTTCTCAGGTGATGGCTTCAGTGCCAAAGAGCACCAGCTTGTGCATCTGCCACTGCACAGTCACCACAATGACCAGCCAGTCAAAGAGAACAGGCCCTATGCACAGAACCTGTTCATTAAGCTTCTCCAGTGTTACTGTACAAAGGCACCTTCATTCTCAAAAGCCTGGGTGACTCTGAGAACCACGTGGGTTACGGATTTCCATTTAACTGCAGCTGCTTTTATGCAAGAATAAATGTAATATAATTAATAGTCAACAGATAGGACTAAGCTCTCTTGCAGGTATGAGAGCATTTTAGTAATTAGGACTCTGATTAAGACAGGGCAGCTTTAAACTAACAATGTAGAAGTTAAGCAAACACTTAATTGGCTTCCTGCATTCAGGTCTAAAAGCCTGTGAAAGTTACCAGATCTTAGAAGAAAAGCGTGATAACCTACCCTGCACACCAGCAGGTCATAAGCACCAGGGAACACACCCTCTACCCACTTGTAATTAGAACTTAGAGATGGAAATTGTGCAGCAGTTGAATAAGTTTGAAGTTTGGATCAGCTGGCATTTTAACAGGAAGAGGTGCCTGCCATCTTAAATGTGTAGCTCTTATTTTAAATGAATTCTGAAGTAATATTTATTCTTCCTAAAGGCTCTGTACTTCACTCATGGCTTTTTGCTAAATCAGCTTCCAAACCTCAGTTTTCTATTGTTTCAGTGTGCACTGATGCCTCTCACAATGGGCATCACAGTAATATACTCCACGGTAGACAAGAAACTCCTCTGCACCTGGAAATTAAAACAAAAATCCAAAAGCAGAAGCTAATCCAATTTATATGCTCAGCTCAGATCTGTAACCAGCACCCTCCACTCATGGTACACTGAGGATGTTAAGGACAAATCAAGAGTCTATTTTTGGCCCTGAAAACGTGGGTGCACAAATAAAGAATGGAAAGTAGTAGATTATGAACTAGTTCAGGAAACCATGCTTCAGGAAAGCCATGCAGTCTTCCCAAGGGGAGGCAAGAAGAAAGACAAGAGCATTTACAAACACAGAAACCAACTCAAAGTGGCAAGATTGCAGGAATTAGTGATCTTTAATACAATGAAGCAAAGTCCAGAGGAATGATGTTAAGAGCATTTAAATGCATAAAAGGCAATAGCAAATAATGAAATTATGATTTTAGTCTTCATATATTCAAATGTAGTAATGTTAGCAAATAAGATTTCAGACAATATTCCTATTAGCAAGCACCACGATACAGGTAGCGAGGCATTGGAATTGATTTGCCTAAGTTTGTAGACTCATCATCAGAATTATTAAGGAAAATGTGATGCAAAAGGAAAAAATAAAATCACATCTGCCATGGATTATGTTTGATGAAATGGATTCTAACAAGCAGGAGAAGAGCCAGATAACTTCTTAAAGTTTCTTTAATTCCCTTTTAAGTAAACATATATATATATATAAATATAACATAGAACAATCATTATCTGCCAAAGAACCATCTTTTTAATAGGTTGTGGAGGGGTTTTGCCTAGTTTTTACATCTCTCTTCTGATCTTCCTAGGCTTTTAGGTTTTGTGCTATGGGGTCACCAAACCACTTCTCAAAGCCAGCTTGATGTTTAGCACTTTGCAATGTGCTAAATGTGAACCTACCAGGTTTATAATGCAGATACTATCAGATGGTTTCAGAATTAAAGACTCAGTTTGATCTCTTTTGCTGCAGGCAGAATACATAACTTTTGTGCAATGCTCCTCTCTTGGCAAAGGAGGTCAAGATTCAAGATTTTGAAGAATGTCTTGGTTTTTCCAAAATTTCACTTATTTAGAGGAAACATTGCCTTGTTTATTTTTGGAAGAGGATGAATATAAGTTCTAAATCATTAGAAAATAAGTCAGGTTTACTAAAACATAGCTAAATATGTAAAAAACACACAGACACCATTTTCCACATAAGGCTAATTTGGGCAGAGTTTTAAACCATCTCTGAAGACCAATTTCAAGACAGAGGAGTCAAAACTGCTTAATTATCCAGGGTGGTTAGATGAGAAGATGGAAATATTGTGCCATGCCCACTTTTCCCCCGCGATCCCTTCAGAGTCAGTGACAGAGGCATTGAACTAGAAGGCTGGCAATGGCACTGCTGCTGGGACACCAGCTGATGGAGCTGCCAAGTTCCACAACCAAAATCTGAATGGGACAGCTGCGTGGCTTCTTACCCAGAGGTCTCAGGATGACAGAACAGGCTGACAAACAACCACATCCTCAAAGATCTGAGGCCAACTGCAGAGGTTTGCACAGAAGAAAACATCTTTAATGTCCTTATGACGGCAAACACCCAAATTCCTCTCTATTTGTAATACCTGTAATTGACAGGTATGGAAGAGTTTGTCAACAGCTGTTATCATAAAGCTATGGTATTTGTCCTACAAGCACAGCAGTGCTCTGTGAAGCTGTACCCACCATCCAACATTCCCTTTTCCCACAGAGCACGACAAATAAGATAATGAAATTGCCCTCAAACAGAAACTGAACACACACTGTTCCCATCTGCCTTCTTTATCCTTCCGAAACTGATACAAGGTTTGAAATTTGATTTGCTTACTGTTGCTAGTTCCCTAAAATTAATATAGAGAGTAAAGGTATCTCCTTGACATTTTCCCTATGAGGAACTGCCTCCTTACATAGATAAAGTCTAATATTTCTGATTACTATAAACAGGTGAGGCAACATCCAAGTGTGTGTGGTTTCCTAAAGCCAGGAAAGAGTCATTCACCTAAGAGCAACCTACAACCCATATTAGTTATTTCTTTACTATTACATGCTTATAATGTACTGTTACTTAGTAACCAAAGCACTGCTATTTCTGAGATAAGCCAGTAGTTGAGGTAGGCTTTTAAAACCAATGCTACATTTATACTCTTGTAACCCAGTGCAAAGCTATGATCAAGTGGATATTCATATGTTCATAAAAAGTACATCCGTCACTCATTGCCAAGGAATAACTGTAGGACTGAAACAAAAGGGAAGTTTTATACAAGACAGAATCCTTCAACAGATCAGTACAGCAGAGGATGAGAACATCCTGCAAGGCTTCATACACTAGGCAATACTGCAATGCTTTCCACCAACAAAAAGTTCCACACCTGCCCACTGTGTCCAGCAAGCTCAGGAAAAGAGAATATGGCAGATGGGTGGATTCTCTGCAAATATGTATTTAAAAATACTTCAGAGGCTTTATCTGGCATATACTGACTTCATTAAAGTGAATGGAAAAAATTATTTTACTTCAATAGAGACAATTTTACTCCATGGAAATACCAGTAAAAAATCCTTGAGGTTTAAAATATATAGCATGTAGTCAGGCAATGATCTGTCTTCAGGCAGACTTGCAGATATTTGACACATTTCAAGCAGCACTAAAATGTACTGCCATTAAAAATACTTGATCAGTTTGAAGTAGCCAGCAAATGCTTACAGATAAGTTGTTTTGACAGCTGACAGATATAAAAAAAAAATAGAAATGATACAAAAAATGCTTAGCAGGAAGTAATTTAAAACAATAAATGAACAAAATTTATGTTCTTAGAGTACGTTACAATTCCAGTAGAAATTATTTTTCATTTGCACTTAATACCATGCTGCTTCTTTAGTTATTTTTCATATTTAAAATTGTATTATAATTTTAATTATTTTTAATCTAGCTATAAAGAGGAAAAATGGACAAGGGAAGAGATAACTCCAAAGATGAATGTTTTCTACCTAGTATAAAGCAGAAAATAAATCTAGCCTAGTAAATCCTAAGTAATGCCTAGGTTAGAGAAGCCCTTGGCTTTACAAGACCACCAGTATTTCAAGAGGTTCCACAAAACATGGCTAAAAAGGTATCCCCCAAAAGTGCCTAGGCAAGTTCCCTCTTTCAAAAAACATACAGTCCAATGAAATCCTGCCAGCCAGAGGTAACCCAAACTTTCTGCTTTCTGATTTTTCTTGCTTGTGCAATTTAGTGAAGCCACCTGGCAAGCTCACTTAGAACATCTGAGAATGGTTCAGTCTCCCATTAAATGCCTTTCTAAGAAGTTTGAGCCCATAATAATTTAATATCAACACACCACAGATAATTATCTACTAACATTCTCTCTTTCCACAACCTTAGGTATAGGGATCTAATGAACTTAATGGAAGACCAATGTGGGTGAAATATTGAAGTAAGTGAAGCAGGAGAAGGAGCTGTAATACAAATTTTTCTGGGAGAAAATGTTAAGAAGTGAGGAGTATTTTGTGACACAAGTGCCATGCAATTCTAAAGCCATAAATATATAAATGTAATAGGAATCACCCCATACTCCATTGATTTACACTCCTGGTTTGGACTACATTAAGACTTAGTTAAGGTTCATTTCAGAGATACCAGACCAGCTGAAGAAACCACAGATATCAGATCATTTGAAGTCATGAGGTTCTGTTTCAGCAATGCTGACACATAACTGTTTTTCTGAAGCTAATGGTAATTTTCCCACAATGTTTGCATTACTTGTTGGCTTCATAACACAAATGTCTTGTTTGGTAGTTTCCTGGCTGGAAGGACATAGTTACTGCCAGTTGGCGGTACCAGGCAAATCATTTCAGCAAAGAAAGTCTGATCCTAATCTCTTCTCATGCAAGGCTAATACAGTATCAGTGAAGAATTCAGTATCTGTATTCCTTTGTGTGCACAGCTCCCAACTGAACTTTGGACTTGTAAAATTGATTATTATATAGGACTTCCTCATCTTTAAGTAAAGTCATGTTCAGTGATCCTTAAAAGCATCTGGGAAATCCCACAGCCCCTGAAAGGCTCACCAGCTCTGAACTGTGACATTCTGGCTACTGGCACCAGGGGCCATTCCATATGTGAGGGCTTGACAGTAAAGGGGAGGGGGTAAAATGTGTCTAGCTGTACTGTGGATCTAATTACACCTTCTTATAGCTCCAAGGATCTTACCACCTTTAGTTTCAGAGTGTAATTTAACCCATGCATTCAACCCTCATAGTGATCCTCCCCAGGCTGCAGTTGCACTTTTTCCCATGCAGATTGAAAATCTCAGCAGATACATCCAAAAACAGGAGCATTAAGCAGCATCTTGCAGAATTTCCTAGTCTTTCTTCCACATTTTTTTTCCTGAACACTTCTGCAGAAGCCTCCATTTATGAGATGTAGGGCTCTGTAAACACTAATTTATTCAGCATTACCTGATTTATAATTCAATAATTTAATAATTTCCCACTTTGGCACACTGACTTGTGTACACTTTAAGGCTAATCCCCCAAACTCCCTATTGGAATTTCAGATACCCCAGATCTAATTTTTGTGTTCTTCAATAGTCCTTAGGAGTCCTGAGAGTGATGCCTCTACCGAATTATTCTGGTTGCTCAGTTTCACGTACAAAAACAGGTGCTTTGGAAAACCATGACTTGCACTTCCGTAATACTGTGCAGTTCAGTCTAAAGATCATTTTGTTAGTAGCTAGGCAGGTTACCACAAAGCACTTTACCTTAGCTATTAGTCTCCTGCTTCTCTGCAAGATTTATTAAATTCAGGCTGTCAGGCTAATCTAGCTTCACAGCTCCACATACTGTGCAAGGACCATGTAAAATTCTTAGCCTTGGTAATTTTAGGCAGAGGAAAACTTAATCTCTGTTAAGAAAAAGGTTTAAGGCAAGTTACCCAACAAAAAGTTTGGGGCTTCATGTTCACAAGCTAGCACTCCAAGCATTTGTAGAATTCCTTTGACCTTCTTAACAGGCCAGTCTTCTGCATAGTGAAAATAGGTGGGAGGAAAGAAGGCAAAGGCTACTTTTACCCACCACATAACTAAGCAGTGCCACGTGGGCCAGATACATTTACATTCTTCATAGGTTACTCAGAAATTGTGCCGAAATTTCCAGAATAAAAGCAAAATGCTCCTTTCATTACCTTAAACATGAATCAGGGTTTTATTGAAGTCATACACATATGCCAGGCTGGGCTAACAGGTATATTTTAAGTAAAGGGTAAGCTGATATGAGAAGGTGACCCAGACAGAGGAGCAACGTCACAGCACTTCTGGATTCTTGAATTTTTTTTTTAGAGTAGCAAAATAATGCAATCCTATGATCAGAAAGAGAGAAAGGAAAAAATGGCTAAATACTCAGCCTTCATCTCCCCACATCCCTACTATGCCCTGCAGAGCTGCCCTGTGAACAGGAGCAAGCAAGATTTAAAAATGTGAAATCCTTCTTATTGCAGACACCAGTGATTGCTGTCCTCAGCACAGATTCAGCCAGCCTTTGTCTTTCTCCTTTTTTTCCTGCACATTCCTCCTGCAGATCTCTAATAACTCTGCATTAGAGCAATAGTTGCATGCCACAAGATGATCTGGAGAGAGACTGCTGTCTCAACATAGCATGGAGATGACTCAATAGCGACAAAGTAAATCATCTGTCCAAGATAAGTCAATAGTGAATAAGTAATTTTATCTGTCAAGAGATAACATGCAATGAATACTTGTAAAGGTTACCCAACATAAAATCTACTAGTGGTTAGACATGAGTTCTCTCACATATGTTAACCAAGGAAGTCTATGAAGGAATAAATCCCCCTTGACTTCTCATGAGAAGCCTTAAAAACAGCAAGCTGTATGTATACACTCCTAGAAAAAGATTATACCCTAAGAGACGGTTAATTTACAGCCAGATGTCTTACTTAAAGATGCATCTTGTAAGTACTTCTTAGGACTCATGTTAAATTGCCATGCAAAAATACTTTAAAAAACAGTGAACGTGTGAGCAGAATAGTTTGAAATGGGTAAAAAAAAAATCCTAAAGCTGCTTTAAAAAGTCCAAAACACTTGTTGAACCCACACACACTGTGAAGCCATAAACAGTCTGGAATTTAACTTTAGACCACTGAAAAGTTCAACTCACTTTTCATTTCTGTCACTATTTGCATTTTTCGTTTTTTTTCAGTTATATAAAAGCATTAATCTGTTTGGATTTTCTTCTTGAATGTACTTTTCAAGTTCTTATATAAATTTCTAGCATGGCATGATACAACTTTCCCATAAACTCTGTGAAAACATAGCCTATGATGTTTAAAACATTCTATTTAATTAAAAGAAATTAACAGTCCTCTTAAAATGTGCAAGCAGCAGTTGTATATTCTGAAATCCAAGCTGTAAGTATACATCCCTTAAATTTTCCTAACTTCTTGAATAAATAGATCCTTTGAGGTTTCCCAGATAAGATATATTTTAGATTACTTAGGCTACCCAAAGAATGCTTTTGCCAGTCTGTGCAAGTAGAGCTGAAAGTGCATTTATCTTGCTATAAATAAGGTGACTCTTAAAGAATGAAGTTCAGAAGCATTAATGTCAACCCTTTAGTGAACATATCTTTCATAGGTTAACTCCATGTCTGAAAGCACCTAATCTAGTTTAACTAAAATTTGAAATCAATTCTGACCTTTACAATATATGAAAGTCAGGAAAAGCTGATTGAATAATTTCAGAATTAAATTATACAAGTTTTGTCATAAAACCTAAGTAGGAACAATGCAGTTGTGAAAGTATCCATTTAAATATTATGTTGACCCATAACTAATGTGAAAATCACACAGGGTAAAAGGTATTAGTGAAATGTCCAAGAAAAATCCATGTATGGAATAATTCAACTCATCAGAAGCAAATCCTCTCTTCCCTACTTTATAGTACTTGGGTTTAGATATGTTGCTTCAGAAGAGAAAAGCGAAGGGCAATTAGCAATTGTTGTCTCTTACTACAATAAATGTTTTTTCACAGGTATGGATGGCCTTTTGCAAACCACAGAAAAAACTTTGAATGTCCCAGGCTAGAAACATTAAATAGTGAAGACAGCATAGCAATACACACACGAGTGAAATTCTCACTGTATAGAAGGCATGGTTAAAAGTGTTAGTTTTTTTAGGTATAGAAGTATATTTGTATTGTAAAGAAGTAATACACTGTTCTCCTTCTCTGTGCAAGGAATTTAATCCAGTGTGGGCAAATCTGCATCAGAATTCACATCCTTATAGGCTTTGCAGAAAAATGAAACATTTCAAATTTTTTTGTATCTATACATAAAATCATAGCTACCTCTTTTAGATACTATTCATATTTGCTTACATGCACACATATCACACTGCAACAACCAGTTAATAAGAGAAACACCTTAGCCTTTCATAACTTTTTTAAAGTGCTCAATGACAATAGGAGTTTTTACAGCTCGTAAAGTGAACCATAAGGTTCTGTTCAAACAATGACACCATTTTATACAGTCATAGAATGGTTTGGGTTAAAAGGGAAATTTAAAGACTTGCCAGTCCAATCCCCCTGCCATGGGCAACAACATATTCCACTAGACCAGGTTGTTCAAAACCCCATCCAACCTGGTCTTGAACACTTGCAGTGATACACAGCTTCTCTGAGCAAGCTGTTCCTGGGTCTCACCACTAACATTAGCCCACGTCATTCCTGAAGATTTGGGAATTCTGGTCTCCAGGCTGTCTCTTAAATAACAATCTTATTTAAAGATTTTCCACACTTAGCAACATCTATCTAGACCACCAAGGCCACTCAGTACTAACAGGGCTTTCAAGACATCATGCAAGGAGTCTGCACCCACCAGCCTCGTCAGTTAGAGGATATATGGTGTTTTGAGCACTTATGTCAACATTTACAGCACAGTTTCTGAGCCAGTTTCCCACATGTATTGATTGCATACCATTTCAGACATGCCAGAGCCACAGAGAAAGGCTGGAACAGAATTAAGGCACAGCCTAATGGCCAGAAGCAGAGGCAAGGGCAGCATGTTCCTTTTAGTTTGTAAGTTTAGACCTATGCCTAGCTAAAGTGATGTCACATGGGCATAGCTAAAGGAGAATAACAAAACACAGATACTCCCTGGACCATAAATACTTTGTGATGCTTTTGGCAGGCAGAATTTTTAATTTTCCTGACAGTAGCTGGTGTATGGCTGTTTTGGATGCGACAATGTTGATAACACAGGGAAGTTTTAGTTATTGCCAAGCAGCACTTTCACAGCATCATGGCCTTTTCTGCTTCTGCTTCTGATCTGACCCCATTAGAAAGAAGGCTGGGCATGAACAAGAAGTGGGGGAACACAACCATGACAGCTGACCCCATCTCACACATGGGATATTCAAGACCATATGGTGACATGGTAGGAGAAGTGTTTGCAGTGATGGCATTTGTCTTGCCAAGTCACCACTGCACACGGTGAAGCCCTGCTTTCCTGGGGATGGCTGAACGCTTTCCCGCACATGGGAAGGAGTGAACAAGTTCCCTGCTTTGCTTTGCTTGCATGTTCAGCTTTTACTTACCCTATTAAATCATCTTGATCTCAACCCACAAGTTTTCTTGATTTTATTCTTTCGATTCTCTCCCCCAATCCCACCAGGCAGGGGAGTGTGTGAGCAGCTGTGGGGGTCTTAGTAACCAGACAAGGTTAAACCATGACAAAAACTTCAGACACTATTAGATTCTGTCACCTAAAAAACACTGGTCATGAATTGAAACCAAAAGGTCATCACAGAAGCTTTAGGAAAGGTTTACAATTAGTATGAAGACAGGACTTTAAAAACACACTGAAGCACAACCCGCACCCAAAAATTTCTATCAGCACTACTGTGTGACTAACTGCTATATGTGTTATTGTACATCTATATGTTCAAAGTGTATCTGTTGCTCAAATTAAGGCATCAGCCTTAATCACAGTAAAGTAAGCCAGTGTTCAAATGTTTTTAAAGGAAAAATAAATATATTGGTGAAAAAAATCTAATTTGGAGCATTTTGTAACCAAAAAACCTTAAATTGCAGTTCACTTTTATAACAGAAAAGAAGCCTCCCTTTAATGAATACAAACCTAACTATGCAGATTCTAATTTAACAATAAAGACAACTAATTTGGGGTCATTTTATAAACAGTGGCAATAAATCTAAACCCATGATAATTATAATGACCAATAAGTTTCAATGTTCTTAAAAAACACATCTAAATTTCAGTGCGGAAGAAGAAGACCCAAACAACAAGCACAACATCAGCATCTCAAACTCTCTAAATTTTACATATTCAGATAAAGTAACAGCTTAAGTCAATCATATCCAGTTATTTATATGAGTAAATGAAGCTGGCGTCAGCATGGGGACATGAACTGGCAATGTGCCGTAGAGCCTTGAGTTACAATTTGTATATAATGGGGCACACTGCAAGCACTCTGACTGTAGTCTATCTATCTGTGTGGACAAAGCTAAGCAGAAGAGCCAAAACAGGCAATACTCTGGTTTACCTAATGACAGAGATGTCTTCAATCTGCAGGTGAATTTGCTGAGGATGCATCTGCAGAAGAACTCACCCCAGCTGTGGCCTGAAGCCAGTTGAGTTACATACACAGCAGTCTCCCTTGAGGCAGGAAACCCTTGGTATGGGTTTAATATCCATGCATTTGCAGTTCTACTGCCTGAACAGATCACCTAAAACCAGAATAAAAATTCCTGTGGTTCCTGGAAGTCTTGAAGACTCCACAACATGCTGGACTGCACTACAGTCATGGTTATAATGGAAAGGCATGGCCCTTAATGAAATGATAACTCAGCTGGCATGGAAAGGTCATCTCCACTGATTCCACAGACCTTTAAAGACCATTTGTGGGGGAAGAGGAACACAGGAGAAATGAGATTATTCCTCCACGGCTTGAGCAAATCACATCAGACTTTAATATCTGAAGCAGATTAGGAGCTCACCTTCGCATCTTACATCACCTGGAAAAGGAATGAGTATTTTGGGGTGACTTCATGGGTAACACACAAATCCATAAATTTCACACAAAGAGTGATCTTTGCTTTTCAGGCTTGTTTCTAAGAAATTTCATTGTTGAGAGAAGTGTGGAAATTAACTAATTTCTCTAATCACCTATTTATCAAATAAATGTATTACCATACACAGCATGAACAGCTGACCCTAGTAGCTTCTATAACCAACAGTAACTTCATCCTGCAGATCCTAATAATTACCAACACATGGTGGGAATAATCCACTGGCCTTCTGTGGTGCTCAGAAGCACACAGTGAGCAACTTCTCTGCCCACTTCAGCAAGAGATCTGCCATTTTGGAGGTGATGAAGACATTTACAATAGTAGCCATTTGTTCATCATGTGATTATAATGTGATTATACATTCCTCTCTACTCCTACTATTTCCAAAAAGATTTCCTGCATGCATTTCATAGCAAAATTACTTCATTCTATTTTACTGATTTTAAGCAGCATTTGTGACCACGTAAAAATGACCTCTTAACTCAAACTTAGGAATGAAAAATCATCCCTCTGGCCTTTTTTTTCTCCAGAATTCACTCTCTGGTTGAAACATTGGCCAAGGCACAATTAAACAAATGTTAGTTAATACGAGACTGGACAGCCATTGCTTCTCAAGAGCAAAGTCTGCCAATGCCAGATATGGATCTAGAGATATGGCTGGTTTTACATCTTCCAGAATTACTTTTCCAAGGAGCTACACCCTTGTCTAGCTTGCTCAGATTCTGAAAATTGCTGTTTATGACTGTGGCTTTAATAGCTGACCTAACCAGAAGTGCCAGGAATCAAACCACAGTCTCTGAAAAGCAACGGGATCCATAAGATACAGACTCCTTACTCTGAGAGACTATGCTATGATATTCCCAGTCCTAAGCCACACGAGAGGGCTATGCCAGGACAACAGTTCAGATTCCACAAATCACATCCATATTGTAAAGTTTTTTTAGCGTCTGGTGTACTTTCAAATGGACACCAAATCTGTTTGTCAGAGAGAGTCTGAGCTGCTAAATAAATAGTGATAAATTTCCTAATACTACTGGGCAGAGTGTTCCTGCAAGTACAACGTGTGTTTATCAGCTTCCCACTGAGCCAGTGTTGACTTTCAAATTTCCTTTAATCTTATTATAGTAAACATTGTACAGCTCTCTGGCAAACAAGAGGAACATTCTTCCTGTAATATCATATGCTTCTTTTAAAGAAACCTTAGAGATGTCCAGAAAATAATTAGGCTCAACTTGGAATAACACAATAAATTTGTTTCCAAAGAAACAAGTTTCACAAAATATTGTACTTTTGGACTGAAAAAAACCATGGCTATTTTTATAAAGAGATGACTGGCAAATTCTGATAGGTACAAAATAGTGTTTGCATGTATCGTATTTTTAAAGTCAGCCATTGAAACACAACAGAAAAATATTTTTCTAGTTGGAAGCAGTCTACCTGAATTGAAGGAAAAAGCAACCGGAATTTTGGATTTAGAATGCAGAAACTAGATACTTTACTTTGTGAAGGAGGTTTTGCAATGCTCCTTCAAGAAGAAAGAATATCAAGTGCAGACTACTTTTAAAAAAATTAGATAAAGAAAACAAAATTGGATCTCTTATGGTACAGTTTGTATTTAAAGCCTCTTTTAATTTGAGAGGAATGTACAGTAGACAAAGGTGGGTTTTGTCTTACAGTTAAAAAACCCCAAAAATCTAGGCTGAGTTGTTGAATAACTTTATGTAAGTGACTGAAGGGATTTTGGGAACCTGAAAGCAAGACAGACTCAGGTGACATATATTAGCTCAGCTTCCAGTTGTGTACATTTGTTTTGTTTGCTTCAGGGTTTCTATAGAAAAAGGGTCATTACATATATCAAAAATGGAATACAATGGCGCTACTTTCACATATATTCTGTGACTTTTGAACAAAACAATAAATATTCCTAATAATCAGTTTCTGTGACATTTGGATCTTCAGCTTCAGCTATAGTTAAGAAGCCACACGTTCTGAGCTATGACTTTACCAAAGGTTCAGCTTCAGTAAGGAATGGATGTATTAAAGAGACAGATGAACAATCTTCCCCTGCCTACATGGAATCCAATATGCTTAGAATTTGTTTCAGTTTGTAAGTAGTCACTCTTCAGACTATCTTGGCAAAAGCTGTTCTCACTGAAGAATCAGGCAAAGTTTCCATGGCCATCATTAATGAAGAATATAGACCAAAGTCAACAAACATGCTTAGTATAAAGCCATTGTGTGTAGTAATCTGAAAGGTGTCAGCCAGAGAACAATTTTAATCAAAATACAACTGATAGCCATCTCTCTGTTTATTAGCAGACTCTACTGGATGCATCCATTAAGTCATGCAACATGTTCACATATTCCCATCTTCTTTGCCTGTCAGCCTCCTCTTGTTCCTCACAAAGGACACTGAGCTCCACACTATATTGACAGAACAAGAACAGACAAATGATAGATGGATCATAACAAAGAACATGCCTAGAGCAAGGATGTCTGCTATCTGAGAGCTTCCTTTTGGATGTTTTCCTTCTGGATAGAAGCTCTGACCCACTATTTACACCCCTATCCCAAGCTCTCCCACATATTTTGAAATGACAACTTTCCAGATGTTATCTTAATGGAGACTGGCCAGATTTATGGGCAGGATCTCGCTTAACTCTAAGCCAAGTTAGTGTTTTGGCCTCACTGGAAATGAGATTAGGGTCTGAGATTTGCACCAGGGAAAAAAAACTCTGCCGTTCCATGCCAGAAATGGTCATGGAGAAATTTTACAATGCTGTTTGTTTTTTTGTTAGCACTACTGTATAGTATCAGTCTATCTGAGCATTATCATAACAGCACTTAAGTAGGGTAATAGGATAGATGAGACATGGCTGGAATCCACAACAAAACTGTATGTAAACAGAGATGGGCAACTAATTCTCATCTAGACCAGCTCAACACAGTTTTCCAACTCCAGAAAAGTTTTTGTACAACACAAGGTCAGCAAGGCGTTCTGCATGAGCTGTACAAGTGTTGTTTCCAAGTTTTAAGAGATGTTAAAAATTCGGGAAATTTGCAAGATTTATTGCATTAAAGCCACAGTCTGATTTTGAGTTTGCACACTGCCCATCACACTCAATAAAAACTAGTTCCAAAATGAAATTTGGAGGGTAAATAATATATTTTCCTTTCACAGTGTACGTAACTTCTCCCACTTCCTTAACACAAAATAGACAGAAACAAAATCTTTGTGCATCTTTCTCTACTTGAATGTATCACAATTTTAATTTCAAGTTTCATTGCAAATTATGGTCTCTTAAAATACTCACTTTTTAAGCAACAATGACTAAAACTGTTGGGAATGAGAGATAATTTTACCCTTTTTCTTTCTCTAAAAATCTTGTAATAAACACAGTAGCATGCATGTTTCTACATACAACTCACATTTACAGTATAACCAGTTCTATATGGCAGCATGGTCTATATGAAAAACTGACCTTAGTAAATCCCCCAAACTTCTATGACTAATCTAAAATACACCATTATAGCTCTTAAAGATATTATCTGGACAGCAATAAAGAACAAAATATTCAGACTGTCATAGAAAAGTATGGTTAAGCACAGAAGAAAAAAAAATGTTAAAAGTAGGTGCTGTAAGATGACTTTTTGAAAAAGACAGGTTACAAGTGAAGTTGCCATGATTGTATCACACCAGATATTGAAAGATGGATTGCCCTCTGTTTTAATGTCCTGGAGCGAGACAGATTTTTATGGTCTGCTTCCTTTTCTGAAACAGGCTTCAAAAATCTTCTTAAAATCAATAATAAAAGGCTTAATGCATTGAGAACAAGAAATACCATGGTTTCAAGTGACATATCATCATCTACAAAACTCATGTTAAAATCTACAGTTCATCCCACAGAGAAGCTATGCATTGAAATAAGACTTGGAGTAGACAACTTCTAGCAACAGAAATACTGTCATGTGAGAAGGAAACACCCTCTTGTTTTTCACTTCCTCTTGTTACGTATAGCACATTTTCTGCAATCAAAAAGCAGTCTTGGACCAGTCACAGTGATCCAGGACAAGAAGAAGATTTGTATCAAGCATGCTATACACATGTAGTCCTACCATTTCCATCATGATCCAATGGAAATGTATGTAAAACTGAAGAGTTGGTGAGAAATCTACTTTTTGCAGCAACGACAACCATCTTCTGTTTCTACATGAAACAAGGATCTGATCTCTAATTGCTCCAATAATATATTTTTAAGTAAGAAATGCTGTCATAAAAGAGATAACTGTTTATAACTAACAGAATAATTTTTCAATCTAAAATAATTTTTCCCAAAGAAGCAAACTAAAGAAAAACATGGAACTGTAGGAAGCCAGCCAAATCACCAAAAAACAGAGAATGGGATTTTTTACCCTTAAGAGTGAAAACTGCAGGAAAAAGGTTTAACATATTTTAATCAAGCTTGAAGTTTTAAGTGGATGTTTCTAAACATCTCCTCTTAAACATTCCCCCCTGCCTAAGGCAACTGGAGCCCAGGATCAGAACATGATTCTCATCATGTGCTGGAACCCAGGAACTACCCCTCACAGGTGGAATATCCACCCAAGCCATACTTCTGGTGCCCTGTGGGAGATGCATTCAGCCACAACACTGCACCAACCAAGGGAACACAGTGAAGCATTTCTAAATGAGAGTTTTCAAGTTTCAAGACATTTCTCACCACTCCCAAATGCAATGAGGAATATAAACAGCCTTATGGACCTTTTTATGCAGAAGGACCATGGCCAGTGACAGGCAAACAACCATGAAGAAGCACCAGCTGTCCTCCCAAATACAACTGCTGTGCCCACACAGCAGACCAGTATAAGGCTACACTACCCAAAGTTCCCACTCAAAAACTAGTCTGCTATCACATGCCAGACTAGAAAAAAATACCCCAAACAAGTTAGCCATCTTCATTTTGAACTGAAGAGATCCCCGCAGGGCAGCCCCGGTTGGTTGCAGGGCTGTGCTTCCCAGCTGAGCCAGGAGTTTTTTGGTAACAGATAGGTGAGCAATGGTGCAAGAAGCAGGGACTGGCCCACACCCCAGGGAAAGACAGCTAGCATGGGCTTCAGACTCTGTCCTACCTCAGTAACAGCATAACAGCATGCTGCAAATGCACCAGGTCTACTTTAGCAGCTAGCACAGCCCAACAGGGACTGACAGGCACAGCAAAACATTCAGGCACAGCAGACATTGTATGTATTTTACAGGGTTTTACTTCAGGCTACATCTGGTCTGACCATCATGAGGTATATGGAGATGGACAGTAAGAGGAACAACTGGATGGGCGGGCATCAAAAGCCCACTCCTGACAAGAACCACAACACTATAAATGGACAACCACACCCGAGAGCACCTGTGAGCAGAAGGAAAGACTCTCTTTAAGATACTCTTCACATGTCAGTAAATCTGCACAGTAGCTTGAACCACTCCATTCTTATTCAGTAACTTGGAACTGCTCACTGAAACAATTCTAACTCTAGATCAGGGATGGGTAAATACCACTGTACCAATCCCAAATTGGAATTTACCCATTTCTTATGAGTAGGTTAGAATTATTATGTTATTTTAGCAATAGTGTTAGAATTAAACCAGTTACCAAATTTAGAAAACAAAACTCAAACAGGACTATTTATATTACAAAAGATTATCTCGATCTCTGAGATTTGCACTCTCATAGACATTGACATATGGTGACTGAAACCAAGCATTTTCCAATTTATTGATGCAGTTCAGTGGGTACTTCAGATATTAATTTTTACCCTCACCTGATACTATGAAAAGAAACAAAAATCTCCGCAGTTACATTCTTCAGCTTTTCATACATTTGTTCTATTCCCCACTAAAAGTCATGCACAGCCTATTTGAAAGATTTAAAAAAAGAAGAATATATTTCAGCTAAATAAATCAGCTCAAAAATCGTAGGCCAGCAGCATTTATTTTCGTGGCACGGTCTTACTGATGCTATTCACTGGCACACCCTTCACTTACTTATCACACTGCAATGGAAGACTGAGCAAAACTCGCTGCTACCAGACACACCTCCCCGCACACAAGAGCTCTGCCCAAACAGCGTGCTGCGAGAGAGGCGAGAAGGCAAAATCCTTCTTGCCACGTCTCTCCCTCATCCTACAACAGAGATTTTGCAAACCAGTCCCCTCTTTTCAGCCGCACAGTGATCACCAATGTTTAGAACTTAGGACTTCATTTGGATGACAGAGGTCCATAAGGACCACGCAACAGAAGTGAGAGAGAGAGAGAGCACTTGCTCAGAGCCTGAATACTGTCATAGCACCCTGATGTCCTGGCTCTCACTGTAGGCACATGCTGTTCCACACAGATACTTTCTTGAAGAGATCTTTTAAAATCTTAGGGTATTACTCTTCTTCAATTTATGCAAGTAATGAAGAAAGATCAGCCTGAGAAGCAGGACCCAAGTTTGCAAGTGAAGCAGCTGCATTAAAATACATCAAGCACTATAAGCAAATACTTCAGGCTGTGCGTACTTCTTGAAGTTCAAGAAACAGCCTAATCCCCTGAGGAAACACAGCATCTGTATTGTATTGGCACGGGTGGGAACACAAGATTCTGAAGTGATTGCTGATTTCACCCTGGTTTAGCAAGAAATAGCCTTGATGCAGCCTGCTAACCGACTTCCTAACTGGGGCTCTGAGATGACATTGCTTGGGCTTGCACCTGCTGCTTCATGATTGTTGAAAGGTCCGGGGCTTTTTCTCAAGGAATCTCTATCGTTGGGCTGATGTTCACCTGACTCTACTCACTGGGATTTAATTCTGTTTATTTCTCCTCTTTCAGAGGAAGAAAAAAAAAATGAAAGAAAAAAAAAAAGAGGTTTAACTTGTTATGAGCTGTTAATTTTGTCCTCAAAAACCCACCGAAAGTTATATAACCACTTTCACAATAGCATGCTAAAAATAAGAACTGTTCAGCCAAATGCCACTGCAATTTTTTTATAAGACCTGTGCCTCCAATTCTGCAAGACCTGTGGAAGCACAAATATTTCCTGAACTTTAGCAGAAAGACAATCAGGAGCTCCTTGTGAGACGGACATGGGTTAGTATAACCCTCAAGTTCAAGGTAAAGAAAACCCGAGTGTCTGTATACACACACGTATATTTCCAAGTCATGACTTAAAGTTATGCTATTCGCTCTTGGAGCTGATCCCTCGTGGGGTTTCATAATCACAAGCCATCATTAACCCAAAGCAAAGAAAGAAAGGTACAAAGGGGCACAGGTTTCAAGCACGAGCTTCTTTTTTTTTTTTTTCCTGGTTTGCCTTTCTTTTTCCTTTGGGAGGGAGCGCGGGGACGCGACGCACGACGCGCCAAGCGCTCGGGGACCTGGCCATGCAGGTAACTTCCCAGAGCGCTCGGAGCAAGGCAGCCAGAGCTCGCTGATTTCGTTCCGTGCCCCTGCAAGCGCCCCGCGGGCGGCGAGGCTGGGACGGGCGGCGAGGCTGGGACGTGCCGCTCCCCCGAGGCGTGCGGCGGCCCCGCCGCGCTCCCCGCAGCCACTGCCCGAGGAGAGGATCAAGGCCCCGCTTGCGATTGGCTCCGGTGGCCAAACAGCTCACACCGGCCTGCCCGCCCGCCGCCTCCCGCCCGCC